>LR990921.1:1035792-1635792 GCA_905163415.1 Noctua fimbriata
TATATGCCATATGTAGTACAGTTAAGTTTACTTGGTGACATAAGACGAGCGCTTGTTTACCCGCAGCCACAGCCTCCCATCGGCGGGGGGGAGGGCCCGGAGCCCGAAGGGCCGAATCCGCCGAACTTTCTCGATGGCGGCTTTGGTGGGCTGGAAATATAAACATATTTATTTGATACATAAAGCCCACAGTAGTAGTACGGAGGTAGACTTTTAATACACGAGTGTCACCAACCCTCAAACCGAGTAAGCCAACAGTGGTGGGACCTGAACCCTTGTGCCACTGTTTTTCGGGTACCTACGTACTGCTTGGCTCAATGCTGGTCTTGCTCCACAACCATACGGGTAAACTAATTGATTAGCATGTGAAATTATTGTGGAAGCTGCAAAAGATTGCAAGACTGTCTTTGATTTGTATAGACTCCATTTTCTTAGTATTGTATAATTGTATGGCACATGTGTGAGTACTGTGTACTATCATGACTCCAATGTGCCTTGGCGGTTGAGAGAATGTCAAGCTCACTCAAATGTCTCGCTGAGGGTGGCGAGTGTGTCGGATGTAGTTCCCCTTAAAATGGTTGAGCTGAATGGTGCTGAGCCATGCGTCAACTTCGTGAAAGGGCGCTGTCATCTGGGACTGCTTTTAGCAGCCACGGTTTATTTTAATTACTTTATTTTAGCACTTTGTTTTGACTGCCTCGCAAGCGCGACTGCTGAGCATGAGGTCCTGAGTTCGATTCCCAGGTTGGGCAAAGTGTTATTGGGTTTGTTCATCAGGAATTTCTCAGTAGCAGCCACGGAGTCTGGTTTTGTGGTTGATGGCAATAGGCCCGCTCCCTATTACATGGGACTTAAAAAAACGTAACTGGAGAAATGAGGATGTACTATTAGTATACCGCCAAGCGAACGTCGATCAGTGTGTGCTTGCTTTGTTAGCTGTTGTCGCTGCCCCAAACTAGTGGAGAGAGAGTTCTCGGCAGTCAACAGCCAGCGATCAACTATTAATATGTATTTTTTGTTTCTCTGATGCTGTAAGGCTACGTACCCACTGCCCGGCGGCCTGAAGTCCCGCGAGTACTTGTCTCCGTGCTTGCTGAAGTTCGGGTTGATCAGCGTCTGGCCCCTGAAACGTATTGCAATTATATTTGAGTATTTTCAAAAGAAAACATCACAATTTCATAGAAATTGTACATTTTTTACTTAAATTAAGGACTGAGCTGATTGCCGTGAGGATTTCACCACAACTGATGTGGAACAGACAGACGTGCTGGTGGAAAGTTTGCTGCGTCACTTGTTATCCCCAGCTTAACCACTAGGAGTAGGAAGTGGTGAAGAGCGGCCGTTTTTGAGGACTGTCGTATGTCATTTTGAAGTTCCAAAATTTATTAAATGACTAATCTAGTAAATTATATTTGTATTATGAATAAGTAAATGATTATCATCTTTTTATTCTGAAAATTGATTTTAAAAGTCACTTTTACACGTCAATATTTTTAAATAATGAGGTGATGGCCAAAGGTTTCACCTCTCATGCACGAGGGTGCAGGTGCGGGTGCGGACATTCCAGGTAAGTACCAATGTGACTTTTTCGATTCACATGTACTTTCTAAGTTTATCTTGGACATCACTGACATCGGTAATGGAAAACATCGTCAGTATACCTGGACTTATAATATTAATATAAGTCTATAATCGCCAACCCGTCTTGAGCGCGCGTGGTGATACATTTGTGTGCCTTCTCTGTATGAGAAGAGGCCTTTGCCCACCAGTGGGACAGTAATAGGGTGGTATTATTATATTTCGATGAGGTTCAGTGATTATCTGATTACTCTGAGCTTTTAAAGTCCAATCTTACTCAGATCACGTGAGCTACGAGATTAGTGTCTGAGGTATCTTTTGTCTACTCTTGAGGAAAGATCCACTGAGAACTGAGAGGAGCTGCCCATTCAGGCAGTGCATGCCTGCCTCAGGTCACTCCTATTACTGACACCATGACACTTTTGACTTGTTACTTTCCCAAGAAAGTAAAAATAGTAAATAATCTAAATAGAGACTAGTCTTACTCAAGCAGAACATCGTCAGTTAACTAACTAGCTAGAACTCCAAAGCATGGTTGTAAAACAGGGTAGCAAGGGAGAACCACCATATAGTAACATACCCTATTAGGCTCTCTTTCCACCTTACGCATCCTTGCTCATCTCAAGTGGAAACGCAGCTTCTATACATAAATGATTTGCAAACAGTGACGAAGAATAAGTGCGTGTTGTTTGCAGACGACATCCCATTGATAATAAATAAAGATAATAGAAATGAACAATTTGAGGATAAAATTAATGCTGCCGTAAAAGCTACAATAGAATGGCTTGAACAAAATAATTCATGTGTGAATGTTACCAAAACAAAATATATTAATTTCTCTAATTACAAAATGACAAATGAAGCAATGAAAATTATTGGATGTGATAATAAAATTGAAGAAGTTGACCATACGAAATTTTCAGGTAGAGTTATTGATAAAAATTGGAATTGGAAAAATAATATTGAAAATGTATGTAAGAGGATGAACAGCTTTGCATTTGCACTAAGAAATCTCCGGAAAACTGTTGCACGTAATGCGGCGCTATTAGCTTATCATGGATATGTCTCTGTGCTAAGATACGACTTAATCATATTATTATGGGCTAATTCCACTGACAGCAATAAGGCGTTTATTGAGCAAACAAAGTGTTTACGAGCTGCGTTTGGTGCAGACCCATTAGAATCGTGCAGAACTATTTTTAAAAAACATAAATTATAAACATTAGCATGCTTATACATACTAGAAATGAGAGTATTTGTAACAAACATCCTCACTTATTCAGAAAAGCCGATAGCGTCAAAATGTCAAGGGATCCAACAAAATTGGCAATGCTAAGATGTAGAACAGCGTACTGTCATAAAACCACTAGTCAGGCAATATGGATATTTAATAATATACTGAAGCATCTCAGAGCATGGCTTATCGAAAACTGTTTCTATACTATTGAGGAATCTATGAATTCTAGGACAAATGGGAAAGTTGCATGTGCTGCTTGCATGACATGAAAATTTATTGGCATTCTTTTTTTAAGATATTGACATTTGTAATTTAATTTCTTTGGTTGTCATTAGGTAATTTAATTATTTTTCTTCGACATTTGTATTTTGATATGTAGACAATTCTTGATTTAGTTCTTTTAACATTGTTATTTTAGGATATTGACGTTTGTAATTTAATTCCTTTGGTTGTCATTAGAAAGTTGATATTTAGAAAATTTGTAATTTAATTATTTTTCTTCGAATTTGTATTATGATATGTAAAAATTCTTGATTTAGTTCTTCTCTTTGACATTGTTATTTTAAGATATTGACATTTGTAATTTAATCATTTTTTTCGACATTTGTATTTTGATATGTAGACAATTCTTGATTTAGTTCTTTTCTTTGACATTGTTATTTTAAGCTATTGACTTAATTTAATTTATTTGGTTGTCATTCGAAAGTTCATATAATTAGAAAATTTGTAATTTAATTATTTTTCTTCGAATTTGTATTATGATATGTAACAATTCTTGATTTAGTTCTTCTCTTTGACATTGTTATTTTAAGATATTGACATTTGTAATTTAATCATTTTTTTCGACATTTGTATTTTGATATGTAGACAATTCTTGATTTAGTTCTTTTCTTTGACATTGTTATTTTAAGCTATTGACTTAATTTAATTTATTTGGTTGTCATTCGAAAGTTCATATAATTAGAAAATTTGTAATTTAATTATTTTTCTTTGACATTTGTAATTTGATAAGTAGACAATTGACGGTACGATTGGCGCAGTGGCTGAGTGATTGACTGTTGCGCTGCGTGTCGTGGGTTCGATTCTAGCACGTAACAAATATTTGTATGGCCTACTGATAGTTGTTTCGGGTCTGGCTGTTTGTGTATGTGAGTTTAAATGTTAGTAAACACACCCACGATACAGGAGAATTTCGTGTGGAAACCTTTTAAAAAAATAAATTCTTGATTTAATATTACTTTTTGTTGACATTGGAATTTAGTTATTTTGTTTAAATTGATTAAATTTGAATTTCCTTTATTTTTCTTTTTACAAATTAATTACATTTCTAAATATTAAATTTAAAAAAATTTAAAACTTTAAAACAAAATTAAGCCTACCGGTGTCGGAAACTGGGTCCAAGCTATGCCGGCGGAGTTCAGCTTTCTGAATCAAGCCCTTGATCCAGCTGCCTAACGAGAGCCTCCTCAGGTATTGATTGAGGCTCTTGGCAATTAAACCATAGGTAGATATCAGCCTAGGGCCTATGATAGTCATATGACTATCAGCACAATGATTGCTGAGTCCACATGTCGACAGCCTCGCGAGTCAAGTCAACACAAGGTTGTATTTTAGAGCAAGTTGCCGAAGGATAATGCTGGCTACAAGGCTTTATAGACATAACCTAGCAAGTACTTTCCGTAAGCCAGACGAGAACACCCGGAGATAAAGTGACAGATTGATTTGGCTGGACGATGACATGCCTTACATATGTAAACTGTACTGTCCTTCACAACAAATCTCCAGTAGTTGTTTGTAAACATAACTTCATCCATAATCACTCAAACCGAACCATCGGTTTCTCCGAAGAGATCCTTGGAACATAGCAAACTATTGTGTATGTGTTATAAAATCTGTAAAATACCGTATTTTGAGGCAAATAAATGAATTTGAATCTGGTAGTGGTGGTTTGAGTGTGACATCTACCAACCCGCACTGGGCCCGCGTGGTGAATTATAGCCCATTCTCTCTCATAGAGAGGAGGCCTGTGTCCCAGCAGTGGGAACATTATAGGCTGATTATGATGATATGAATCTGGTAGTGAAAGAGACTTATACTCACAATAGGTAAACGAAGTTCACGATACCCCAGAACCACCCGAACACGCTGAATGGAGTCTGCTCCACAACTGTCCCATCTGAAATAGAGCAACAGTATCATGAAGTACACTACAAGTACTGTTAATTGCTCTTGCAGCATTGCAAATAAATATAATAATTACTAGCGGCCTGACTGTTTCACACTGGTGCCATCTCCTGATGTGGTGACATATATCAATGCATGAAGATTTCTGTGCTGTTCTTTTGTTAGCCTACATTGTCTCGTACTGCTGGCAGAGGTCCCCTTGTTCCTTCCAAACCTATCTACCTTGTGTGATATCAGGACATGTTTGCCCTGCAAATAAGACCAGATCGTCACTGTTTGCCACGGTCTACCTCAATGGTGATGGCCTCCCTTAGCACCCAATGAATGGCAATTGTTGCCCATCTCTTTAAGTGCATTCTGCATGGTCAGCCTACTCCTATTTCAGCCCAGCTGCTGACAAATCTTGAGTTTGGATTCTGTGGTTCAGGTACAAACTAAGAGAGAAGTGCCAATTTTAAATTTAAATAATAGCATATTATGTACTTATGTTAAGGGTAATGCTAGAAGAAAAGGTAAACCTAAGTTTACCCGGGTAAACTTAAGCTTTTAGCAATGCACATTAAGAATAACTTTGTTTTCGACTATTTATCTTTGACTTTACAAACTGTTTGTTCTAAAATATTATTCAATGCCCTTATAATATTCATACCTTATCGAAAGAATTAAATGTGCAAATGCAAGACTTCATATTATTCAATCAAGTTTTACTTATACATTTCGACCCAATTCATTTATATTTAAATTGGGATCACATAACGAGGACAGAACGCTAATCGAAGATAACAACCCAACTTCCTGAACCTTCTGAAATTATTGCTCAACAATTATATTTATTTACAATCACTGACGTGGCCTACAATATTCAGGTTTCTAGAACTAATGTAAAATTGAAATAAACAGTCTTCTGGAATTATATAGGACACAAATGAATTAGGATACAAACCTCCTTTAACATACACCATGGTTTTAGGATAACAATCACAGGTATCCGCAATTTTTTCCGGAGTTTTAGTTAATTTCGAAATTACACCAAAGTAACAACCAGCGGAATCTATTGTTTAATTTGTCACTGTCTCACTGACGAATTGACGCAAGTATTTTGCTCCACAGATTACTTTTACTCTTTGGATTGACGTCTCGAACAAGCCCGTTTGACCATGGACTTGCGTTTGACAGAGAGCACATCCACATTTTTTTTAAAATTTTTCATGATCATGAAATGAATTATAAAGTTTCACAAAAACAAAAAAAAACTGAAAGAAGAAGTACCAGAGAAGCCCGCGAAATTCAATTTTTCTTAAATTTTTGCAATTTGCGTCTGTACATTACGCCTGTACACAAATTATTATTTTTTTCATAGCCTGTTTTGTGTCCCACTGCTAGACAATGGCCTCCCCTTTCTCCCTTCAAACCTCTCTGTTAGAAAATAGACTCTGACGAATTTTTTTGGGGCTTTGAAGCGTCTGGCAGAACCGCCTACGGGAGGTGTCAAGAAGTGTTAATTATATTTTTTTAACATTATTCCCTGTTTCGTTTCATGTTTCGTTTCGTGTCACGGTGTTTGTACTCGCACTCCTCTGAAACGGCTCGACCGATTTTTATGATATTTTCAATTAACTTTAACTTGATTGCTAGGTATCAGAATAGCTCGTAAAGTATTATTATTATTATTTTCACCCCGCTAGATGATTAGGGGTAGGCAGGTAGGGACTAGGATAGGGTAGAGTAAAAGAGATGCATTGCCACGCATGCCGGGAGCCGTTACTATTTATATTTTAGAGTGAAAACTCTTTAGAAGTTATAAACGTTTTATTTGTACAATATATATTTTCTCAGTTCTGTATCTATTTATGATATTTAATTACTAAATTCCTGGTGCCACTTTGTGTGTCAGTCCACTAACAATAGAACATCTCGTTTCAATTGGTTATGGGCCCAGAACACACGACATGGAGCTTAGTAAAATTCAAATATCAAAACTTGATAGCAATAACTGGGTATCATGGAAGTATCGTATGTCGGCGCTGCTGCGAGGCAAGGACGGTCTCATGGATATTGTACAAGGCAAGACACGAAAGCCTGAGAAGTCTGCGGTGAGTGGTGGCACTGGTGATTCTGCTGCTGTAGAGGTATTGGCTGCGTATAACAAAAACTTGAGACAGTACCTTAAGTTGGAATGTACTGCTCTGTTGTTGAAAACAAACAATATTATTGATGAAGCTCTTGATAAGGTGCACAGGTTCACAAATCCTAAAGAAGTATGGGATGAACTTCATAGACTATATGATTGTGTAAATGATGACCAGTAATATGGTGTCTGTATGGAATTTATCCAATACAAGTTGGATACTGGCACTGATATGGCGTTGTGACTGTCTGTCACGTACTCCTAATTATTAAGCAAATATCTGAGCCATTATTCTTATTTCGAAAATCATGACATGGTATCGGCCACTTACAGACACATTAAACCTTTACTTTATGGCTTGACAGCCTGACAAGTTACCGTAATTAACTATGAGGCGTACTTTCTTCCATTGAATTGTAAAAAAATATTGCATCACTTGGAAACGCATAAATTCTCTACTTAATGGGAAAGGGACGACTAACTGACAGGTCAAGTGTAATATTTCAACAAATTCTTAAGAAACAGTAAAAATTACCCGATTTCTAAGTGATTCTAACGCGACATCTGCTTACCATGTTTTGTGTTTAACGGCCGGACTCATAAAAACAATTGAGACGTTTGCACAAAAAGAGCAATAAACCAATTCTGTAAAAAGTATGGGAATCGACCCAAGCGTGGTGGTTTTTGGAGGCTGGAGCCGGGAGAAAGATGGCTGGACGCAGGCAATTAATTTGAAATCGCGGAAGAGTCCACACGTGGGGTGGAACTAAGTCAGGCAGTCGGTCTAACACCGCGATAGACTCCGAATCCGGACGAGATAAGCTATTTGGGTTAAGTTAGGAAATGTAGTGAATACCGAGAGTCTATGTCCAAGTGCGTTGTCACAAGAGTACGATAATTATGGAATAAGTTAAATATAGTAGGGTTAACATCCCGGTTTAGACTAATCTAGTGTGTTTTTGTTGGTGAGCGACTGGGTGAGTCTTTTATTACAATAATTATCCTAGGCTGATGTTGTAATTAAAGTTCTTAAAACTACACAGACAGAAACGTGTTGCTGGGGAGTTTGTTGTGCCACTTCTTCTCCTCAGCTCCAACACTAGGAAGTGGTAAAGGGTGGGTCGCTTTTGGGGCTGTCTATAGGGTTTCAATAGAGTTGATATCCAACTCTATTGCAAAATGGTTCTTGAGTTTTGATTATTAACTCTGCTATCTGGTAATTCTTGAATTATGTATTCATTAGCTCTAACCATCAGTTCAGCCAATTTGCCGTTTGAGTTTTGATTCTCAATCCTATTATGTCCAACCATATAGTGATTCTAAAATAATATGTTCTTATCTCTGACAAATGATTCGGTCAGGCTGACACAAACACGTGTCTTGCAGATGCGCTAGTTGTACGAATAGAGCACATGATCCATGGGGTGGGATTGGAATGGTTTGATACCACAGCTATTATATAACCAGTCTAAGGACTGTTAGGGCCCATGTCTACTAGTTAGCATGATGTCGACGCTTTGCCGCTGAAAAGCCGCCTACGTCACTTATGGAAGTGTCGCTTTGGGTGCCCTAGGTGTAGATGTGAAGTATCGTGTGAGTCACGACTGACCAATTACCTCTTACGCTAGCGTATATTTACAAGAACTATTGGTTGCGATATAAATATACTTTGTATCCCCCAGTTATATTTTACCCTTTTGAAACCACTTTCAATATATTTCATTAACTATGAATTCCCTAATCTGATTTACTATATCTTTCAATCCTTTCCTTGTTCTAATATTGATACGAGGAATTGGACTTCTTCATGTTAAGGAATTCAGTTCTTTTAGTCGGTGGAAAGATGACCAGTCTCGGGCGAGTCTTACAAGGCCGTGCGGTGCCCGGCCTCTCCACCTTCGGTGGAGCCGACTTTAATACTAATAATGTACATGAATTAGGAAAAACGAAAATTTTATCAGCCTAGGGTAATTTACGAACAGTCACAGCGTCTCATCTATCTAAAGTGATGAATTTATGGCATAAAGTCAATCAAGAAATCATGAAGACGGACGAAGGAGCAGAATTGCCCGAGGTTCTTTGTTTTGCAAGATTTTGGGAACATTGCCAGAAGAATATTTTTCCTTTAACTCAACCTTGGTGCTGATGTCTAAGAAAGACAGAACAGTGGACAGCCTGACAAGTCAGCTCTGTGCCCATGAAAAGGCTTTGACAGCTAAGGATAGTGGACCCGAGGCAAGGTCTGGCAGTGTGCTGTTTACAAAAGGCACTGAAAAAAGGAAACTAAAGAAAGGAAAAGCTCATTTTGCTTTCAGATGTCAGTTCTGCAAGGAAGTTTGACATTTTATTAAGGATTGTCCGAACAAGGAAAAGCGTTTAGAAACTGGAGCCAGCACTAACGTTATGGTGGTGCTCTTGAATGCGACAGATTGCATAGATCGTGATAAGTGCTACGTGGACAATGGAGCCACACATCATGTTACGAAGGATGTGTGGTATGTTCCTACAGTTACAAAGAACCTCTTTTCAGTGCTGGCAGCGCAGGATTTGAATCCAAACAGTTTGTTTGAGTCAAGCGTCACTACTTGCTTAATGAAAATCAAGGGCAGTGACTGGAAGCAGACAAAAACATAGTGGTTTATTTAAGCTGAATTGTAAGCCAGTCCAACCTCAAGGTGGTGTACTGAATACACTGGAGCTGGATACTGTGAACAAAGTAGACACATTACAGCTTTACCATGAGCGAATGGGTCACCAAGATAAACGCCATGTTAGGAGAATTATTGAGAAAGAATTTAATCTCAAAACCAAAGATGGTGGAAGTTTATGCGAGGGCTGCATATTCGGAAAAACTCATAGAAGAAAATTTGGTGTTCGTGAGAAGGCAACCAGTCCAGGAGAACGCGTACATTCGGACGTATGTGGGTTGTTTCCTCCATCTTGTTCCAAGTTCCAGTATTTCCTACTCTTTTAGGATGAATACACTCGGTACCGTTACGTCTATTGCATGAAACAGAAACCAGAAGTCCCTGAGAAGATGAGTCAAATGTTAGCTGAAGCGAAATTGGTTGGACATGCCATCAAAGAGATTTTAAGAGACTACGGAAGCGAGTTTGATAATGTAAGAAAAGAGTTGAAGAAATATGGTACTCAACAGCGGATAATTATGCCTTATACGCCTGAACAGAATGCGTGTAGTGAGAGGGATTACCGGACAATTATTGAGATTGCCAGAGCAACGATGCATGCTCATGAGGAGCTTCCACAAGTTCTGTGGGCAGAGTTGGTAAATACAGCTACTTAAATTTTAAATAGAACAGAACCAACTACTGTTGACCACAAATCGCCGTTTGAGTTGTGGTTTGGGAAGAAACCACAAATTAAGCATTTAAGGATTATACGCTCAAATTGCTACGCGTATCCTAAATAGAGAAGGAAAAAGATGCAGAAGAAGGCAAATAAGTGCATATTGATGGGCTATGACAACGATGATTTGTATAGGCTTTGGCCTAAAGAGTCAAACTTTCTAATTAGGTCCAGAGATATCACTTTTGTTGAAAGACCACTGGACTCTAGTTTAGAAGATGAAGGCATAATCAAAGGGGTACAAGAACTAGAAGTACCTTTATATGTGAGAAAGACATATAATGAGACAGATACACCTGTCACTGAAATACACGAGGAGTCATCTTTTGACAGAGGCCAAGGTGCTATGCGCGGCTAGACGTGTCCGACCAAAAATCTGTTGATGTGAGATCGTAGAAGAGTTGACAAGAAGTGCCATGCAACTCAGAGATCAATCACTCCTCAAACGCCCGGTAAAATTCAACGATTATGTGACTCATGTCGATACATCGTTGATAGTCACACATAACCAGTGACTTCTAAGGACGCAGTTTCTTGCTTTGATAAAGATTTGTGGCGCAAAGCTATAAACAAGGAGATAAAATGTCTGGAAGAAAATGAAACATGGGTTCTTGAGAAATTGCCCAAACATCGCAAGCCATTCCCTGTAAATGGGTCTATAAGGTGAAGTTAAACGCTGATGGGACAGTAGCCAAGTTTAAGGCTCGTCTGGTGGCAAAGGGCTTTCGCCAGAAGAAGAGGCAGGACTATGACCAGACCTTCAGCCCTGTAGCCAGAATGACAACGGTTCGAGCTGTACTCTGTGTAGCAACAAGTGAGGCCTGAAGTTGAGTCAGTTTGATGTATCAACAGCTTTCTTGTATGGGTCTTTATCTGATGAAGAAATTTATTTGAAACAACCAGAGGGCTATGATGACGGAACAGACCGAGTATGTATTTTAACGAAAAGTCTATACGGTTTACAGCAGGCTCCTCGTTGTTGGAACAAATGCATTTTGAATTTCTTCAAGAATATAGGCTTCAAGGTTAGTGACGCAGACCCATGTCTGTTCACTAGAGAGAAGTCTACGGGAAAACTTATAACAGCCTTGTATGTGGATGATGGGCTCTTGGCTGGGACAACTCAGGAACTTATTGATGATTTCATCAATGAATTAAAAGGAAGGTTTGACATAACAACCAAACCAATCTTCTATTATTTGAGTTTGGAGATTAATGTCAGAGAAGGCAACATAAGAGTACATCAAACCCCTTATGTGCAGAAATCTTAAGGAAATTTGGAATGCAGGATTGCAGACCTGTAAGTACACAGGTTGTAAAGGAAAGTGTTGTACCACAGAAAGCTGAAAACAACGACAATTACTTTCTGAGTAACTATCGCCAAGTAGTCGGAGCACTTGCATATTTGATGGTCGGTAACCAACCTGATATCGCCTACGCAGTGAATGTAGTATCAAGAATCTTAGAGAATCCAACTCAAGCAGATTGCGTGCGATTGAAGCGCATACTTAGATACTGATACTTGCAATATGCACCAGATATAAGCATCATATATAAAAGAAGCTACAAAAAAGGAATTTTGGAGTGCTACAGTGATGCGGACCATGGTCGTGATGACAGGAAGGTCAACGACGAGAGTTTTATGTCTGTATGCTGGAGGTGCTGTATCGTGGCTAAGCCAGAGACAGCAAAGCGCTAGCTATTTCAACAACGGAAGCTGAAATTGTTGCAGCCAGCGAGGCAGCAAGAGAGAGTATTTGGCTTGCTAGCCTTCTACAGGTTATAACAAATATGGGCGATTTACCCGTGCTAATCGTAGACAACGAAGCAGCTGTAAGACTGCCAGAAAACCCTGAGTTCCATCGCAGAACTAAACACATAAGGACCAGGCACTTCTTTGTGAGAGAACTGGTCACAAATGGAGAGCTACAGATAAATAGAATCTGCAGTGAGCTTCAGCTGGCAAATCTGCTCACTAAGCCAATGGCTAGGCCAAGGCTTATGAAACTTGGAAAGTCTTTAGATCTTCACATTGAGAGAAGGTGTTAGAGTGAAAACTCTTTCAAAATCAATGTGACAGCTTAAGAAGAAGAAGTTGGTTGGCATGTTGATTTGTTGTTATTTTTGACTTGAAAAAAAGGTGAATGGGTAGAATTATCCGTAGATAACAAAAAGTATTGTTTGCATTTTAGAGAAGTTTTATACGTTTAATTTGTACAATACATATTTTCTCAGTTCTGTATCTGTTTATGAAATATAATTACTAAATTCCTGGTGTCACTTTGAGTGTCATTCCACTAATAATAGACCGGCATGCGTACAGTGAGTGTGTTTTTTTTCCGAAATCAATGGGTTCGATTCCTGGCTAAAAATATTGTTTTTTTTTAGTAATGATTAAACGGAACAGTTTTAGTTTTCATCAAAATCAGGCTCGAGACGCCTTTGATTATTTCTCACTTTTCCTCATCGGAGTCGGATTTGTCCATCCACGCTCACTTGAAAAAATCATATCGTGTTTAAAAATCAGCCGATTGGTGATTTAGCTGGCTTTAAGAAAAAACTATATTTTTTAAAAATATATTTTCTTTACGCCACTTTAGCACCTGATATCAAAAAATCGGCACAAGTTAGCAGGTATGCATGCATACATTCACATACAAACCAACACTTCCTGATGCCACACATTGAGAATAACTAACGTCTGGCATGCGTCTGGACACTGGCTGCCCTGGGATCTTGCTCTATGCTCTATAATCACTGTCTATACTTTATAGAATACTGTCTACAAACAAAGACTACGGACTATAGACTTTCTTTCGAGGTTAATTAAAAAAAAGGTACTTTTCTTTAGTGTCATAAAAAATTGAAAACAATAAATATTTGTTTAAAAATGTTACTTTTTATCTAAATTCTATCGTAAAAGTTAAATCTTATATCCGCAAGACTGTAATAAACCCACAGTATTGTTTAAAGTGAAGTAAAAAATGAGTTTCACAAAGTTAAAGTTAGTTACATTCGATGTTACAAACACCCTGCTAAAGTTCAAGGTGCCTGCATGGCAGTACTACATCATGGTTGCCCAGGATCATGGGTTCTCAGGCACTGCAGATGACGTCAAAGCTAAGTTGAAAACAAGTTTCAAGAAGATGTGGAGAGAGCATCCTAATTTTGGACAGAAATCGATAAAATGGGAGGATTGGTGGTGCCGAGTAGTCAGCATGACGTTAAAAGACCACCTCCCGAGCAACGCAAACCTGGCAGTCATCAGTCACAAGCTGATCGATGAGTTTAAAACTGACAAATGTTGGCAATGTGCCCATGGAGGGCACAAACTGATAGAGCACTTCAGGACTCTGGGTATACCTACTGTTGGAGTTATATCCAACTTTGATCCTCGCCTCAATGACATACTTCAAAATGTCAGTTTACACAAACATTTTGATTTCATTCTTACTTCATATGAGACTGGATACAGCAAGCCTGATGAAAGGATATTTAAGACTGCTATTGACAAGTGCACCTCCACGGTATCACCATCAGAAGCGCTCCACTTAGGAGATGATGTGGTGATGGACTATGAAGGTGCCAGGGCAGCAGGTTGGCATGCCCTGCTGGTGAACCCTAATCTCAGTGAACAGTCCAGTGTACCACAAGGTCATGTATTTAAGAGCTTGGAAGAGTTGAGTGCAGCTGTTGAACAGAGGAGTTTGAAATTGTGATGTAGCTATAATAACAAGCCCATGTAAACTACTGTGATAAAATGATAAACATTTAGGAAAATAGGAGTCAAAAATTTGCTTGCTCCAGTAAATTATTTAACTTGAACTAAAACAACTCAGTATAATTTATACAAAATACTGAAAATCTCATTTTTATGAGGAAATATTTCTTGACAGTCATGGTCTAATATTGCTTCTCAAGCCTGTCATTCCTACATGTTAGAAAATTTACCTAAAACCTGAATGTGTCTCGGTTTGGGTTGTAATGCACTCTGTAACCATTTAAATTTATCATTTATGTGTATCATTTAAAGATTTGCTCTTTGGCTTTGTACACACGGTGGCTCATGAAGCTGTACATTTCCAGTATAACTTGGCCACACTTTGTATAGATTTGCTATACAATGAGAGATCCATATAAACTGGTTTTGTAAAGCTTGATTGGCCATTGTGCATACAAGACTGGTGGGTACAATCGTTCATTCCCGCTGGTTAATACCCCGTGGTTAACACTATTAACTACTGGGAATGATGCGTTGTGCTGGTTAGTGTTGACAAACGCAATACCTTTTTTCCCAATAGTTAATACCCTCGTCTCGCGAATAGTTCAGGAATCAGGTTAAAGAAAAGTAAAAATAAATCTATATCTATACTAATATTATAAATCAGAATAATAATGATTTCTTGACACATATAATCACAATAAATGTAATAAGGTTTTTATTTGAAATGTAAAAAAAAAGAATCTAGTTTCTCTTAAACTAGATTCTTTTTTTTTACATTTGCGGGAACTATTGGGAAAAAATGTCGCGTTCGTTTAAAGAAATCATAATTAATTTGGTGCTCAAGTCTTAATTAAAGCACTTTCAAGAACATTTTTTACTAGCTGTTCCCCATGGTGTCACCGGTTGCTCAGGCCCTAAGGGTTATAGCGTGATGTTATATGTATAGCCTATAGCCTTCCTCGATAATTGGACTATCCAACACAAAAATAATTTTTCCATTCAAACTTGACCAGCGGGAACGACTGGGTACAATTTCTCTAATATAATGTGTACAGCTAAATTGTGTTTGGTTATTTTAAACTTTGTTATTTTTATTAGTGTGTTATCAAATATTAGTGCAATAAAATCCATTATAAATGTTTAAAAATGTGATCTTAGTTTGTGTTATTCTATATTTTTATTTAAGTAGTTATACAGGGTGGATACGTTCAACGGGGCAGTAAGGGGCACTACCTTAACCGCTGCAGCTACACGAAAATGGTTAAGAAACTATCCATAATTTTTTATGAACTTTTGATCACCATTCACAGATTTTCAAAAAATCTTTTTTTTGATGCCAATCGATACTGTTTCTAATGGTGATCAAAATTTCACGAAAAATTATGGATAGTTCCCTAAGACCATTTTCGTGTAGCTGCAATGGATAAGGTAGTTCTCCTTACTGCCCCGTTGAATGTATCCACCCTGTATACAAAATGTCCGGGTTTGGACTGTACAAACTTTAGGGGGTGATAGTACGCTCTATTTTATCACTAAAATTATTTTACATGTGGGGCCTAAACCCAACCCCCTCTGAATGGCAGCCATTTTTGTATTTCGGTTGACTTTTTCGTAGCGTCCATACTAAAAGTTATGTAACTTTGGAATTTAATGCCCGATTATAGTAAAAAAAAAACTTTCCATAATGTTAAATAACTCAAATAATTTTAATAAATGCTGTATCATATTGAAATAAATGCTAAAAGATCAATTTACGTCAAAATTAACTTTGTTTTTTAGTTTTTCAAGGTTATCACAAAATACACCCCCGAGAACTACCTCTTTTTATGTACGTGTCGCACAGATGGTAAGTTTACCTAAATAATGATACCACACCATAAATATACAAAACCTCGATTTTATGACAATTGGTTTAAGGGATATTGTTGCTTGAACGCAGCCCTTCCGTGCGTAAAATATGAATAAGCGCCGCATTCCATGGGGAAGCAGGTAGAAAAATGGAGAATAATTTTAGTGATAAAATAGAGCAAACTATCACGGACCCATGTTTAGAGCATACCAGGTTAAGACTAGATTTTAAAAAGGTAAGTAATGAGATTAGGGCAATATGCCTGTACCCGATGGGAAGTATTTGAATCCTTTAGGGGATGAGTTATGAAAAGTGCTTTCTTAGTGCTACTCAACTTCGTTATAAAAAGTACTGGGGCCAGCGGTTTAGGCAATATCGGTCAGTGAGTGAATTTAAGATTTTATTTTTTTAGCCCTGCCTGGCAATTTACTAATAATAATTAGAGTAGCAAACTTGAATAACAACTTGTGGCGGGACAAAGTACTCAAAACTAAATAATTTACTCCGGGGTGTTCACCAATAGCTACATCAGAGTATTGTATTGGTCCACGGGCTAGTGTCCGTAACTCCACGTCCAAAGCAAGTATTCTGCGCACGGTAAAAAGGTTCATCAGAGTATCAATGTATGTATTTAATCTATTTTGATGTTTTATTTTAACAAGAACTAACAAGGTAAATGCTGCATGTGAAATACTAGTATTCGTCTGTATCCCGTTAGACTTGAAGCTAACCCCAAGCAGCTGGGGAAAGGCTAGGCGGATGATAAACTAACGAGGCGATCAAAATTTGTCCAGATAATATATGAACATGGACAACGTGAAATGAAAATGTAAGCATCATAGGTGATGTTTTGCAGTTTCTGCTGGGTGAGTTTATAAGTATGTATGTTGACATATTGTTATGGGTGTTCTCACGAATTGATTTTCATGTTTAGGAGGGACACTGTTTTGTGATGAAGATATAGTGTTATATAGGTAGGGTAGGGTAGATGATACCAATAGATTCAATAAATAAAAAATCTCATTTTTTTGGCTACGATGCATATAATCGAAAAATTCACGACACTATAATTTATTTTAGACACCGACGAAATAAACAATCCAAAGCTTAACCACTACCACAAAACAGAAATATCTACTTTTTAAAAAGCTTTTTGCAAAGGGCAGTAAATCCGCCTGATGTTAACCTTCCATCATTGGGGGGCGTTTTTTTAAAAAGAATTGTTCTTTGACTTTAGATCTATATTCTTCAAGCTAAGGGCTTTAATTTTTTTTCCCTAAAAACGATAAAATAACTCCAATATTGATTATTGATGCATTCAAAACTACATAAATATGTATTTTTACATAAATATAATCGTTACAAGAAAGACGAAAAGTGATTTTTTAAATAGTCGTCGTTTAACTTGTCCCTTAAAATGTTGTTGGTGGAAAATTCATTAAACGCGACGTCGATTTTTTGACTTAAAATGATAAATAATAATAATTTGAGTTTTGTTTTTGGCTATTGGCAACATTTAAGCATATTAGTTTTTTGATAGTAGTATTAGTAGAATTCCAGTACGAACCGAACAAATTTTTTGAAAAACGCCCCTGGGACGATTGTCCCCAACATTATCTAGTTTAAACCCCTTTGGCGTTGTCGATGTTAGTTCCAAACACCGGCCTCTCTGGCCCGGAGATGGGGGCTGCGCTGATGGTCGCGCGGCATAAAAAGTGGGTGTACAGTCACCGTCAGCAAGGCCCACCTGTCAGGTTGCACCAGGATGATATGTGGCCAACTTTAACTTGCGTCAAAGTGTGGCCTTACGAGCCGGCAGTAAGACTGCCCGAGACCTTCTCCATAGAGCAGATTCTATGCAATGGAGGCTATACTTATACTTAAATCCAAACTAACATCGACAACACTCAATGCCTTCCAAAGAAGAGCATTGCCAACCTAAAACTAAGGACCCGCCTCCCACCCTCACACAATCAAACCTCCGCCGAGGCTATCGAAGAAGTAAAGATTTTAAAGAAGTAACAAAATGTAAATAGTCCATCTATTGACCCCTCGGTGCTTCTGCCGTCGAGGTTGGTACTAGGAAGCAGACGACTGATACGAGGCCTTGCTCGCTGCATGCGATCGACGGGCAAAAGTTTGCAACCGATCGTACTCCGTACTCGTAGGTCGTCTTGAGGCCAGGTGTCCCGCGTACAGATGATACTAATCCAGAAATGTCAGAAACGTAGAGAACAAATAATGTAAGGTCCATAAACTAGGTTTGACTGTGCTACTGGTTCGTTGAAAACTTAATTCTCAACGACTATAAACGGAGGACGATGATACATGTAGTTGAACTTGGCCGTCTTCCCATTTTCCTTCTGATGCTTCGACCTCTTCTTGCGACGCCTAACAGCCGGAATTTTCTTCGGATCTGGAATCAGAAAACACGATAGCGTGTCAGTACAGCTTGTGGTACTAGGTTCTGGAGTGGTACGCACACTGCACAGCAACGCATGCAGTTACGGTCCAGTATTATATATGATGTTCTGTGGGGTCACTATAAATCACGAACACCTGTAAACTTCTCACTTATCTAGGTATTGCCAAAGAATAATTGAGATTATACTAAGGTTCAATACGTAGGTACAGTCGTCAACAAAAGTAATATGACGATACGATACGATGATACGATACGATGTTCACCGTGAACATCGAAAGGCCACCATGACTACCTCTAGGTAGTTCAAAATTCACTTATGGGAGCTAGCAGACCTGATAAAATATTGATCGCCGAGGCTAATAGAAATACATTGACTAGCTATGGGAAATAGAACAGGTGGTGGAGTTGCATCGAGCGGATTGCAATCCGCCACCCCCTCTAAAAATATTCTGTGAGCCGAGCCCCGGCGCGCGCTGCTGCCTCGCCCTCATCCTGGATCTAGCTCAAACCTAAAAATAGGTCCTTAGGAAGTACCTAAAACCCCTAAATGAAGTCCTAATTTTGCTTAGCAACCGTCGCCTCGTGAAAACCAGCAATTACGTCACAACACAAGGACAAAAGACTCAAAACAAGTCACCTATATAAGTCTTCTCCCTGGCTCTGAGGGTTTCTTTGTGAGACTATAAATACGACGTAACTAGAGCGGTCGATATCCATTCCGTATACCTCCTACGCAGCCTATCGTAGTCGTCTAAGTAATCTACCATTTACAAAAACAGTGAAAAATTCACAATCACTTCACTTCATTCATAATAAAAACAGCCTTATCATAATACACGAAGGTTAAGTTGCATCGGGATGCACTGGATCGATAGTGGGGGGGGGGTGAACTTTCTATACAACAGCATAAAGGGAAGCTAATTGAAAAAATGACTTGGGTGATCCTGATCACTAACCTGGTGGTGCCTTAGATGCGGGTGGCACAGCCGTCATTGCTGCTGAGTCCGGTAGTTCGTCGGAACCAGTTGGGCTTTCGCCGCTGGATGATAGGTGCACACGACTGTCGGACGCCACTGTTAAGGATGGAATGGACCGATCCCGAGCTCCGTCGCGCTCGCCCGCTCTGCCAGGGGACGTCAACCTTCGGCGCGGATTCTGTTATATACAGTGTGTTTGGCTACCGGTTACCGATACTTTAAGGGCATATTATATACTCATTTCTATCGACAAATACACGTTTATAAATACTCCTAATCCCTCACCTCGCGAATGGCAGCCATCTTGTTTTTTTTAATCGCTTAATTTAGGGTGTGTTCAATATGATGCTAATATCTTTGAATCTCACCACCCACTGCCTACGGCCCTGCCTCTGAGATAGTTACATTTTCAAGTTTTAAGATGAAGAGAACGCAATGAGCGAGCGAAGCGAGACAGGCCTATATTTATTTTATTTGAATTAACGAGTCAGAAACATAATCAAGGTCTACCTAGGCCCAGTCCCCCCTGGTTCCGCTCTTGGTACTAATAGAATGCAAGAACGAGGGACGACAGTTTCAAAATTCTAAATTGAAGTAGCCCGCTTCCTCCCCGTGTATTAGGTTATTTTTGTTCATTCATACAGACATGAGAATACTAACGTAACTGAAAAAGGAAGGATGCATTAGCGAGCGGAGTGAGCTCGAAAATTTTAGCATTCTGCCTCGGAAAGGTTAGTTGCTTTTGTTGAACGATTAGGCAAGAAGTTAATAATTTATACCCGAAAAAAGATATTTAAAGGTTTGTCAATTTGGCGTGTATGATTTTGGGGTGGTCATGACCCCTGTGACCATCTCCCCCCCCCCCCCCCACTAAGGAGTGCGCCTGATACAGATACAGTTTTGTACATTTACAGATTTACTTGAATCAATTAGTCATCCCATAAGAGGAATTATTATTCCGTTCTGAATACAATCGTACTACAAAACGTTGAGGATACCTGCGTTAGCTGCTACATAAAATATTATCTAGGTACAGACCGGTGAAAATCAATACTCAGGTCTTCGACAAAACCTAACTAGCGCTCGGGGTTGTAGACGCACTGAGAGCGAAACTAGAGGGAAAATGAAGGCTTTCTTCCTTCCTTGCTTTGTAATCTTCTACTTCTTAGTGTGTCTATGGCCCCTTTTTTTGTAAGGGCAGCATCCAGCAACGGTAACGCGATTCACTGACATTAGATCTTGTTTTAGGTGTTGGTTTAGGCTTGTGTTTAAGTTAGATACAGAAGGATGTAAAATTTATCAAAGAGTGCATTCAAAGCAAACCACAAACAAAACGAATAAAAAACTTTATTTTAGTTAATTTTTACAATGTGGGACAAAAGTGTCCCCCGTAGGAACTCTTTTCCTCACCTCGAACTGGCCTCCATGGTGCGCATCTAGGTCATCTCGCCACCGGGATCCTGCCGTTTTGCCGAAAAGATTTGGACAAAATTTCATTACCCAAACAAATTTTAGCAACCTTTTTTTATACCATTGCAATATTTCGAATGATTTTAGTACGCATATTTTTATTTGGTCAAATTTTTACCTGGCAAAATATTCCCAAGTGTAATAGCATTACGGCATTTGGTCTTTAATCAAATGATTTATTAGAGCAAACAATCTTGAGACAATAAACGTTTAGTGAAATGATTTGTTAAGACAAAAAATATTAAGGCAAAAATAAGATTTTTTCGGAATTATATAATTAAAAAATGCAATTTTATTTTAATATGCAAAATATTTTTACATTACAATTTTTTTTTTTTTTTTGCAATGGACATTAGCAATTTTATTTCGGAGTATGGTTAGGTTAGGTTAGGTTAAAACTGTGACCTCCTACGCACGAGCCGAGCGAGCCAAGCGAGCGGTGCCGCGGCCGCGGCCGTCGAGTGCCAGACACGACTTGCATTAATAGAAAAAAAAGATATTGTTTTTAGTAGGTTACCCGGAACTCAACTATTTAGATTAGGTTAATTTCTTCTTTAAACAAAATGGGTAGGTTAGGTTAGGTTAAAACTGTGACATGTACACGGTACAGGAAAAAATCCTAGTGTGGGGAAATCTAAAAAATTAATATTTTTACTTTGCTCATACTCTGCTAACAAGTTTACAGGCTGAATATAAACAAGCTGAAAAATGTAGGCGCCTTTACTACAATAAAGGTAGGGCTTAATTATAGCAAAAAAATATCCTTGCTAATTGCATAACCATAGTTTTTAGGTTGAGGCGGATTTATTACTAGTCCGATCTTGAGGCCAACCTGGATCAGGTCTTATAGCTGATGAGATGAGAATATGTTCTGTAGTTCGAGAGCTGTACCTAGGAGCAAAAATAACTTTATCATCGGCAAATCAAAGCTTCCACGTATGTCGACTCTGAAGTTGTAAAGAATCTGGGGCAAAATTCGATTTGTTGGGTGGCAACAGTTTGTTCAGTTTTTCACCTATAAGACATGTATGACTTACCCTATGATGTAAAATTGCCTATAAAATTGGCGTGTTGTCAACTTACGGAATTTTGCCGAAATTCGGGAAAAATATTGCGTTGTTTGGAAAAAGATCTCGCAGGTCTGCTGGAAGAAATTTCTTATGAAATAAGCAATACCTTTGTGCTTTTCTATTAATGTTAGCTAGGAATTTCTCCTGTATCGTGGGTGCGTTTACAAACATTTAAACTCACTTACACAAACAGCCAGACCCAGAACAACCTGGAGGTCATACAAATATTTGTTGCGTGCGGCGATCGAATCCACAACACGCAGCGCAGCAGGTAGTCGCTCAGCCACTGCGCCAAACATGCCATTTTTTTTAAATACATTTATTTATTTTTTCTAGTATGTCATGTATGTCTTTTTAGATCGGACAGGGTTTTTGTTACATGTGGTGTCATCATCATCAGACTGCAGTAGTCCACTGCTGGATATAGGCCTCTCCAATCGCACGCTGCTTATCTCGACCCTCATCCAGCTGCTACCAGCGACCTTGAAGATATGTTCGCTCACGGTATGAATGCACTCAATATGCAACTACCCTTTCGGACACTGGCTGGGGTGGGCCTCCACCGGCTTACGTCACAGCTGAAAGAGGCCTGTGCATGACCCGCATGCGCCAGTTCAGACGGCCGGGAAGCTTCGCGACCTTACCCCGCCGCCCATGCCCTGACACACTTGTACTCACCTCAATGCACCCGTCCTCACCCCCTGTGCATTTCCCTCTCACCTCCCACCGCATTGCCCAGGCCCGCGCCAAAGTCCAGCAACAACTACCTATTAATTCATTTGCCTGTATTAATTAATTTTCCACTAGCGACATCGCTCACGTTACAACCTCACTCTATGGCACTCGACAATATTGAAGCTTTCCATGAGTGAAAGAATTTTTGAAATTCGAATGGTCGGATCGGATGTTTTATAATTATTATAGATGACATAACATATTCACGGTTGCATACCCCGTAGGTGTAAGTAGACATTGTGTAGTACAAACCAATTTCAAAATCAACTAGAGACAAACTATGTCGTTTAAAAGGTCTTAATTGAGTCACGCTCACTGATCATTGTTTTACTATGGCCACGACCGTCCAAAGAAAACAATGAAATGTCATCATATTTTGAAGTGAGTTCATGAAATGTGAAAATGGATATTTTAATTTGAAATAATTAGAGTTTAGAGCATCTATATCGTGTTTGGGCTCATTTCATGCATCTTGATGAGAACTTTAGACCTAGCTGGAGCATGACTGTCATCGACGGTCCGACGATGGAGACGGAAGGCAGTCGCAGGAGGACCACAACAGTTTACAGAGCTATATCGTGTCTCGACTCATTTAGTGCTCCTTGATGAGAACTTTCGACCTAGCTGAAGTATGACTGCCATCGAGTGTCTAAGGATGAATATGTAAGGCTATCAAGAGAAGCCCTTATTTGGAAAAACATAAGTACAATATTTTAGCGATTAATGCAAATATTTCCGAGAAATTAAATTGTTACCTACTTGAATCTGTACTAATATTATAAAACTGAATAGTTTGTTTGGTTGAACGCGCTAATTTCAGGAACTACTGGTTCGAATCAAAAAAATCTTTCAGTGTTGGATAGCCCATTTATCGAGGAAGGCCATAAGTTATATAACACCACGCTACAACCAATAGGGGCGGAGAATCAATGAAAATGTTGCAAAAACAGGGAAAATTTATTCCTTTTGAGAGCTTTCGTTGCGTGCGCTGCGTAAACGGTTAGTTACGCAACAATCATGTATGACGGAATCGCAAAAGTTCGCGATGGCAAATGTCTATCTTTTAAGGTTGACTCGCACTCTGTCTAACTCTCTCTTATGTGACGCAGACGAAGTTGCGCGGGTCAGCTAGTATGTAATAAAATATTAGCTTTTTTTAACCCCCAGAGCAAAAGAGGGGTGTTCATCAGTTTACGTGTGTATCTGATATGTGTGTCTGTGACGTCTTAGCACTCAAACCGATGGACCGATTATGGTGTTTTTTTCTGTTTGAAAGATGTCGTAATCGAGATGGTACTTAGCTATAATTTATGAAGGTCTGTTCAGGCGTTTGAGGATTATAAGCTCATTTTCTACTTGACAAAACGGCGTTACTAACTTTCGAAGGTCCCATTAATTTTTTTGGTGGAATTTTACTTCTGTGGTATTTCCAAGATAAAGATAAACATAAAGATGCATTTATTTGTATAAACATGTGTAACATAATACACAGATATGCACATATGGATGGAAACGAATTAAGATTGCTGGTTCAACATGTTTTGCCAACTTCGGCGTACAAAATAGTTTAAAATACTTAATTCCAAATTAATGTAAGAAATAATTAAATTAGTTACATATGTATAGTCAAAATTCAATAAATTTAAATACATTATTTATTACAGTCAATAAATAATAATAAATAAAATCTTTATTAGCAAGTGGTTGTTCAAACATCAGTGTAGCCCTGGCTCTTGTACTAGGATTCCCTGTATCACAAGAGCCAAAAAAAAAAGCCAAAAGCCAAAAGTCAAAAAGGAATAATAAAATTAATAAAACTAAAATCACATACTTATTAAATTATCTAAATTCAAAATTTGTCATTCAAAAACTCCGTAACATTATAGTATCCCTTAGCAATAAGCATTTTTTTAGTTCCTTCTTGAATGAATTAGTATTCATTCAAATTATTAGGAATTAGGAATTTTATTGTATTCTAGCTTATACTCGCGGCTTCGCCCGCGTGTAGTTCGATAATTGTCCCACGGGATCATACTACCGGGATAAAAAGTGTCCTATGTGTATCTAATCCAGATTATAAACTATCTGTGTGCTAAATTTCATCCAAGTAACAAAGAGTAACGAACATCCATCCTCACAAACTTTCGTTCTTTACCCCAATGCGAAAATTGGGATTCCACATATATTTACAGAAACGTCTACCTCAGAAAAATCTTCCTCCCGCGCCCCGAACGCCCTGCGCCACACTGCGCCCGTCTTTGTGAGTTTCGAAGACCTATTTGACTTTTTTGAGTGATTATTTTGGAAAAACAGTGATACACGCGTATCATAATTTTAATTGAAGTGTGTGTACCTGTACACCAATTTTCGTGTCAATCGACCCAGCGAATATAAATTTTCACAAAAAATTCAACCCCCCATTTCACCATCTTAGGGGTGGAATGTCGAAAAACCCTTTCTTAGTGGATACTTTCACAAAGAATTCATCCTTCAAATTTCATGTATTTAAGATCAGTGGTTTAGACTGTGCGTTGTTATATCAGTCAGTCAGTCAAAACAGAAGAGGAAACAAATTAGAATTGTTTTTTACAAATAGTGATATTTCTAATATGTAAAGTGACGGCAGTGTTAGAATTCTGTGCTGTATAAACATTGGTTTGCAACTGTCAGTAGTTTACAACCCAAACATAACCCGTAAACAACGCTATTGTGCTTTGAACGCAGTGTCCTTCTGAGTTGAATTGCCCCTGAAAATTATTCCAAATCTCAACACTGATTCAGCAAGGCCGTAATATGCTGAAGTAACGTATCTGCATTGACAGTCGGTGCCAACTTATAAAGAGCAAATGACGAAGTACTAATTTTTTTACAAAGTTCTGTAATGTGAGTTTTCCAATTTAATTGTTTGTCAATGATTAATCCCAAAAATCGAGCTGTTTCTACTTCTTGTATTATATTATCCTTGTATACTAAATTAAGTTTTGATGTATTACGTAACTTTTCTCGTTGTCTTAAATGCATTATGTTTGTTTTACTAAGATTAATTTTCAAATTATTATCATTCAGTCAGGTAATTATAGAATTCAATAAATCTTTAGCATCAGAATGGTAGTTAATCATATTTTTAGGTGCTATGGTTACAGTACTGTCGTCAGCGAACAATGACATGGGTTTCTTAGTTGCATTTGGCAGATCATTAATGTATAATAGGAACAAAGAAGGGTCTAATACACTTCCCTGGGAAACACCATATGTAATGTATCGCTCATTTGAGGACAAAACCTGTTCCCTTTTAGTTTCAATTTTTTTAACTTTGATTTTTAGGTTATTTGTTGGCGGTCTGATAAATATGATTTTATCAATTCAAGGACATTCCTTCTTATACCATAAGCCTCGAGTTTATCTACAGAATATTGTGGTCTACTTAATCGAATGCTTGTGACATGTCGCATAAATAGAACAAACGGGTAAAGATTTCTACGTATAAAAAGTCATAAACCGCCATATTGATGTTTTTATTTTTTCTGAAGCCTTTTTGCTCATCACATAGGATTTCATTTTGGTCTAAGTAGCTATATATTTCACTGTAAATATATTTCTCAAAAATTTTTGAGAATACCGAAATAGGTGCTATAGGTCTATAGTTCTCCATTAAGTATTTATTATCTTTTTTAAACAGGTTTAATAATTGTCAATTTGAGGTCTTTTGGGAATATCCCATTATGTATACAAAGATTCAGAATATGGCTTAAGTGGTGAGAGATATCTTCATTTACTGCTTTGATTACTATAGTAGAAATACCGTCATTCCCCACACTGCTAGTATTTTTAAGATTTCTTATATTTTTCTGCAAATGAGAAGACAAACAGAGTGATAAAAACATTGAGTTCGGTTGGGGATCAATTAGAGCTGTGGATTCTTTTCCAGCATCTGGAATAGGATTTATTTTTTCAATGAAATAGTTATTAAACGCATTGGCAATCTCTGTAGGATTTGTTGTTAATTTATCGTTAATTTTTAATTCAGTTAATGGTTCTTTTGAAATATTTAATTTATTGGTATTATTTATAATTTGCCTTGCCGTTTTATTAGTCGATGTTTTTATTTTGTAATTGTTTTGTTTTACGTTTAGTAAGGTTTATAATTTGTTTAAGAAGTTTTGAATTTGTAGTATACTTTTGTTTGTTAGTTAATGTAATTTTCCGTCTGAAATTCCAGAGTAATGCTCTTTTATTCTTACTACAGGTCTTAATTCCACGTGATATGATTGTGGTCTTAGCTTGGTATTTACTTGCACACTAATTTTAGTTAGCGGAAAACACAAAACATAAAATAATTTAAATGTTTCTATAAAATAATGATATGCTGCTGATGGTTCACTTGTGTTATATATTTCACAGAAAGAAAGGTTTTTTATATATTTTATTAATTTATGAAAATTTTCTAAGCTGAAGTCACGCTGCATTTTATGCCAATACTTTAATTTAAATATTTTTTAACAGGAAGCTTAATTAATTGGGCATTGTGATCTGATAAACCGAATTCTAGCACATCAGTCTTACACTGTTTTTTAAACTCATGTGCAAAGTTGTCTATACAAGTCTTACTCGATAGTCTTATGGGCTGCTTGAGTGCTAATGTGAGATTATAACAATAAACAATCGAAATCTAATGTGGAATTGTTGCACGTCATGATATCTATGTGAAAGTCACCAGCTATAACAGTATTATGATTATTAATTTTAGAAATGCAATTTAGAACATTGAGAAGCCTATCAAAAAACAAATCGAGATTGCTTCGTGCCGGTACACGGTATACACAAAGTATTATAATTTTAAAATCAAGTAACTCGACTGCACAACATTCAATTACATTATTTATAGACAAATTACTAATTTGAGAAAGTTCTTTGAACTTGTGTACCTTATTGCTCAATTACGAAATGTTTATTTTGCCTTAGTTGAGTCCAAGCTGAGGTACAGTATTAAACTATGGGGGAACAGCTATAAATACAATATGGATGCAGCCTTTGTTATGCAAAAAAGAGCCCTCAGAACTATTCTTCGCATAGACCAGATTGAATCTTGTAGAGAGCATTTTGTGAAATTAAAAATTCTACCTGTACCTTGTCTCTATATTTTGGTTCTACTAAGTAGTTTTCTAAAAAACCTAGATAAATACGAGACAAAGGAAGAAAGGGAAACTAGGGTGGAAACGCGCAGGAAAGATTTGCCTAACTATTTGCAGCCAAAATTAAATGTTGTCAAACGTAGCTCCAAGGTGCAGTCTGTACAAATTTTCAATAAATTGCCATTAGAACTAAAAATGATTAATAGTCCAAGAAAATTTAAATTAAAATTAAACTCATTCCTATTGACGAAGTGCTATTATAGTTTAGAAGAGTTTTTTAGGGACAAAAATAATGCCACAGTGTAACTTCTTTATTTGTATAAGTTTAAGTCTAATTCTTGACATGTTATTTTTTTTAATTAAGTTGAATGTTTGTTTTTTTTTTTTTTTTGACTAGGCTAATTGTTTTTTTTTTATTTTTTATTTTATTTTAACTAAGTAAGTTCTTGATATTACTTATTTTATTTTTGACATTTTAACTATATTATTGATTGTAACTTTTATTGATTATTATTATTATTGTTTGTATCCTATATTCGACACAAATGGATTTTTGTTTAGAATAAATGACTAATAATGACCCTTTATTTAATAGGATACATGCTCCACCTCTTTTATTACAAGTACGACTAAAACATGCCGCTAGTGCGTAATTAACTATGCTCAGGTGTTTTTCATAATCTGCTAACATAAAATGCTCAGTGATAATCGATTATAGAATTACAAAAAGAAAAGCTTTGCACTAGATAATTATTTCAAAGTAATTAAATGCACTTTGTTATACTTGTATACAATATAGTGCATTTAATGACAGTTATATTAATAAAGAAAATGTCAATTAATAACTAAAAAACCAAAACGATTTTGAAATAATCGATTCGAATCGATTTTGAATCGATTAAAATCAATCATATTTTTCATGACTGCATTGACAGCTGACTGACATTGACACTTGCCAATTGTTTCTGCTCCAGTCTCCACTCGTTTCGTGTTTTCCGATGCGTTTTGAGTGCTTTCCCGATTGTTTCTTTTTATTTTCAACGACCACTGCTTTGTTTATTACGGATTCCGACCCTGCCTGCCTTGTACGTCAATTGCTTCCACACTGGACACCGAAGATCGCTTACACGTTTGTCTTGGAATTGTTTTTTGTATTTTGCCACCGGCTTGAATTGGATATTGTTGAAACTATGGATCGCTGTGTAAATTGTGGGATTGCAACTAATCACTGCAATACCATAGGCCGACGACCCTTGGACGATGAAACAATTCTGTCAGTGATACGGCAGTGGCTTGCACCTAACTCTGTAAGTAAATATAACCTCATCTAACCAACTACCTGGCAGGTTTAAAATATTTAAACTTATAATGTTTACATTTAAGATAATATCCTGAAGCCCGCTTTCTACCGCGAAAGAGTAATGACCCGGAACTGGCTAAGCGGAATGTACTTTGTTTCCATGAAATAGGTTTGCGTTTCCAGCAAGAAACAGTTTAGTTGCCTGATTCCCAGAGTAGTCTCATTTTTACTCTTTTTCTCGTTGGTGGAAACACGTGTAAGCATTTTCTTTTGCAAGGTAAAAGTCATTAATGGATCTGCTCCACTCACAGTGGAAACCGGGCTTAATACATTAAAAGTTAATTATTGTTAAAGTGGCTGAATATTGAAATGAAAATGTAATAAAAAGATTAATGTGATTAAGATGATTTATTGTAATTTTACCATTTTTAGGTAAACAGTAGTGTATGTTTGCCAAGCATGCTGGGACTCGGCTCAAAGTTCAAATGTTGATGACCAAAGAAGAGTACTTGGCCACTGGAATCTCTGCCTCCACTGCGGGTGGTCTCTTGCTTCATGAGTCAGTCATCTGCTTAATACCAACTCAACCTGGAATTTATAATGTTATACAAGAGTGGATTATACTTCAAACTGTAAGTACTTAACTTACAGTTTTAAATGTTGTTTACTGCAAGTCAAAAAATATTTTAAATACATAGACCAGTCCCATTACATTGAATGTTTTTGTAACTTTGCATACTGCAACTAAAGTAAATGTAACTCGCATTAGGTGAAATCATTTTGTTACAAGGCCCAACATAATTTTTACCATTATTTATATTGTTTTTTGTTATTGTGGAATGAAAATACAGGAGAAAAAAAAATTTATTTTTGCACTCTTAGCAAAATAAACTCTTAATTTATGACAGGTACTAATCACAAGTTATTATATTCATAAATTCCAATTTAGATTCTGTATATCTGTTCCAGATACAAGCAGGACGTCACATATGTCATGCTTGTTGGGTGGCTGCAGACAGAGCTGCTGTTCATTGGTCTCAGGCCCGTCGACTTCATCCCAACAAGACAGGCCTCAAGAACCAGAGGCTCCTACTGTGTCTCCCAATGAAGAAGTTAGAAGCAACCAACCGGAACCTACTATTGTTTTGCCAGAATACATGAGAGCTATTGAAACCGAAAGTAGATGCTTCATCAAAGGATGCAGGCGAACAGAAAGATACAGAGTTCCACTTCATACTAGAAAAATGTTGCTTCATCAATATAAATATTACATCCCTGAAAATAACCGTCTTTGTGATCAACATTTGGTTATTGAAGCATGGGATTTTCTAGACAGTTTGAGATCCAATTATGTTCAGTCTTTTACTGCAAAACACATTCAGGACATGATGTCCTTAAAAGAAGTTTTAGATACTGGATTACTTCGTTTTGAAAACATAAATGACATGGAAGACCATGTTGTACATACATGGACTGGACTAAATAAAACACAGTTCAATCAGATGTTCATTGTAGTTCCTCAGTTGTCGGAAAAGCCAAAAGGAACCATAGTTCTGGCCGCTTATCTTATGAAACTCAGAACTGGGGACTCCAACGAAAGGTTGGCAACTTTATTAAAAGTGTCTACGCTAACTCTAGTAAAGTGGATACACCAAGTGAGAGAATTACTCACAGAGTATTTTGTACCTAGACATCTAGGTTTAAACCACATAAACAGGCCACAAATAGTACAAAGAAATCTTGCAATACCTAATTCATTGTTTGGAAACTTCGAGGGAGTTGATAGACCAATTGCTATTTTTGATGGGACACATTGTTACGTGGAAAAGAGTTCCAATTATTTATACCAAAAAAGAACGTACAGCTTGCACAAGTACAGAAATTTGCTAAAGCCGTTTTTAATTGCATATTATTGATGTTTTGGGCCCATACCCAGCCACAACTTCTGATGCTGACATCATGAAAAAAGAATTTGCAAATGGAAGGCCTTCATAAGAATACTTCCGTCAAGGTGTTGCGTTTATATTATGGTGGGTACAGATTGGTGCAATGCAACATGTAATGCAACATGCAATGCAAGAATTTGAGGTCCACATTGCTGCAATGTATCATGTAATGTAACAGAATTCCCATAGTGTGGACGCCTCGCGCGCACGAACTGCGCCTGGGTCGCGCACGAACTGCGCCTGGGTCGCGCACGCTCCGAGCGTTACAACTCGTGCGCGGCTCGATCCGAGATTTGTCGGTTTTTAGTACGAACACAAAGGGGCGCGCAGGGTGCGCAGGACTCAGCCGTGGACGGTCGTTCGTTTAGTTCGCATGCGCAACGATCATGGCGGTGAAAGAGGGTGCGTGGAGTGATGACGAGTCACTTTTATTGATAGAGGAATACAGAACAAGGGAAGTTTTATGGAACCCTCAAAATGAAAACTTTTATAAACAAAATTTAAAGAAAAATGCGTGGGACGAAATCGGAAATGTATTGAAAATAACAGCAGAAAAGTGCAATAACAAAGTGACAAGTCTTCTCTCTTCTTACCGCCGTGAAAAAGGAAAGGAAAAAAAATCCAAGGGGACTGGAAAAGGTAAGAATAACGCATTTTATTTGTTTTTATATAGGTATTTATTACAATTTAAGTCATCAAAAAATGAAGGTACCTACTTAGATAATAAAATCAAATTACAAAAAAAGTACAATGGAGTTTATAAATCTAAAAATATTTTTTTTGCATAAACTATTTATACCTAGTTACCTAGCGAATAAAAACATATGTATATTCAATTTATACAGGATGTTTTAAGTCGATTAAATAATAAATAGTTGATAGTTAAACGTGGCTGCCAAGGGATTTATTTTTAATTTATTTGTTTAAATTCAATATTGACGACGTTTTGTAGGAGCTAGAATAGTATTGTTATTATGCATTAAATAACATAGTTTATTTTAAAAGAATTATGTGCAGTAACTAACTATAGGTCAATAATTAAAGTAAAGCTAGTAAATAAATAAAAGTGTATTAATGTATGTGTGTTTTATTGCAGGTACTTCGGACACATACACAAGTCGATGGTTTGCCTACAATGCTTTAAAGTTCTTAGACGATAGAAACACACCAAGAAAGAGAAAAAATACGGTAAGATTTAAACTACGAGCATCTGTCTTGCCAAGAAACCTTTCCTTCATTCATAAAATAATCAGCTAATTCGTCTCTGATAGCATTAAGATGCGCAGGTGATCGTCTAGGGATATTTCTTACAGGCAGTATTGATGTGATGTTATTATTATTTTGCCTCCACGTACCTTCATTTAAATTTCCATCTTCCTCCCTATCAACTAACCCTGGAATCATGTACACGTTTGTAGAGTGACGTTTTAAATAATTGTGTAAAAGAGTGATCGCCATAACTACCAATTCAGCTTTATCGGGTTGTAAAAGCATTGGTTTTCTTAAAACTCTGAACACAGACGATACAATAGAAAATTATAGTCTGCATCAACTAGAGCAAACAAAACGATGCTAAAATTTTGTTTATAATTATAAAACTCGGTTCCGCTTTTAATAGGGGCTTGAAGTAAAACGTGCTTCCCGTCCAATGCCCCTATACAGTGTGGGAAGTTCCACCGGTCTTCAAACTCCTTGCTTATCTTCAACCAGGCGTTGGCAGTGGTGGGTACCTTAAAAAAAATACTTAAATCATTATAATTATTTCCAGGAGTCCATTCAACGCTCAGTCTCCAAAAACAATGCCACCGAAGCCACGCAACATGAGTTCACCCCTCCAGCACCACCAAATGAGCATGGTCTACAGGAAGCGAAACGATCCAGAAGAGACGAAAACAATGTTCTTACCGATGTAGTGGGGATATTGAAAACAACTGCACAGAAATTGGACAGTTCATCAAGCATTCCTGACTTAACAAAAACTTTGTTTCATTTATAGGAGCTAAAATGAGTAACTATTCCTCTCAGACTAAGACTTCGGTTGAACAAGCAATATTTGAAATTATTATGAAAGCCGACAGGGGATATTATGAATCTTGGCAACATCAACCAAATGCATATACAGAACCATACTCCAATCGTCCCTCAACTTCAGTATCCTACGGTTCTACTCAAACAACCAGCAGCCTTTGTCGGTCTGTTCACAAGACTCACAGCACTCTTCTATAGATGATTTTACTGATTTAATTTAGTTAACAAAGAAAAATAAAGATTTTGATTATACGTACCTTAATGTTTTCTTTTAATTCTTCAATTATAGCAGAGCACACTTCAGGAACAATTCCACTTATAGATTGTTTAGATACTCTAAATGTATACTGTAGACTTGTGTAAGAGTCCCCGGAGCTTAAAAATCGAAGAGTAATCGCTAGTCTATCTTGGGCTGAAATTGGAGCTCTTAAATTTGAATATTTTCGACTTATTCTTGGTGCGACTAAATTTTCAAAGTCTGTTGGCGTCATCCTCGTAAAACTTTTGTATTGGCCACTTATATGCTGGAAATTCATATCTGTAAGCAGTTCTCTGCCTTCTCTCCGTTTATATAATTCTGTGCGCCACCAACGTCGGGGTCTTTGGCGTTTTCTTAAAAGTTGATGAATGATTAACAATGAAGCACTGATAATCGTCAGAGCAAGAAGGCAGACAGCCTTCTCAGACTCCATGATTCGTAAGTATATCGACTTAAGTAGAGTGATGTGGGCAAAAAAAGAACACGTGTGACGAGGGCTAGTGTTTGTAACGAAATGCGGGAACAGATGTTCTCGTTCCGATTCGTAGTCAATGCGCGTACCGCGCGCGCCACACGTCCAAGGCAGCAGGGAACATGCAATGTAAGGCAGAATATTACATTACATGTTGCATTGCACCAATCTGTACCCACCTTAATAGTTCCTGGCTGCTTAGGGGTCGCATACAATCTCGACATATAACTTATTTTGTTTATATTTTAGTCGACAGCTCTCGTAGAGGAAGGGAAGCTATTCTTATGCATTATTGCAATTGCATTGTAGGCAGACGAACTGTAAGGTGCTGCGCTCATATCATGTGTATTATTTGGTACCTTAGCTGGGCTAGGTACCAAGATTATATTGTTCCACCTGCACAATTTCTAGACGACATTTAATAATAATAGAAGATGAATAAACTATGTACCTACTAAATGAAAATGTTTATTTTTAAAATTCTGAACGCCTTTTCAATAAAACTATTCCTGTTATCTATTTATGGCTTCAAGTCATTTATATTCATGATATGACTTTTCGAAGATTCTCCACTAAATATAATAGACATTAGTGCTTTAAAAACTTAGTAATCAGCTCTTATATAGAAATTGTAACAGGTTATGTTACAATCTCTATAAAAGAGCTGATTGAAACCTCTAATAACTCGGCTCTCAGATTGTCAAAATTTACAGAATTTTCAGCGAAGGACGTGATAAGTCTAATCTTCTCTACGTAGGTATAATAAAATCATTAAAATCCAACCGTATGTTCCGACTTGGCGCAAAAACTACTGCATAGATCCTCTTCAAATTTTGCAGAAATATCTGTAATAGGCTTCTTCAAATGTTAGGCTATATATTATCACGCTACTTGCTTAAGGGGGTGAGCATTATGTCAGTATTATTCAATTGTTTACCGTTTCAGTCATAATATGCGTAATAACGTCTATTTCGAGAGTATAAGTCAGCGAAACAAATAGAGAAACGGTTTCATGACCGCTTTACGTGCATCACGTCGCAAGTTTGATCCCCAGTAAAATAATACTTTTTGTAATTGGTTGTAATTTTTTTTATAGAGATTATTATTATTTATTTTCTTTTTTTTATGCATAATATAATAAATTCTTATGAATAAAGTTAAATCATTGGTAAAATCTCTTTCCTCATGTTTGAATCTGGCCGTTCGATGGTCCTGAACTGACAACGTCGTTGTGTGCTGTCTACAGGTGCTGTCAGTATTTCTCTCTTCTTTTACTCGATATTTTGAATTTCACCTATCGCTCCCAATAAAAATAATAGCAGTTATTAAAATTAATTTGAAACTAATATTTTGTTGTGTCGTTGTTCTTAGTTTTGCACAACTATAATAGGTTCAGGTTGTTTCTCTGCATTGTTAGGTCCTAAAAATAAATTCGTCTTTGTTGTCTATGTCGGAGGATGGATGACTGTAATGTATAATTTCTGATGCGTCTTGATTGTTAAAAAAAGCACGTAATTCGTTACTTAAAAACATTAGGTAGGTATCTTTATCATATCTGTCTTTTGTAGTGAAAAAAATGCGAAAGTTTAAAGTTACTCAATCACGCCAGAACGGCTGAACGGATGTAGATGAAATTTGGCACAGAGTTAGATTATCGTGCTAATAACTTAGGGGGATGAGCAATATTGCATTATGTCCAAATTCCGCAACTGGTTGCCAACTGGCAACTGTCATACCATAAATTAGAATAGAACGGCTATTTTAGCCCATTTGTCATCGAAGCGAAGCGAGGTAGGCTGACGGTTCACAGACCTCCCTGTAAACCAGGGTTCGCAATTTCGAGTCGCAGCCAGTCTCCACTTTTTGTGATTATTTTTTCCAAAAATAATAAACATGGTTGGCGAGTTCGATCCCCAGCCAGTTATCACTTTTTGTAACTAGATATTTTGTTTTATTCTAATGATTTATGATTTTCAAATCAGTATAAAGTAGATTAATATGCTTTTGATTTTTTTAACCATTCAAAGACAGTTAGGTAATCATAAATAAACAAATATTAATTGACCAATTTTCACTGGCCGAAAAAAATCTCTAAAAACTTTAAAATAAAAACAATAATTTAAATTAGATAAAACCAACGACGACGCTTAAATTTGTTTCGTGCGGGAATCGAACCCGCGACACCCAGCGCCGTAGTCAATCGCTCAGCCACTGCGCCAACTGTGCCGTCACATTGCATTTGTACTTTTTTTTTTAACCTTGCCCCGGTCGAGGCCCACACTTGGAATTTCTCCTGTATCGTGTGTGTGTTTACAGACAGTTAAACTCACAAACAGCCAGACCCGGAACAACTACTGTAGGCCATACAAAAATGTGATCCGTGCGGGAATCGAACCCGGTACTCGCAGCGCAGAGGCCATTCGCTCAGCCACTGCGCCAACCGTGCGGTCTCATAGCTATGGCTGTGGCTCCCTCGGACATTGCTGCAACTTTGCTTAACGGTGGCCGGACTGCACATTCCGTTTTCATATTGCCGCTGAATCTTGCAAGTGAAGATACCTCAACATGCAATATCATCAAAAACAGCGGCCGGGGAGTCCTATTACAGCAGTGCAAGTTTAAAGTGCATAAGAGGTGTTGAACCGCAGCTTGCAGGACATCCGCGGCAACCAGGCGCTGATGGGTGGTGTTGTCGTTTTGCTCGCAGGCGACTTTAGACAGATACTGCAAGTTGTTGAGAGGGGCACACCGGCGGATGAAATAAACGCATGTCTCAAGGCGTTGCCACTGTTGTCTAGGATCGAAAAGATCCATCTTACCTGCAACATGCGCGTCCAACTGTACAACGATCACGAAGCTGGTGTCTTTGCGAATATGCTGCTGCAAATGGGAGTGGGTCGTCTGGAATCGGGCGCAGATGGGAAAATTTTATTTTCCGAAGAATTTTCTCATCCAGTGGCTACAGAGGATGCACGCACATCCACATCATCACATCATGCACGTTTTTCCAAATTTGAAGGGTAATATAAAAAATAAGGGTGGTGAGGGGTAGTGCTGTCGCCAAAGAACGAGTGTGTCAATCAAATAAAAAAAATGATATGCTCGTCGACATCCATAGACCCTGTGATGGCTAATGATGATAGTACTACCTCGTTGAAATTCTAAACTCCCTGAGGTTAACTCCCAGACTGTGCAATGGAATCAGGCTTCGTACCACAGAGCTGGTCAGTAATGTTATAATAGCCACCATTATTACTGGAGTAGCGAGCGGTTTAATTCCCCGCATACCCGACCCGTTATTCCAAATAACTTACCATTTCAATTTAAGAAGTTGCAAATGCCTTTAAAATTGGCTTTTACAACGACGGTCAACAAATTCCAAGGAAAAACCTTAAAAGTGGCAGGCATTCATTTGGGCGCTTCGTGCTTCTCACACATTAAACAAATCTTTTAATGTTGTATACAAAACGGTATTAGAATAAATAAAGAAATAGCGCCCAATAAGGCGTTTGATTGTTCACTTTGAAAAAAAAGTCGTATGGCACCATAACATTCCAGTTTTTAAGCCATATCGTCGCCTCAACGCCGTTTAATTTTGTTTCAGACCTCTGCCGCCCAGAATTACAGCGCCCAAAAAGACGCCTTTTGTAGTCATCACGTACATTAACATATTTTGATCAGGCCTTCAGTTCTCACACATAACATCCCGCCTATAATCCCCGAAGGGTTAGGCACAGGTGTGTACCTAATCGTACACCCACATTTCACCAGTTATGTTGAAGTCCCATGTAATAGGGGGCGAGCCTATTGCCATCAATCGGGCACAAATCCAGACTCCGTACTACTGCGTCGCTACTGCGAAAATTCCTGATGGAATAACCAAATAACACTTTACCCAACCCGGGAATCGAACACGCATACACAACAAAATTTCCACGCAAACGAAGTCGCGGGCAACAGCTAGTTATTAATAAAGTCTAAGTCTAATCTATTAATTCAAACCATTATCTTGTTACATTCAGGCCCAACAATGTATGTAATCGTTTCCGTCTCCTTTGGCTGGGAGGTAGTTAATCGTCAGTAGACGTTCGTTATGAACGAATTTTGCGACAGGGCCGAATTAAGGAGGTCTAAGGGCTCTAGCAAAAAGTCATATAAAGTTGTATACAGAACGGTATTAGAATAACAAGCGCCTCACAAGGTTCACTTTGAAAAAAAGGTGTATAGCGCCAAAATAAACCGATTTTTAAAGCAATATCGTAGCCTCAACGCCGTTTAAGCCCAGTAACTGTCGTAACTGCCGCCCAGAATTAAAGCACCCAAAAGGATGCCTTTTGTAGTCATCAGTACATTATTACCTTTTGATCTGGCAGTCAGTTCTCTCACATAACATAACACCACTCTTACTTAAGGGCATTACATGGCTCAAATCCCAAAAACAGCGTATGTTCAAAGAAATTTGTTGATGAATCCCTTCGTACGTTTTCCGTGTAAAAAATATATGTTATAGTTAAGTTCATCACAAATAAATTGTATTGTTTAAAATTTTAATAAACCTTCTCAATTTGTTTTGGTTAATCGTAGAATATAGGTCCTTTTTCAACCTTAATTGTAAATTATCTCTGTAACGGCTGAATAGATCGGCATGAATTTTGTAACAACAAATACGTAATGATATACTTAACAATCTGTATTGTTTTTTTTTTGTAATTTCTTTTAATATTTTTAAATAATAAATAAAAACCGAAATTTCGCGAAATGTGCGGAGCAAGCCCTGTGACGCATGCTCGGGACCGCGATACGTCAGTGCCTTGACGGCTCTTGTGATGGGTGGACGTACGCGTGTTATTTTTTCCAAATAAAATTGAAAACTGCACGTTTTTAATGATTTCTGAATGAAATAATATTGTAAATGGTACAGCTATGCCTAAATCAACACTTCTATACAAATAAATCAAATTGAAATGTCTGTTTGTAATATCAAAATAACATCTTTTTACTGAATGCATATGAAAATATATCCGGCACTTATAACAAAAACACATTTTTTTTAATTTTTGTCTTTCTGTCGGTCTATCTGTCTGTCTTTCTGTTTGTGCCGGCTAATCTCCGAAACGGCTGGACCGATTTCTGGCATTTTTGGCATCCATAAATGATCGATTCATGTTATAAAAGTACAGGATGTTATTTTTTCGAATTTTAGTCGGTTCGACTCCCGAGTGTGACAAGCTAATTTTCGAAAATCTTTAAAACAGATTTGTATCTTTTGAAAAATTAAGTAATGTTTCCTTTGAGTAAAATTTGCTATCTCCGGTATTTAGAGTACTTTCCCTCCAGGTGAGGTTGTCAAATTCCATCCTGTATATTACAGGCAATTCCGTGTGGTCCTGGAATTAAAGAATACGACCACCCCATAAATAAAAGGCGACTAAGGGAACATTCGACCTACAACGAAGACAGCTCTATGATACACTGGATAGTCCAGCAGGCCAAAACCACCTTTACCGGCTTGCTAGAGCTAGAGAGAGAAAGGCGAAGGATGTATGTCAGGTTAAATGCATAAAAGACGAAACTGGAATGGTTATTTCGGATTGTGAGAAAATTAAGGATAGGTGGAAGGGTTACTTTGAAAGAGTGATGAATGAGGAGAATGACTGGAGTGGTGTGCTTGAAAATAAACCAGCGAATGAGGGACTAGTGAGAAAGGTTAGTTTGGATGAAGTGAGGATTGCAGGAAATGGAATTAAGAATGGTAAGACATTAGGACCGGACGGAATACCGGTAGAAGTATGGAAATTATTTCTGATGGACGGATGGGCGTGGTTAGCTTTATTCTTCTGTAAACTGTTGCCGGAAGAAACGATTCCTGACGAATGGTGTAACAGTTAGCTGGTGCCCATTTTTAAAAACAAAGGTGATGTGGTGGAGTGCCACAATTATAGAGTACCTAGAGGAATAGAGCTAATGTCACATAGTATGAAAGGAGCTCGTGGCTAAATAATAACAGCCACTCGGATCGATCTTTAGGTTAAGCCGTGCTTACGTAGGTTGGTCTGTGGATAGGCGACTACCCATTTTCGCTATCCGCCAGCTGTGCGAAAAATACAGACGTGCACATAAAAATTTGCACATGTTTTTTGTAGACCTCGAAAAGGCATACGACCGGGTACCTCGTGAGGTACCGTGAGGGAAGTATGTGCAGTTGATCCGTGCGATGTACAGTCGATGCAGTATCCAATTTAAGTCCGGTCTACAGCTTGCAATACCGGCTGCTTCAATGTGGCTTTTAGCTTGCACCAAGGGTAGGCTCTCATCCCGTTTTTTTTTTCGGTTGGGACATGTTCAAATGAACCTCCCCCCGCTCTGGACGGAGCGGAAGGGAGTGTCAGACTTCTACTGACTAAAACCTATCCATGTTCCTTCTTTGCCCTTTGTGGTCCAGGGCCGCGGCATCTCTTTCGAACAGTCCCGCAGCCCTGGTAGGCATCGGCCCTTGCGGACCCCTTCATTGTTGCTGACATCTCTTTGAGGCGCGTGTGGAATAGGAACGCACCGTCGACACAGCCTGTCGTCAAAAGACGGCCGGACGGCGATCTAGCCCATTACTCACCGTCCATAGGCCCGCGCCTACGGTGGCCGGGAGCGACCACGTGACCCCCGGCGCCCGGGGCGTCTCCCGCGGTGGCTGGGACGTAAGGCTCTTTCCCTCTCACGTTCCGCCACCTCCTTCTCTAGCATGACTGCTTCGCAGAAGGAGGTGACGGCTTCCCATTCTCGCTCGCTCCGGACCAGGGCTTGAACCAAGGCCGGACGCGAGAGATCGCCGCCGCCAATCGCCGCTACGAGGAGGCTCTCATTCCTTAGCTCTTCCTCCCTTACCTCTTCCTCGTGATAATGAACGCTCTCGCGTCGGACATCCAGGAAGAGGCACCCTGGTGTATGCTGTTCGCCGATGACATTTTGCTGGTTGCTAAGAGCGGCCAAGAGGTCCAGAGCAGATTGGAGATGTGATGGCAAAGACTGTAGTAGAGAATGTTGGTCTGCAATTGAGTAGAACCGAAACGGAATACTTGTTTTGCGATTTCGTAGGTCTCTCCAGTCTCGTGCCTTTAACTCTTGCCGAAACGCCCATACCGATCTGCTTCGACTTCCGGTATCTCGGATCGCTTGTCCAAGGGTATGGCAAAGTAGACCGGGACGTAACGCACCTGATCAACTCAGATGGATGAAATGGCGACAGGTCACTGGAACAGCAACTTTCGACTCACGGATGCCTCTCAAGTTAAAGGGGAAAGTATACAAGTCCGTGATTACACCTGTCCCTGTATGGATCAGAATGCTGGGCTGTGAAAAAGATGGATGAAAAACGATTCCACACAGCGGAGATAAGAATGTGTGCGGTGCTTAGTTCAAGAAAGTCTACATGCACCATTAACACCAACACCAATTCCAATCGAGCCAAATTTCACCCAATCTCACAAGGGAGAGAGTCTCGGCAAATATTATTGGGTTTAATTAAGTAAACATGTTTCTCTACAATTTTTATTTTTTTTAGTCAATTGACTGCAATCAAGCACAGATTACCGTTTTTATATTAAACTACGCATTTTGATAAATCTCACGTCAGATTAGGAGGGGGATGAAGGGGTCAAGCCAAATCTCACGACATCCCACCAAGGGGGATATCGTAAGATTTGGCTGGAGGGTTGGAGGGGGGGGGGGGGTCGAAAATCGTTAAAATTGCCCCACGTAATTAATATACGGCCCCTAACACAAGCATGTCCTTGCTTAAATATAATATCCAAATCAGGTGTGTGACAACTTTATCTAATTGAAATAAACATATTTTTTTTACACTTTGCCCGACCCGGGAATCGATCCCCATGCTTAGTAGTAGCGCTGGCGACCACTCGACCAACGAGGCGATATCACACATGCACACCAAAATTTCCACGCGAACAAAGTCGCGGACAACAGCTAGTTTGTAATACATCAAAGTAGTGAAGTGAAATGCAGTACTCGTGTTTGTTACTGCGTTTTTATTTAGGAAATACATTGACTGCATTAACCGCTAGCAAAGTTAATTACTGAATATATGTAGGATAAAAGGCAAAATACAGTGTTAAAACGAGTTTTTAAACATTTAAATTAAAAAAAGGAAAAACATGATTAATTAAGAATTTTTTATTTTATAATTTAATTTTTGTCTTATCTGTTTAGAAATGCCTACTATTCATTATCGTCATGTTATTTAGTGTGATTTTTTACATTACATGTGATTTAGGCTTCTATATACATATAAAATTCAAAGTCCTAACTGACTGATATATCAACGCACAGCCCAATCCGCTGGTAATAGAGAAATTAAATTCGGAGGGTTTATTCTTTATGAAGAGTAGGTATCCACAAAGAAAGGATTTTTCGAAATTACACCCCTAAGAGGGTGTAATATGGAGTGTTTAATTTTCTGTGACACCTAACAGTTTCGATGTTAGTGATGTCTAAGATAAACTTAGAAAGTACATATGAATTTAAAAAGTTACATTTGTACTTAGTATTGTTTGACGACATGGTTGGAGCAGTGGCTGACCAATTGGCAAGTGCGCTGCGCGTCGCGGTTTCGATCCCCGTACGGAACAAATATTTGTTTTACCTATATGTAGTTGTTCCGGGTCTGGCTGCTTGTGTATGTTAGTTTTAATTTTGTAAACGCAGCCACGATACAGGAGAAATAAATGCTAGAGAGGGGCAACGTTTTTTTTCTAGAAAAGATGCCTGTACCCTGAACCTGTCATGGTTGAGCACGCAAAAGATTAAAATATCATGCCATGTTAATAACGAATTAATAATTTCATTTAAGTTTACATGTTTTAATACATAAATCCATCAAAAATTTACCTAGATAAATAATTTTAATATTATTATCAATTTGCTAAGCTACAGGTTGTTATGAAAGGAAAAGGAGTGATTCATGATAGCGTGACGAATGTGACGATTCGACAGGGGAGGATGGAAGAGAAAAACGTGTTGTGCCCATGTAAGACAGGGGCAAGAATATGATGAAGGTGAAGCCACCACGCTGGTGATTAAATTAATTACATTTTAATTGACAGTTTTATTTTTGTCAAACGTACGGCTTCTGGTCGGAACCACCTTCCAGATTAAACAGCGTAACACGAAAGATCATCGTGACTTACGTGTCACAATGATCTACTTAAAGCCTTATAGAGTCGACACGGTCACCCGGTCGACTACTCCAAAAATTTTTGTTAGATTTTCTTTTGAGCCATATTACCTGACCCAGTGACTGCGCTATGTTCCCCGGCGGTTATATACTCGCGGCGGTAACGAAACCATAGCGACTTCTAATTCGACGTCAACGCCATCTATCGAGCGGGTCAGCGTCATTCTAGGGTAATTGTGTCATTTAAGACAACGATAAAAATATACAGAACTATGAAATACTAGAGTAATAATAATGATAATACTTTCTGATATTATAACACATAATTTATGAATGATTGATTTGTGGGCATTCAAGCTTTTATCGGACTTTACGTAACCTTCAAATCGGAAGCAATTAATATAGCTTTTTATGATGCTACAATTGAATTGATTCTTCTGCTGAAATGCTGTTTAATTTATTTACCCTGCGTATGTACATACATTATTTGTAAAACATAAATAGAATAGATAAATAGATCTAAAATAACAATAAAAATAAGCACAAGTATTAAAATTCAGAAATTTCATGAAAGCAGGTCGCAGACAGTCGTCCAAAAAAATCGTCCACTTCGCTGTCAACAGGAAAGTGCAACGTTGGACGGCAACGCTGATTCTTTGGCCAAAAAAGGCCAGCCCTCTGTTCACGTGAAAAGTCGACCATTTTGCAGATACCAACGGACCCCACCATAACCAATTGTTAGAGTGGCTTGCAGCCACACTCGCTCATCCAGGGCAACATTAGGAATTGATGTTAATGTGTTCCGAATAATTTGGTCAATTTTGTCCAGAAGATGTGGTTGCTTCCATAGAAACGAATCGCGGGGAAACGAATAAATACTACAATTATTAGGACTGAAATAACAATATCTGGTAAGGGTGAAAGCCGGGTGTAAATTAATTTAGAGAGTCTATCCGAAATATCATTAAGTTGTTTAATTTTTTCGTCAATGAAAAACTGTCTTCTATATACGTATAGTATAATTAAACATTAGGCTATAAATAAACGTTAGTCAGTAAACGAATTTATTAGTTTTGAATGTTTTTAACGATAGAATAAAGTGAAGGGCATACCGTACGCTTTGATTTGGCATAACTCACAATACTGTTGGAATGTAAATTCTACCCAAAATTGGGCGTACACATACCTTACACACATGACAACTGGAGCATCCTTTTCAAAATTTTCCAACTCAACCGGTTCTAAAATTTCAGGTTCCTCTTCGGAAAATCTTAAATTTTCTTTTGGATTGCGTTGTTCTTGACTTATCCCCGGTTTATTGGTATTATTCTTTCAAAGGAGAAAAACATATTTTAACCCTGAAATAACTATGTAGGTACCTCATTTAGTTAGGGATGTTCCTCAATAAGATTAATTCCAAAAATGCATACAGATCGATGTATTCACATATTGTTGGAGTGAATTCGCAAGGGTATTATTATTTATATTAAGCTACAAGCAAAATAATATTTTATTTTTATTTTATTTTTTAAAGTAAACTATATTTGTGTTTAGGTATTTGTACTATGTTTATAATATAAGTAATTATGTTATGCTGTTGTGTGTTTTAATGGAATTACGAAGGTGACAGCCGGAGGACTTAAAAAAAACCGAAATTAATTTAAAGAAGAGTTTAATTACTTTAAAATTACAATGTTTGACTTATATAAAATCTTAAGTCTAGACTTGGACGATGCTAGTTCCGAAGTGCCTAAATAATTCTTACAAAAAAATATAATTCTAAACGATTGCGAGACGCGTATGCGGTGTCAGCAGATTGGAAGTAGGTGACCGATGGCTGCACGAGGCGTCGAGTCAGCAGATTCCGTGTGTTGCAATTTTGTGTGGAAACCTCCGTTGTACGTAAATAGCTATCATGTCGCTATTCAGCCGATTTGGTGTAGGCAGGGCACGTAACAATGGTGTAAATATTTAATAATGTTGTTATTTTTAAATTTTGTATTTTTTTTATTGTAAGTATATTAGTTTAAGTTCTTAACTGTCGCATTGGGGTAACCCTGTAAAGATAGTCTAAGCTGTTATAAATAAATAAATATCACTGACTGACCAGACGTTTTTATGCTACATTTATGTAACTAAATCTTTACACATTTTTACGGCTGGCAACATAGTCGTTTTCAAATACGGGATAATCCCGATAGCAAAGATAATTTTGAATTACTTGCGTGTGTCGTGAAGGCTTGAAGCCTCGCTGGACTATGGCACTTGATCAAATCACCACCTTTACTATCACAAGTGACAAGATCAGTCGAAGAACATGGTTAATTAGGAATTATTCATCAAATACATAATCACAAATTATTGTGTTTAATAGGAACGGTGAAAACCTATAAAGCTCTCTTGCCGCGCTGGCTCCTGCGGGCTCCTACGGGCCTTCTTTAATTGTTTTCTAACGTTTCCGGGGCTAGACCTGTAAAATTTTTATTTGTAGATGTAAATATTATATACATTAATAAATTAAAATAACCTATATTAACTAACTAACTAACTTAAAAATAAACTTAAAAAATGGCGTCAAAAAACTCCTCCTCAACGCTGTCAACTGGTAATGTACCCAAAAGACTGGCGGCGTTGCCACGTTGTATGGCAACGCTAAGCCTTTGGCCAAGGTAAAAGCCAGCCCTTGGGTCACGGGAAGAGTCAACTAAACGTTTAGAAATGTCCTTGAAAAGGCTGTGAGCACTCGGACCCCACGGACCTAGAGTTTCAACCCCAAACGGCTCGAAAATATAGTTACCAATAAGGTTACTATATTTACGCCGCTTAAGGTTCTCTGCAGCCGCAGCCGCAGCCCCAGCACAACACGATGAGCTAGGAAGATGGGATGGCGCAAGAGTATCGACACAAGTTGCATCCCACACTAAAGGCCTACCCATCTTCCATGGAAACAAAGACATGCCGTCCGGTCTCTTGCCATCGTCGCGTGCCAAGCCATTGGGTTCTAATAAAGCTGGAACGCCGTCGGTGACAAGAGCGGATGAAATCATTTAAGTTCGCGTGCCGTGCAAAGCGGGCCGCACTTCGGCTGCATGAAAGGCCGTGGTGTCCAAGGCTGTTGACAGCTTCACCACAGTGACAGCGATGAGGAGAAAAACAAGGGGCGCCTAGGCGTAGAGCAGCAGCAAGGCGGAAAGTAGTGTCGTCGAGCAAAGTGCCTAAGCTCAACGACGGTAGTGCGTGAAGCCAAAGACCCGACTCCCACTCACCCACAGCCAGCAAACGCGCACGTTCAGCAGTAGTAGCAGACGTGTGCAGTAAATTGTTCTGAACTACTTTGCAGAGCGGCTCCTCCCAACGTTCTTCAGAATTCGGGCAAGCGAGTTTTCAGGCATTAATAGCCTCGGAGAAGCACGGCACATCAAAATCAATCAGTGTGGAAGCCAAGATATTCCTGATTAATTTCTCAGTGCCGTGGACCGAAGATATAAACGCCGGTAAACTAATACTAGAAATTTTGCGGACGCCGAGTCCTCCCATACGAATGGGAAAAGTAGCTTGTATCCAAGCACGGTCGTCCAAAGCCACATTTAAAACGGATGATATAGTATTTTTGATAATTTGGTCCATTTTGTCAAATATGTTAATTTTGGGCCGAAACAGCAGTAGCGGATTAGGGTGACGGCCGAAACAGCAGTAGCGGATTAGGGTGATGGCCGAATGCATATTAATTTGGAGCAACCTTTCCGAAATATCATTGAAATTTTTAATTTTTTCCTCGATAAAATCGGGAAAGGAATTCTCGAAGATTGGAGACCCAAGGAGACAAGAGAACTTTTTTTCAATAATTTTGATGTTATTGCGTTAAGTTTAGGAATAGTCAGTTGTCTGTTGGTACAGTCCGCTAACTACAGTTCGCATTTTGCAAGCTTTAGGTCAAGGCCAATTGAATGAAGTTTATTTTTTAAGAAAATTAAATCATTTAAAACAGTATCTACGTCGCCGCCCAGGGTTCCATCATCAAGATACCAAACGTTAAATTTAGAATTTAGGTGTCGAACAATTGGGTGAATAGCTAAACTGAAAATCACTGGCCCTAGGGGCTCACCTTATTGACAGCCAACAGCAGATTCCAAAAGGATGTCACTATACAGTAATTTAGACGGGTGTCTGTAGCACTGCCAAAGAAAACTATAAGTTTGAGGTATCTCTTTTTTAATTTGTGTTAACAAGGTGTCCCTATTAACTGAGTTGGAGGCATTCTTTATATCAACCTTCAGGATGACCCCTCACCTTTGCCAGAATTTAGGTAGGTCGACAAAGCGAGTACGGCAGCCTCACAGCCCCCTTTGGAACCGTAACCTAGCTGCAGGGGCTGAAATTTTTCCGAAACAGCCTCACCATAAAATAAATGTGATCATTAACGTAAACCAATCAAAAACGTTTGGTCATATAATAACCTAGATAAGAAGTTCTATTCTTGGACAAGGTTTTCAAAATAATAAAACTTAGTGGCGTGACTAGATCCTAGGAAACTCTCATCCAGCTGCTACCCTGCGGCCACCTTGCGGAGGTCGTCGTTCCACCTAGCCTGAGGCTCACACATTACGCTTGCCGATTAGCGGTCTTCGAATACTAATAATTTAGTAGATTAATGATCATTGCCACATCGTGCGAGTGGGAAAACGCTAAAATCCGGCAGTGACGAGCCTCAGAACGGCTATTTAAAACTTACGTTAACGGAGTAAAATACTTATATGAACAAACTAACATTGCGAATGGGTTGCCTGATAAAGTTAAGTCAAGGCTACCCTTTATTTAAACTAACGGAACTATTTTTTTTTCCAAACCCAACGAAATCAAAATGAAATTAGAGTAAATATCTACAAAGTATAAGAGCCAAGAATCTGTTAGGTTGTTATCTTTTTGTCCCTACTACGGATTTTTTATTTTAGCCGTATTATTTACATAAATGGAGTGCTGCGTACAGGAAATGTAATTATACATTGAAATAAAGGAATAGTAACTGAAAAAACGGAGAAAAATTCCGGCGGAATATGATTCAAAATAAGGAGCTGAATGCACCCTGAAGTTTGTGGAGGGCAGTCCCTTACACCCTGTATATGTTTCCTCCGTGCCTCGAAAAGCACGTTAAGCCGTTGGTCCCGGCTGTCATTTGTAGATCTCTGACAGTCGTTGCAGGTACTCAGTGACCCAAAAAGTCTGACAACCAGTCTTACCAAGGATATCGTATTAATCAGCACTAACTAGGTTGTGCAGTCGCTCCATGTAAAATACTGGTATTCAGCTGCATCCGGTTAGACTGGGAGCCGACCCTAACATAGTTGGGAAAAGGCTAGGCAGATGATAATATAATTTATATACATTCAGTCAAAAAAGTCGGAAATGGATGATTTGTTTATCCCTTCAACCGTTATCCGTGCCCTTAGGGCTTCATGTCATTTTCCCGCAAACTGTGTTGAAAGCCCGAAGGGCCTTCGTCGTCACTGTCGTAAGTTTTGACGTAATTTGTCTATTAAAACTATCTCTATCTTGCTCAAACAAGCACAGAGTCTAGGAAACAGAACAAGAAAGATATATTTTCTCTGTCAAGTATTAAAAATGAACGAACCACACGTTATGCACTGACCAAACCGGCGCCCCGCAGTCGAAATTTTGCACGCGCGCCGACTGGTCGCGGTTCGTATTTTCGTATATTAAAAACGTTTTGTTGAGTGTGTGGTGTTTTTTGGACATGCCTGGGTATGTAATAAACATTTTTGATTGCCTAAACAGTGTAATTGATAAAGATTTCGGGTAGAAACAGTCATTTCAACAAACATCGAAAACCGTTGAAGCGTCATCGACGAACATTTCGCGGTATTTTGGCGGTATTACTATTATTAGAAATGCAAACTATGGCTATTACGTATGTTTCTATGTATCGTGTTATTGATAATAGGCGTTTAATTTGAATATTATCGTACTTTTGTTGTGTAACATTGAAATGAAAATTACGTAGTACCCCCCGCGCCCGCGGGGCCGTCGTCACAGATTCAGAGTTAGAGTTCAAGGTCTTCCAAACCGCCATTTTTTGTACGAATTCCTGGATCAAAAAATTATGGATGCGACATCCGTGATTTCAATTTGAATATTTTTTGTTGCCTTTTTTTTTATTCGTGATTATAACCGACTTAAAAAAGGAGGTTATCAATTGTATGTGTGTGTTTTTTTTTAATTGTGATTATTAATCGACTTTTTTGTTCGTGATTTTAACCGACTTCAAAAAAAGGAGGTTCTATGTGTGTGTTTTTTTTTAATTGTGATTATTAATCGACTTTTTTGATCGTGATTTTAACCGACTTCAAAAAAAGGAGGTTTTCAATTGTGTGTCTTTTGAAGTGGAAGGGCTGGTTGGAGATGGGCCAGCTCATTCCAAATAAAGCTGCAAAAAAGGCATCAAGACTTATGAGGTCTGTGAATCTCAAACCGGCTACTTATGGCGGTTTGAGGTTCACGCTCATAAAAGAAGTCAATTGCCACCGCAGCAGTTTGAAGATCCATTAGAGGCACCTACGCCGTCTATAGTGCTGCGGTTGATCCAAGGTCTGGAGCACAAGGGATACACATTGTGGATAGACAATTTCTACAATTCGCCGTGCAGCTTTTTTTCCATTTTTATTTTTTTTCCGTTTTTTTTATTTTTTTTCCATTAATTTTTGTTTGTTTTTCCAAAAGAGTCTCGTCTATTGCAATGCTGCATCATTTTTATGTTTTCTTTTTAATTTTTAATTTACTTAATATATACATAATATACACGCTAAAAGACTAAAAATAATAATAATATTATGTACAAGTACGTAACATATTTTTGATTAAAATTTATTTTTTTCTTGTTTACAGTATTGGCCGTATCCATATTTTCTATCATCCTTGATCATGTACTTGTGTTTTGTTTGTGATTTTTTAGTGAAATTGATCGTTTTGATTTTTGATTTGTTTAATGTTTTTGTTAGGCAACATGCCTTTTTTATGTGTTTATCGATTTGTAAATATCTTCAAAATGTAGAATGTTAATTTGGATTTCAAATTTAGACAACACAATTTAGACACTGATCGAAATTTTGAGTGGGTGTTTTTTACGCACGTTTTCAAGTGTTTGTAGTGGTTAGCCGATACTTTTAAACTAAGCACTTCTAACAGCTGAGACTCGGTTTGTGATAAGTATGTGAACTAAACATCATTATTAAAATCTAACCCAAGCCACTAGGCGTATAGCGTTCTCAGAATATAAGTTTAAAGAAACCCATTATTTTGTTTCGAACACGGCACTCGTAAATGGCGTCATATTATTGTTAAGCTTGTGAGATGAAAAAAATGTATGGCGAGGCCTGCTCTTTTGTTTGATTAATGTGAAATAATGTGTATTTGTGGAAATAAAGTGAGAACTTTTTGAAATAATGGTTTATTTTTTAAATTATGATGACCTATACACAAGAAACTGGGAAAAATTCACTCACACTGAACATACATTACAATTACTAATACATTACAAGGCAAAACTATACTAAACCATACATAACCTGTTAGGTAATTTAATAACGATTGCAATGATATTACTAGTAGAGAGTTAACTATCTTAACTTCCGAGATATTGTCATTTTAATCAGACGCGGCGTAATCGCGCGTAACAACCCAGAAGTGGTCCCACAGATTAGGATGACGCGCAATATGGCCGTCCACGGTTGAGGGGTTATGGTTCTAAATTAATTTCTTTTTTGTTGTCATATTGCCACTGTCTTCCATTTTGGCGCGAAGTTTGATTTGCATCTGTTATTTAGATTAAATAAAGTGCTGTTTTTCGTTAGATCAATTATTTAGTGTGTATTGCAAATTTCATAATGGACAAAAACATTGAACACAGAGTTTGTCTTAAATTTTGCATCGCCAACGGAATTTCGTGTTCGGAGTCTTTATCAAAAACACGTGCTTATGAGTGGTACAAACCGTTCAAAAGCCGTTAAGTTGTGATGGAAGATTTGCCTCGCTCTGGTAGGCCATCAACGTCTACAACTGAAGTTAACATCGCAAAAGTGAAGGAAATAGTGACTGAAAATCCTCATTCAAGTTTGAGAGAGTTAGTCGCTGAACTTTCTGTGTCTCACGAGTCGATCCGTACCATTTTAAATAATCACTTGAGTATGTAACATGTTGCCGATCGGCTAGTCCCAAAAGACCTGAATTTTCTCCCAAAAACTCAATCACATAAGAGTCGCTGAGGACATGCTAGAACGAATTCCGACCTAACATTCACGAACCACGTTGTTACTGGTGACGAGACGTGGGTTTACAAATTTGACATGCAAACTAGTCAACAAGCTTCGGAGTGGCGCCTTCTAACTGAACCGAAAAAACCACGCCAAAGTCGATCAAAAGTCAAAGTCATGTTGACCGTTTTCTTTGACTATCGCGGTGTTTAAGACTCGGAATTCTTGAAGGAAGGTCAAACAGTAAATAAAGAATATTATTTGAGCGTTATGCGGTGTTTAAGAGAGCAATTCGACGAAAAATGGATTCTTGGATTTTGCACCACGATAATGAGCCTTCGCTCAAGGCCATCATAGTAAACGAATTTTTGACCAAAAGCTCAATAAGTACCATCGAGAAACCACATTAAAAACCACACAAAAACGCCACCATATCAGTCCGACTTCAGGACCAGACCTCGGAACCTATCCTTCTGCAGCGAGGTGTGAGACACGGAGACGTCTCTCTCCTAGATATCTCCGAAACTGTTCACCATTGCACTGGAGGATATCTTCAAGGTTCTGGACTGGAGAGGGCTAGGCATCAACGTCAATGGCGAGTGCATCTCTCACCTTCGGTTTGCCGACGATATAGTGGTCATGGCTGAGACCATGGAGGACCTCAGTACAATGCTCGATGACCTTAGTAGAGCTTCCGAAAGAGTGGGTCTTAAAACGAACATGGAAAAAACGAAAATCATGTTGAATACCCATGTAACACCCACTCCTATCAAGAACGGAGACTCTACACTCGAAGTTGTAGACGATTATATATATACCTTGGACAAACGATCCAGTTAGGTAGATCTAACATCGAGAAAGAGGTCAATCGTCGAATCCGACTCGGCTGGGCAGCGTTCGGGAAGTTGCGTGGTATCTTCTCGTCCAACTTACCGCAGTGTCTCAAGACGAAGGTCTATGACCAGTGTATGTTGCCAGTGATTACATACGGGACCGAAACGTGGTCGCTCACAACGGGCCTTATCAGAAGGCTTAAAGTCACCCAAAGGGCAATGGAGAGGGCTATGTTCGGAGTTTCCTTGCGTGATCAAATCAGAAATGAGGACATCCGCAAGAGAACCAAGGTAACCGACGTAGCCCGAAGAATAGCCAAACTGAAGTGGCAGTGGGCAGGGCACATTGCTCGCAAAACGGATGGCCGATGGGGCCGAAAAGTTCTGGAGTGGCGACCGCGAACCGGAAGACGCTGCGTTGGAAGGCTTCTCACTAGGTGGACCGATGACCTGGTGAAGGTTGCAGGGATCCGCTGAATGCGTCCACTGCTGGACATTGTCGAGCAGTGGACGTCTTTCGGCTGAAATGATGATGATGAGTTTGTAATTTCGTTTTGTTGTTTGAACCTATCATAGAGTAAGACCGACAGCTATGCATAAATCTGCACATCTATAATAAATCAAATCGAAATGTCTGATCGCGCCGGAGGTCTGTCCGCTGAGCGGCGATTTGCCGCGGCAGTGGAGTTCCTCCCCGACGTAGTGCCTCCGCGCGCCATTCGTGAATGCGCACGAGGACTATCGCCTCCAGATCCCATGGCGGCAATCCGGCAAGGAGGCTCGCCACCTCACCGGAGATCGTGCGGTATCTCCGGACTAGCCTTAGGGCTATCCCCTTTTGGACGCGTTCAGGTAGGGGGCGGGTTGCTATCTGCCATCAAAAGTGCCGTCAAAATAGGTCCGGCCGTTTCGGAGATTAGCCGGAACAAACAGAAAGACAGACAGACAGACCGACACACACAAAAATTTAAAAAATGTGTTTTTGTTATAAGTGCCGTATATGTTTTCATATGCATTCAGTAAAAAGCTGTTATTTTTATATTACAAACAGACATTTCGATTTGATTTATTATAGATGTGCAGATTTATGCATAGCTGTCGGTCTTACTCTATGATAGGTTCAAACAACAAAACGAAATTACAAACTCATCATCATCATTTCAGCCGAAAGACGTCCACTGCTCGACAATGTCCAGCAGTGGACGCATTCAGCGGATCCCTGCAACCTTCACCAGGTCATCGGTCCACCTAGTGAGAAGCCTTCCAACGCAGCGTCTTCCGGTTCGCGGTCGCCACTCCAGAACTTTTCGGCCCCATCGGCCATCCGTTTTGCGAGCAATGTGCCCTGCCCACTGCCACTTCAGTTTGGCTATTCTTCGGGCTACGTCGGTTACCTTGGTTCTCTTGCGGATGTCCTCATTTCTGATTTGATCACGCAAGGAAACTCCGAACATAGCACTCTCCATTGCCCTTTGGGTGACTTTAAGCCTTCTGATAAGGCCCGTTGTGAGCGACCACGTTTCGGTCCCGTATGTAATCACTGGCAACACACACTGGTCATAGACCTTCGTCTTGAGACACTGCGGTAAGTTGGACGAGAAGATACCACGCAACTTCCCGAACGCTGCCCAGCCGAGTCGGATTCGACGATTGACCTCTTTCTCGATGTTAGATCTACCTAACTGGATCGTTTGTCCAAGGTATATATATAATCGTCTACAACTTCGAGTGTAGAGTCTCCGTTCTTGATAGGAGTGGGTGTTACATGGGTATTCAACATGATTTTCGTTTTTTCCATGTTCGTTTTAAGACCCACTCTTTCGGAAGCTCTACTAAGGTCATCGAGCATTGTACTGAGGTCCTCCATGGTCTCAGCCATGATCACTATATCGTCGGCAAACCGAAGGTGAGAGATGCACTCGCCATTGACGTTGATGCCTAGCCCTCTCCAGTCCAGAACCTTGAAGATATCCTCCAGTGCAATGGTGAACAGTTTCGGAGATATCTAGGAGAGAGACGTCTCCGTGTCTCACACCTCGCTGCAGAAGGATAGGTTCCGAGGTCTGGTCCTGAAGTCGGACTGACATGGTGGCGTTTTTGTACAAACACTTCAACACCTCGTTGTACCGATAGTCGATTTGGCACAGTTGGAGAGACTGCAGTACAGCCCAAGTCTCGTACGAATGGAAGGCTTTCTCGTAGTCCACAAACGCCAAGCAGAGAGGCAGGTTATACTCTACGGTCTGTATAACCTGCCGCAGCGTATGTATGTGGTCTACGGTGCTAAAGCCTTTTCGGACCTGCGCGCGAGACGATTCGTGATGACTCTTGAGAACAACTTGTAGACATAGGCTTAGAAGTGAGATGGGCCTATAGTTCTTCAGCCGGGCATTGTCGCCCTTTATGAAGAAGAGTACCACTACACCCCTGCACCATGCCTGCGGCGTTTTCCCCTCGAGTATGACGGAATCAAACAGCTTCTGAAGGGCCTTAAGTACCGGTTTTCTACCCGCCTTCAGGAGTTCGGCCGTAATTCCGTCATCACCCGGTGCCTTGTTGTTTTTAAGCTGTTTAAGAACCATCCTAATCTCGTACAGGCTGACATCCGGAATGTCTTCGGTATAGTGTCGGGTCAGTCTAGCTCTTTGGTCGTTAGCTAGAGTTGCAACGGGATTTCTAGTCGAAGTGTACAACTGCCCATAAAAACTCTCGGTTTGGCGGATACGATCCTGCCATCGTCGGTCTTCATTTTCGTGAGCTGGCACTGCCCAATAGCCAGACCTCTTGAAAAAAAAAAACAAATTACAAACTATTTTAAATATATTTTATAAACTTATTTTCTATTCTTATATTACGAAATATTTATAAGTACTATTTACAATATTATTTAATTCAGAAATTATTAAAATCGTGCAGTTTTGAATTTTATTTGGAAAAAATAACACTGACGTATCGCGGTCCCGAGTATGCGTTACAGGGCTTGCCTCGCACTTCTCACGAAATTTCGGGTTTTTATTTATTATTTAAAAATATTAATAGAATTATGTGAAAAAAAAATACAGATTGTTAAGTAAATCATTTCGTATTTTTTGTTACAAAATTCATGCCGATCTACTCGACCGTTATAGAGAAAATTTACAATTAAGGTTGAATAAGGTCCTATTTTCTACGATGGACAAAAAAAAAATGAGAATGATTATTAAAATTTTGATAAACATACGACAACAACAACTTACGGGATACCTTCCGTGATTGTGTCTTTGTTAGCTAGTATACATTTATTTGGAAAACGTAAAAGCTTAAAACAGTGATCATTATCACTGAACAAATCCATTATATAACACTTTTTGTCATCAATTATACAACACACATTGCGTGAGACGGTCGGTTACTTTTGATTATCTCCCGAAATAGAAAGGTACATAGCAATCAACGGTAACCGTTTGACATTTAGCCTACTGACGGTAAAAAACAAAAAGTTTCAGAAAAGCTTTCTTTGTTTTTTCTATGAATCAACTTATCTATGGTAAGCGGTCGACCCTCCGAGAGACAGACGTAGGTGACGTGGATAGGATATTCCTTGCTTACTTTGTTTATAGAAACACCGACAGCTACTAGAGATACGTAAGTTATAGAAAACGGCTGAAAATGGCGACTGTAGTTCCAATTTTGTCCACCTTAATAGCTAAGTTGTTGGCACTATAGGTGGAATGCGACGTTTATTTTATTTAATTCAGTTTTTTTTTAAGTGCTTCGTTCTGAACACAAAAATAATTAAATAACAGGGGTGACTCTACATTTCAACCATGTAGGACTGTAGGTATTGTAGTTTGTCCAGCTCGTTAGTCAGAGTGGGAGATGTGCAAGTCCAGGTGGGACGTGACGTTAAGTATCTCGGCCTTACCTTGGACGGTCGGTGGGGCTTCGAAGAGCACTTTGAGCACCTGGTTCCCCGAGTCTGGAAGGCAGTGGGTGCGTTGCACAGACTGTTACCCAATCTCGGGGGGCCACGAGAAGTTCGCCGCCTCTACGCGGGGGTCGTGCGATCGATGGTCGTTTGGTCAAATAGGTTGTCAGGCGTCCGGCGCTGCAGAACTAAAATCAACAGCCTGCAGCGAAAAATGGCTATTCGTTTCGCACGAGGATACCGTGCTGTGTTCTTTGAGGCGGCAACTCTCCTGGCTCGTTTTCCACCGCTGAATATCTTGGCAGATATGGATACGAGGGTTTATAGCAGAATTCGTGCCATCCGCCAAAGTGGTATACCAGCAAACGCTATTGCAAGGCTGAGGCGGCAGGAACAGCGACACGCGCTCGAGCAGTGGCGTGCGTGGCTGCAACAGCCGCAATATTCGCGTAAGGGCGTCGTCGAAGCCGTCCTGCCGCACTTCGAAGCCTGGCTCAAAAGAGAGGAGGAGGTATTTATCGGGCACGGTTGCTTCGGCGAGTACCTGAATAAAATTGGGTGAGAGGCCTCAGCAAATTGCCGTCATTGTGGAGGCAATCTGGACTCAGCACAGCACACGCTCGAGGAGTGCCCTGCATGGGACTCTGAAGGATGGTTCCTGGTAGCCAAGATCGGGCAAGACATGTATCTGCCAGCCATAGTTGGGGCTATGCTGGCGGAGTCTGACAACTGGAGGGAGGTGACCTCGTTCTGTGAGACCGTGATGGTCCAAAAGGAGGCTGCCGAGCGGGATCGTGAGAGAGCCGATCCCTAAGGAGAAGAAGTCGTCGGGGAGGCAACCCAAAGCCCGCCTGCATTACCTAAAGCAGGTGGGACATTGAGGTCACGGGCGTTCAGAGTGGGGACTCACCGAGTGACCTCGGAGATGACCGGTAGCACTGTGGTCACGTGCTGCCGTGCAATCTTGCAAAGCAAGGCTTAGGGGAGATCTCTGCATAGTCCCCCCGGGGATGTGCTTTAACAGGCGTTGCACAAAGGGGGCTCCGGACAGGTCTTTTAAGAGGAAACGGTGCCTCCTCTCATGTGCGGATGGTGACCACCGAGGTGGTTTTAGTGCGGTAAAAATCCACACTCCCCGGTCTTATCCCCAAAGACCGGCCGCCTTTTGAAGGTTTTCCCCCGAAAACAAAAAAAAAAGGTATTTTATTTTGTAGGAAGCAGCTGGTTCTTTTTTTAATAACCGACGTAAAATTTATATAGGGGTGGAGGGGAGAGGGTTCAGAACGATTTACAGACGCCAGCACATCACGTTAATACAACAATCTGTCAACATTTTCGAGTGCAAGCATAGGTTCCAGGTTTTTGGGAAAATTTGTGATGATGTACTGAATGCGTGGTAACCGTTTTAGCGTCGGTGTCCCTTCCAGCTTGTATAATATGTTCTGTGACTGAATTCCCGGCAGGCGGCGCAGTGACTCGGTGGTAATTTAATAAATCTCATTTGATTCACAAAGAGACTACGATGGCAGATGACTAGTTATGTCGAAATCTGCAGATGGAGAGTGTAGATCATAGACTCAGTTATTCTGTGCTTACACACTCCTTTAATTTCTGTGCGCAGTATTGACGTGAGATTTTGAAATCGTACCGTCGAGTTAGCACCGGCACTACTGCTTTGTGTGTACAGTGTGCTCAGTAATTAGCTAGCTGTATAAGTAAAATATGGATAAAATATTATTAGATAGATGTCAAACACAACAAATGAAAATAAGAATGTGTAAATATGCTCAAATAATATTGTTTTCTTCTTGTATAAGTTTAAAAAAAATGGTATTTGGTACAAACACCTGGTAACACAATATCAACACTGGGTGTTGCAGTCTGGCAATATTTTATTTTTTAAGGTTGGCCATTTAACAATTATTTGGTAAGATAAAAAAAAAACAAAAAAAAAAGGAGGGAAGGGAGCCTTTGCCCTGCAGTGGGACAACATAGGCTTATAATATAATATAATAAGATAAAAATATTCTTTTTTACTAAATCAATGATTCTATAAACATGAAATAACTTAAGCTCAAGCTTTGTTTATGTGCTGTTGAGGCGCATAGACGATAAAATACCACAGACAGCATTGAGCCGAATAGACATTTAAGCACTATGGTTTACTTTCTAAAATGCAATTTTGTGTTGTTATTTTTCATGAACGGCAACACACAAAACTGCTGCGCGTCCATGTCAAGACAGACTCATCTGTGTAATACGGGATCAATATAAATTAAAAATGCGGAATCCTCACACAAAATAATGTTATTTGTGTTCAAACGTCGCGTAATACGTAAACAAAAGACATTAACATAATCATCGCCGCCGTTAGACACATTTACAACGCATCTGATCGCAGAGCACTCTGAATACATAGCAGCAAAGAGAGAATGACCGAGCCATCCTTTATCTACAAAGTGAAGTGTTGAACGTTGTGTGAAAAAACTGTAAGGTGCATTATGTAGTGTAAAGTTAACATTAACGTGTGTAGTGTCGTAAAAGCGTTGTTTGGCGTTATCGTTTGATTATGTCGAGGAGATGATGTGGTCGCTCGTGGCGGCGGTGGCGGCGCTGCTGGCGGCGGCGGCGCCGAGCGCGCGCGCCGAACAGGTGCTGCTGCTCGACACCACCACTGAGGCGACGCTGGGCTGGACGCGCTTCCCGTACGGCGCGCAGGCGAGTACGCCTGGCTGGCTCGAGGAGTCCTACACTAACTTCGAGAAGCAGATCAACTGGCGTTCTTACGTCGTGTGCGACGTCGCGCACCACAACGTTAACAACTGGCTCTGGACGCCCTTCATCGAGCGCAGGAACGCCAACCGTATTTATATTGAGATCAAATTCACTATAAGAGATTGTTCCTTGTTCCCTGGTAATGCACTGAGCTGCAAGGAAACATTCAGTCTGCTGTACTACGAGTTCGACGTGGCCACGCGCGAGCAGCCGCCGTGGGAGCCCGAGAGCTACAAGCTAGTTGGCCGCATCGCTGCAGGTGAGGGCCGCTTCAATACTAACTCTGAAGTCGACATCAACACAGAAGTCAAGAGCATAGCAGTAACTAAAAGAGGCGTCTACTTCGCCTTCAGAGACCAGGGGGCATGTATATCAATATTGGCTGTGAAAGTTTACTACATAACATGCCCTGAAGTAACAGTCAACTTTGCCAGGTTCCCAGCAACACCAACAGGTCGGGAGGTTACTGTTATTGAACAAGCCAATGGTACGTGTGTAGAGAACGCAGAGACAGCATCAGGTGAGGCCCCTCCAGTATACTTGTGCAAGGGTGATGGCAAGTGGACTTTACCCAGTGGCTCATGCAAATGCCGCGCTGGGTATGAACCTGATCTAAACAACCAAGTGTGCAATGAATGTTCGCCAGGAAAATTCAAATCTCATACTGGTGATGACCCATGTATTACTTGCCCAGATTATTCAGAATCCACGGCATATGCTGCAGCTGAATGTAAATGTGTACCGGGTTTTTTCAGAGCCAAGAAGGACCCAAAGAATGTACCTTGCACTCAGCCACCATCTGCACCTGTCAACCTCACAGTTACATTTGCTGATCAGTTTTCAATTTCCCTTGCTTGGCAGCCACCACATAATGCTGGAGGACGCAATGACATTACCTATAGGGTTTTCTGTTCTAACTGTGGTACTAATATTGAGTACAGACCGGCCGCAACTGGTTTAAATAACACAAGAGTCACTGTAATGGGTTTGGAGCCTGTGACAGAGTATAAGTTCCAGGTTTATGCTGAGAATGGGGTCACAGAACAAACTGGTGAAGAACCTAAGAAAGTTGAGATCACTGCTGTGACAGAGGCCTCTGTTGTCAGTGTTGTTTCTAAACTGCGCATTCTGAGTGTTGAAAGTGACAAGCTGTCATTAGCATGGAACCCACCACCGATAGACCTAACTGATCCTGACGATACCATAGAAAGTTATGAAGTCAAATGCTTCCCAAAGGACAACATTGAGAAAAGTGCAAATGCCACCCTAAAGATCTCTAAAGAACCACATGCTATAATCACAGGTTTGAAAAGAGATACGGAATATGGTATTAGAGTCAGAGCTAAGATGAAGCGGGGTTGGGGTGAGTTCAGTGGCATAGTGTACGCGCGGACCGGATCCGTGCTGGAGACCACTTTCGTAGGCGAAGAGGAAGGAGCGCAGGTGCGCCTAGTGGCGGGAGTGATGGTCGCAGTTGTAGTATTATCAGTGGTTGCCATTATAGCTACTGTGCTGTTCTTACGATCACGCACTGATGACGAATGTGACAAGAAGCAGCCAAGCGACTGCAACGCGCTTAACTACCGAAATGGAGAAGTGTACACGGGGCCCGAGCGCCCTGCCAAGACAAGCAGTAATGCTACGACGCCATTGTTCGCTGGGACCGGCTCCAGGACTTATATTGACCCTCATACATATGAAGACCCTAACCAAGCGGTTCGGGAATTTGCCCGTGAAATTGACGCGTCTTGTATCACAATAGAGGCAATTATCGGCGGCGGTGAATTCGGAGATGTATGTCGAGGGAAACTGAAATTGCCAGCCAGCTGCGGCCAAGAGATTGATGTCGCCATCAAAACCCTTAAACCTGGCTCCACAGAACGAGCGAGACGCGACTTCCTGGCTGAAGCTTCGATAATGGGACAGTTTGAACACCCAAATGTTATTTTCTTACAAGGAGTAGTCACAAAATGTAATCCAATAATGATCATAACAGAGTTCATGGAGAATGGCTCTCTAGATACATTCTTGAGAGCTAACGACGGAAAATTCCGTGTTGTGCAATTAGTGGGTATGCTACGTGGCATCGCGACGGGGATGCAGTACCTGTCTGAAATGAATTATATTCATCGTGATCTCGCCGCTCGTAACGTGCTTGTCAATTCTCAACTCGTGTGCAAAATCGCTGACTTCGGTTTGTCACGAGAGATAGAATCGACAGCGGATGGCGCGTATACGACACGCGGTGGCAAAATTCCCGTTCGATGGACTGCACCAGAAGCCATCGCGTTCAGGAAGTTCACCTCAGCCAGCGACGTCTGGTCTATGGGCATCGTCTGCTGGGAGGTTATGAGTTTCGGTGAACGACCTTACTGGAACTGGAGTAACCAGGACGTGATCAAGTCCATAGAGAAAGGATACAGGCTGCCGGCGCCAATGGACTGCCCCGAGGCGGTGTATCAGTTGATGCTCGATTGTTGGCAAAAAGAGCGTACACACCGTCCCACATTTGCTAGCATTGTGAAAACTTTAGATAAACTGATCCGCTGTCCAGATACATTAAGAAAAATCGCCCAGAATCGCTCTGCTGACCCTCTGGCGGGTGACACCCCTGACCTGATTCAGTTCTCGTCGGTGGAAGAGTGGCTGGAGTGCATCAAGATGTCACGGTACATCGAGAAGTTCCGCGCGGCGGGCATCTTGGACATGGATGGCGTGGTGGACCTGACGGTGCACCAGCTGGCGTCGCTGGGCGTCACGCTCGTCGGGCACCAGAAGAAGATCATGAACAGCGTGCAGAGCATGCGCGCGCAGATCCGCGGCAGTGGCCCTTACGGCTTCTTGGTGTAGTGCTAGTACGAGAGCGCGGTGCGCGGCCCGAGCCGCCCAGACTGGACTTGATCTCGAAGTGCAGCCACATGCGACAGTGATCTTCAATAATAAAATGATGCATTTTGTATATTTTTCTAAAAAACTGCCATAGAGTTTAGATATAGGGATAAAAAGGACTTCTTTTCATAGTTGATGTTAAGGAAATTTATATCTATGATATTGTGCTGTTTATATTCTTTTTATTTACTGTTTTTATGGAACTCTTGTATTTGTTTAGTGACAGCTACTGACTTGCCGGCCTAATTTCAAGACTAGTACTGACATCCAATTATGAAAGATTTATGATTACGGTATAGGTCCTACTAAACAACGAAAATTAAAGTCTTAATTTAATTTTGATTATCAAAGCTAATAATATGCCACTGTCTGGGTTGAATGTAGACAAAATTTATTTAAAAAGAAATTATAAAATATGGTGATAAATTTATATTTAGTTATTGCTAGCCAACATACATGACAACATTATGTCGACTGATGTATGTTAATTTTATTTTTATTAATATTTTTGTACTTATAAACTTTGATACATTCTTTTTATGCTTTTGAAGCTTATTTTATAAGTTTCCTTTACACAAAACTTACAATAATTATGAATGTTACACCTCACAGTCAGGAAAATCAATCAGTTTTTGTAAAAGTAAGGTATATCTAAATTGTAGTTAGCCAATTTTTCTGTAATCTTTTGGAGAAAATATATTATGTGTATATTCATGAATTTTCAATTGAAGAAGTGTTTAGATGTGTTTTAGGGTATCTCATTTTCCATAATAGGATTAATATTGATGCAGCTTTGATATGCTTCATGTAAGCTAAAGTTGACTGCAGGTGAACCAGATGGGTTGCCGTGGCAGGAGGATAACATCAATGTTAACCCTGTTATAAAATACTCAAAGCTTGTTTATACTGAACCTCAAAACGTGTAATTGAACTGAAGTACTTAATTAATTTATAGATTGCCGCAAAAAAATGCATTTAAGTTCGTACGTATTTACTCCCTTTTTACATCGCATGTACATAAGGCTGAATAATTTAGTGTTAAATTGCTTTAAAATGTAACTCAAAAGAATTTTATATATATTTTAATACTTTATTTTGTGATTCTCGGTTTGGTAAGGTGCAGACACTTAGATGAACTTCAACTTTATATTCAATGTTTTGCAGTTTAAAGACTGATTTACATTTTATGGTTTGTTTCATATTTGATACTTACCAGATACTTTGAAAATAAGAACGAGCTGCACTTCAGTAGTGGTAAATCATCAATACCTACAATATTTTAACTTATGACACTTTTTAATTAGAATCAATTTGTTTCAAGTATATAAACATGCACTAGTTGTAGTAAGTACTAACTAGTAATTGTTTGCAAGATGTATTTACCCAAATTCTGGCAGTTTCTGTCAGTTTTCATATGAACACACACATTTCACATAATTGCTAAGTCATTTGCAACAGGTATGTCTGCAATGTTTGACCTCACAAGCAATGCTCTATGTTGAATATGACGTTGGAGTTGCTTGTCTCCACTTGGCCTAACACTGCCTGTAAATGTTAACGAAGCTAGTATTAATTTTGTTTACTGAACAAATCGGTTCATAATAAATTGTACCTATTGAAAAATGCCAATATAGTTTTAAGTGCTTTGCTTCCCTGTTTGTGATGTTACAAAGCGAATGTATAGATGTTTGAATGCTTCGCGCCTTCGACGACAGCTAAGCGATAGGCGCGCCACCTACCGGCTGCACCACCAACTAAGTAATCAGTGATTTTGTATTTAGTTTATAATCGTTTATTGGTAATGTAAGATGTTAAGTTCATATTTTTATACAAACTTAATGTTATGTGGTGGCAGTAGTTTGTGGTCAATTCTCACTCATGATCATCAAAATTGCTCAATTAGCTATTTCATCTAATACATTCAATAATTACAGATTACTGTAGCAAAATTACTGTTATTAACTGTATTTCACACAGCTGATTCAGAAAAGCACCATTTAACATGGTCACTTGTACATATTGGCTGCTATTTACAAATATTTTTATTTTTGTGTAACATTTTGCCACAGCGATTTGCGAGCCGGGTTTTTGTGCTATTGTAGTGTAAAAAGTTAATTAGTTATCAGCTCGCCTCGAATTGAAACATGTACAGGTGTATGCCGATATGAAGTTTCGCGTACACTTGACAAAATTAAGTAGGTACTAATTTAGTCAAAAACATAGTTTTCATTGGATAGAAAAGATATCAAACACTCAACATCATGTTGACACAATTAGAAGTCATTAAAACCTTACGTTTGTCATCGGCACAATGTCACAAAAATGCATCCAGTTTAGGAGCAGGCGGCTGCACATTACGTATGCAAATTATCTGAGACTTAAGTTTAATAACATATTTTTTTTAAAAGAACTGTGCGGCTGGGGTCAGGCAGGGAACCTGTTTGTGTTTGAGTATCGCGTGCTGATTCTAAATAGCGTTTTTCCGGCCAGCGCAGCGCTAGTCCTTCATGCTGCGTGTTTATCTCACAGTTTTATGACTTACACTGAACTGTTTCGATTCTACTGTTCTGTTTATTTTCACTTCTTTGTCTTTTACTCGTGATATAAACTGATTTTATTTGTGTATTATGTTCGCGTTTTAACTCTGCCGTATGAACGTGAGACTATCAAACTTGCTATTATGAATGTACGGACATAGGTACCTAAGGAGAAAATTTGCGGCCCCTTCAATTTGCGTGCATCACTCGATGACGCATACATTGATCACCTCGCTATGCATCGAGACGTCTCTTACCTTTGCTAATATACTGGATTTAAATAACTTATTGATACGGTCGCAGTCGTAATGAACCTTCCTAAATTTAAATATGAATATGAAATAAGTACAGGAATTCAATAGGTTCCCAAAGAATATTATTGACATGATGACTAAAATTATGCCACAATAAAGTATTGGCATAACGTGTCGTTCACATCGTCGCGAACCCCAAGGATCTCTTGACATGTCGGGCAGCTCACAAATAAACGAAAATGTCCTACGACAAGTATCTACTTGTTGCAGACGGCAGCAGTTTTGTCGTCGAGTTAATACAAGGCTTACCAAAAATTAGTTCCGTTTTCCGCTACACCATGTGCTTTGACGTACAGTTATACAATAGGTACTCTTTTCAAAAGCTTCCTTAACGTGGAGCCTCAGAGTAGCCCGCGAAATACAAATTTTCTTACGTTTTTTGCTACTTGCTGGTCAGTGTCAGGCTATATGTTGAACAAAATATGATTCGCGGCCGAAAATTCCAACAAGTTTCATTTAACATTTTAATTCGCAGTAGATGTCAAAATGAAATTCTTATTTAGCCACTATTACCAGTATGCTTGAAATTATAATTAATTCTTGACATGTCTGATCCACGTAAAACTGCCTTCGTCAAGACTTAGAGGTTCTCAACCACTGAGATAACTCATGTTACATTAGCGAATTTCATAGATCTGCGGGTTTTAATTGCCACTTCATTACGAACATTAGACCTCGCGCAGACTAAAATGGAGCGCAAAGCAGAGGGTTTTCCCATAACATTCCTTAGTGCACTTTATCACAGTTGCCATAAAGTGCAAAGTTGTACGAACATCTACGCAAACATCAAAGTGCTCCTCAGGCATCATTGAACGCATGGTTTCATTTGCACTTTCACTCACTGATATAAGGTACACTATTCAATAACAGCTGCTTAGCACTCGTTATTGGTCTGCGTTTTGCTTCACAAGATTCAAATAACACATGAAGCCATAGTTATCTCGTAGTAATGTTAAATATTTACCAGTGAATTATATTTACAATAACAGATAAACACAGATCGCGTTGTGCAAATACAGGTTTCATTTGTTTCTCAAATGGCTGCCGGGCGTATAAGCCAATTCTAGGATGTTTGAGGTTAAATGTAAGCAGTCTTGAACGGGTCCCTGAAAATTATTGCTCTTGATAGCTATGCGCAAGCCGCAAAAAATATCCGTATTGTGTTTCTGTGATGTTTTCTTGTAAGTCAATATCAAGGAGAAAATCCAGTAAGTTGCAACCGGCACAAATATCTCTTTTATTCATTCCTTTTCCAATATCACCTGGGATAGAGTTTTACATTAACTGCAACTGCATGGTATTCGATAATAATAATTCATCGAAAATTCTAAATGAAACAGAATAATATTTTGAAATGAAAATTGTTGAATGTTTTCATGTACCAAGATCATCTCTTTATTATGCCTTCCCTAGCCCGCTCTGTAGGGGGGGCGGGGGGGGGGAGGGGGATGCTTCATGTGCTTTTATCTCTGACAGTATTCTTAAAACTCCAGAACTAAGCAGATGTTTTGTGTTTCACGCTGGGGAGGACGCAAGGATATGAGATAGCAGCTAATCTCGTTTCCGCTTTCCGTTCAGTTGAGACAAACGTTCCAAACCTATTGTGCACCATTTTAATTATTTTCTAAGAGAATCGATTTCACTGTAACATCAAAATAACACAATGATTGTGTTTGTCGTAGTCTTACCGGTGTTGCCACAAAACCTTTTCTTTAGATAGCTCAAACCGTCCAGAGCTTTTTTCAAGCATTTAATGTTATTTCTCTTGCAGTAAATAAAAGGAAACCTTGGTGCAAAAAATTAAAAATAAATTTACCTGCAACTCCTTTGTAGGAAAACATTTCAGTGAAAAGCTTGTTCTTGATTCATAATAATAACGCTTTGATAAACAGAAATATATTGTTTTACAAATACAATATTGTTTGAGGAACAATGCCGTGCTTAATTAGAGAATGGTCGCAGCAACACATCGTCGGCTATCAAAGCTCTGTGACGGTTCGCGTATGACAAAGGCGACGCAATCGCTCTCTCAGTAGCGTTCGGACACCTAATGTAATTTCACTATGATTGCCTCCTGTCTATCCCTTTGATACGCCAACGCTTTGAGCCACACGAAATGTGCTTGCTATTACTATAGCCTGTATAACAGTGGCGAAGGATCCACAGAACTCGATTCCTACCGGTCTTCCCTTTGAAAAATGGCACAGTTAGTATTCTATAGACAAATAATATAATCACATTAAAGAAATGTACTCCAGCTTACCTCTTACAAAAATTGACCCTTGGCTACTGCTGTGTAATTATCTCAGGCAGCTGGGGTTGCTACTGTGGTTTATATAAAAATTACAACTAAGTACGTCTTTACATAAGTGTTATTCTATGGCTCTGTGTACCTTTCCATCAGTTAGAGAATTTTTGAATGAGCAGTCGCAGATTACCTCCTACATCTAAACTTTATCTCGTCATAATACTAGTAGTACAGAAATTATTTTTAATACAAAAACAAAAATATATTTCAACGAACGAAATTCCAATTTATAACCATCTACAGAATTTATTTTACCAAACCAATCTAAATATTTCAAACCAACGCTGTTTGCGCAGTTTTGTAGCGGTGCCCCAGCCGCAGCCGCACCACATCCAATATGGAGTCGTTTGCGGCTATGCATGTGACGTGTCAGTTTCAGTATCAGTCGAGCCAATCTGTTTGTGCCGCTATCAGCTACGCGACAATAGGCCAACGTCTTTGATTGACAATAAATAAATAAATATTCCATAGCAATAATGATACTCACAGCTAAACGTAGTTTAGAGGCGCTAATGACGTTCTGTTTCATTGGTGAAATTTGCCCCTTGGATATAGCGTAAAGAGATCAATGACCGTTGTTTTAAAATAAGCCTTTAATTATTCGCATTTCAATAGTGTGAAACCCTGCTCGCAAATAATTAAGCCGATATACAGTGGTGTCATTTGTACGTATACCTTACTTAACGAGATGCGCTGTTTTATTTTATATTATAAAAGTATAGAATTGTCCTAAATATATCGCTGTACTTCTATGTATTTATTTTATTATGTACCGAAATGACATCAATATAATTATATTTAGCTTTCCAATATATGTATATAGTCTTCCAGATATTTGTTTGATGAAGTGTTTTAAGGACACTGATGTAAAATTATATGAAAATATACGTACATTCATAAGCTCTCGCCTTTTTCCCATGGGGGAGTTTATGCATGTGGGCATGTATACGAAAGTATGTATCGAATTTGTTTGAAACCATCACACCGCCTGCCAATATTTTAAAATATTTAGTTCTTTGGCCGAACTGTGTGCAGCTCTATGATAAGTAATGTGAGAAGCTACTACTCTCATACGATCAGCAAATGTAGATATGCATAGAAAGTTCATTGTAATTCTAACGAAAGGTACTCTAAAACACAGACATGATTGAAAGTTTATTTTTGGCTAAGTGTTAGATAATACTTCAAAGAGAAACTATAAGCAATACTATTTGAACCCCGCGACCTCGAACTAAATATAAGTGGAGCAGGTCGCGCAAGGTTCTGGACATTATTACAACTAATATTTGTTTTAACACATGTCTGTGTTTTGGTACTTAAACAAATTAGTGCCGATGAATTTACCAAGGGTGCTCCATGTTACTTACGCTGTAATCTCTTGCCGTACATTATGTTTTACACTTATGATTCCTTGCCATTATATTACCGACTATTGTGTCATAATCATAACATGTTATTCCATCTCTTATTTTAAAAAATATCTTATGTTGTACTTATCTCCAATTGGCATACATTAAAATAGATTGAACTCTGCACATTTGTTGTCAGATCCACCATTTTGTATTCCGATTTTACTGTGATCTTATTTATGTATTTATAGTAGACATAATTAGAAATGCCTTCATGCCACGATCACACCAATACATAGTACATATTCTAAACCATTAAATATATAGAAATTTATATCTACATTGTACATTTGTTCATGAATTTTTGACATTCAAATATTTAATCATACATTTTATAATAATTATAATATAGTTCGAGTATTTTTCATGGCAACTTTTTATATACATACTATAACAGTGCAGCTTACGAATAGCTGACATTATTATTGGTCGACAATAGTGAAAATATTAGCAATAATCAACATACTACAAAGCGAATTTTAAAAATTCATGAATAGAATAATTTGTCGAGATTGTCACAGGTCATGCTTACAGGACACCTAGTTTTTATACGTGAATCACCTTGTTTTTGCGAATGAAATACTTATATACGTGAATGAGGATAGAAATCTTTAGGTCTACTTGACATGCGACAACCTCGGCAGATCATCATGAAATAACACCAAACCCATACAATAGTTATAATAATCGAATAAAATAAAAACCTTTATTTACTAATACTTAAAAAAATAGCTAGTATAAATGAAGAATATAATAAGTGTTTTGATACGTTGGACAAGCAAGCGAAAACAAATTAAGTCCAATATTTGAAAGTCTAACAGACATTTAAATCACAACAGTTAATACAAAGAGCGGATAATACGTTGATCCTTTCACACTTGGGTCAATCTAATTCGTCCTTTGTGTTATGGAAAACGAATCTAATTGTTAACGTAATAGGATAGCAGATTGTACCCGATAGTAAACTGTATTCATTAAAGCAATAAAACTTATTCCTCGATTAGACAGTGATGGCGGACAGGTTGCAGGCGCCATCTTGAAATGTGTTCTGTTACAAAATGTGTGTTTACTTGTTGGTTTGCGCTGTGATTTTGGGCTTGTATCTTCTGATACAACTAAGTAATTTCAGTAAGGCCTCATGAAACTATCATCACTAACTCGAGTATACGCATTGCAAGACATAGTGGTCACTTTTGAAGCATATATTGCTAACTTCATCTAAGTCTTCTAAGATGCCGTAATAATATTTGATTACTCATTCAAAGAGCGGTGAAGGTTAATGAGAATTTGAAAAAAAAACAACGATTCCTAAAAGTGTGGAATCGTGTAATATCCATGCATGCATTGCAATCCAGTTGTGGATGTTTATTCAATAAATAAATCAACGCGCAAATCAATAGAAAGGTCCTCGATTTGTGATACGCTGTTAAGCCATTACCTTAAATGATTAATTAGTTTTAAATGCTTTTATGCAGATCAAATTAGGAATATTTTTTATCAGACGCAATTGGAATAGGAACCGTAGTAACACCAATCATAGCCTAATTAATTATAACATAGAGTGATGTTAGATTTTATTTATAAGTATTCTTTTTATATAGATTAAGCAGGCGTGCGGTTAGGGCAGGTTGTCCTGCCTCGAGTATATTTTGATGGCCGCACGTCTGCGTCGTATACAGAGATAGTAAAAATTAGCGCAGTTTTAAATCTTTACTATGAATCAGTATAGGTGAAAGAAACAATGAAGTGTAAGCTTGGCTATAATTTATGTAATAAACTATTGATATTTAAAATGTGTTGTTATTTCTTACCTCCTCCTACTAAGTCAATTTTATTCTCTTCATAAAGATAGGCAGATACACAATATGGTCTTAAAATTAGGAAAAGTTTCACAAACACACACAAACTCGCACCGTTTAGCTCCTTATCAATTTATAATATAATGTCCGTGACTACTGCCTGACCGCCAACGCCAATCGCTTCCATGATTGGTAAATAATTAGTTCTCAACTGGTGCTAATTAGTGCTCGAACAACAAATTGGTGCCTTAGCAGTTTTCGGGAAAATCATCTTTGGAGGTCGTCCGGCGGTAGTCACGCTTCTTTCAGCAGGACCACCATGAGCGCCGTAGCCACGGACATTAATATAATTGATAGAAAAATAACAATGTTGCCATACAAAATACTAAGATATCGATACCCGATCGACCTGCGGTCATTCAAGTGCGTATTGACGCAAGTTCTGAGCTAATAATAGGCAACCCCCGTGGATGTAGAGATGACTGCTCTACTCAATACCTACCTAATATAACGACGACATTCCTCGGTGAGCTTTGAAAATAATGAAACATGGGGAGGATGAATTAGGTATTATACAAAACACTATACTAGCCATGGTTGCGGTTCAGATGAATTGCGGAACAGTGACGTAGCTAGTCCTAGTAGGGCTGTATCTGTTTTGAGGGCCCTTTGAACCCGACTGCTACCAAGCCCAAAAAGAACAGAAAATCATTTGTGATTTTTGCTAAACTGAAAAAATAGCACCCTGACTTGCATCGCTTTAGTTGTCATTAATTTTAATAGGAGAATGTGTGAGCGAGCAAAGTGAGACAAATAATTGGGCACCTGCGATCATGGGTCACATAAGTTGTCTTCAATGAAGAGATAGAAAATTAGAGCATCCTGAAAAAGTTTTACTCGAAAAGCCAGCGAAGTGAGGTCGAAAAATTGATGCTTTCCGAACTGTGATTGGCGAAGCCTTTATCAAAGAGCGAGCTCGGAAAAATTATGCTTTCTGGCCAGTAATAAGTTAAATTTTCATTTTATCTTTTATGAAGAAGAATATTTAAGGTTGTGAGAAGATATTGTTGATTTTTTTCCTCATCAGGGGCCCTTGTAAGTCCCATATAGAGAGCGTCACCAGGGGGAGGAGGACAACTGCCCCCCCCCCCGCCGCCTCCCCCTAAAGGCTCAGAATTTTCATAGGTTATGTTTTTTCCTGACTGATGTCACGTAATTAGTAAGTCCGTAAAAAACGCTAACTTGTCTGGATTGGTGAGCCTATTTTTTTTAGTTCCTAGACTTTTCAAATAAGTCGAAGTTCAATAAAGTTAGCAACTTCTATATAAACAAGCATAGAAAATCTAACCAATCCGAGGTGATAGCACGTTGGAAGTGACTACTGCATTTTCGATTCATACATGAACTTCAGTTGCTTCCATAACATGTAAACTTAAAAAACTTTACAAATCCGTTTTTACTCGCACCCTTCTGCCCCCCCTCCTCCCCTCAAAAGCTGGCGACGCCCTTGGGGCGAGCCTTATTCCAAACCCAATAACACTGGCCGATCCGGAAATCTCAGCACTTCAGCAGTGGCGGTCGAGTTGGGACCACTTGACCAACGAGTCAGTTGTTCAGCTTCAAATTCAACCCAACTACATAATTACATAGCACAAATATCTACATGGAGTCAAAGAAGAGGATCAGGAACAAGATAGCTAGATCTCCAGTTTTATTAGTTCTGAGTTCACATTCTGTGAGTCAACAGATGCCGTGCAGTTTTTAATCCTAAGGTGTTCGCACTTTCAGTACAAACGGGACGCATTGCGTTTCTGTACAAGGGTATTACCAAGAGTCAGCTGGTTTAGTTTTAATCTAGTAGCACACACATTCACAAGAACACTTCTCTTAGCCTTGCAAAATGACTCAATAGTGGGTCTAAATCACTACCCATGAACTAAAATAATGTCAATTTTATTCATTCTACATCCTTAATTTGTTAAAAATAATTCTAACCGCTTCCAAATCTGAAGCAGCCAGCGAGTGCTTCATCAAAGTTTGTTCCCCTTGGCTAAAAATGAAAAATGTTCAGGGTGCCTAGAGAATACGATTGTTATTGGCGACTTGACTTACAACAGCTGGATAAACTTAAGTTTATTTTCACACCCATCTTTAGCCACAGGCAAAATGGTCACTGTCAGGGAAGCTTTTACCCGACAATTTCGTCGCCAGATTTGCCTAAAGTGTATCCAGATCGAAGTTGGTCTTTGTATAGCAACTTTTATACTTAGCGGTGTTAACGGGTAACAGCGGATTCCAAAAAGTTATAAAATGTAGGTACCTAGTGTTAAAACGCTATTGTAAGTAAATAAAAACTAATTGTAAATCTGGTTGACTAAAATGAATTTGTGGATATTTGAGTATTTTATACACTGTTATATTTTTGTTTAAGGTAACAATGATGTTATTTTGTACTTTTTGTTTAAATTGTCATAATTAGGTAGATATATTAGATATGATAACTATAGAATAAGATACGGTTTATTTATAACTAAGTAATTAATTCAATTGTTTACACTTTGGCTTACATAGAAAAAGTAGGTAGAGCTAAGTAGTAGTAAGGCGAGCGATGTATTTTTTCACGTTACCTACCCTCATTGCATTTGATATTTTTCTCGACATACAAGCTAGTTGTTTTTTTGGATTTGAACGGACGGTCTGCCTTGTAGCTCGTGCTTGAAAGGTCGAACTATCCCTTATTGCCGTGATTGATATTATATACTATATCTATGGTGATTGAGAAGATTGCAGTTTTTAAGAAGTGTAAACATATTGATGTGTTAAAATACACTTAACCAGGTATATTACTAGCTTTAACCTCGACTTTACCCGCGATGTCACGGAAATACGTCACCGGGATAAAACTGTCCTACGTCGTTACCCAAGTCATGTAGCTGTTAAAGCGTGAAAAGCGAACATACTCGTATATTTATTCAACGATGAAACCTCTTTCAAAATGTTGTCTCGATTCACCCCTGCGGCTGCGTCTCTATTCACCCCGTTTTATCCGGTACCTACTCGTTGCAGACAGGGCACGTTACCCCCGTGTGTATTAATTACGATAGTCCCTACCTATTTAATTATTTTACGTAAAATCATTCATTTTCATTCGCCATTCATCCTTATCAGATATTGCTGTATTGGTCCATATTTTATGTATTTTCCCCGTTGTTCCTCTCCGTTGTTCTCTTTGGAAGAAACCACAACTTTTGGACAAAATCGACCAATTGATATCCATTGTTAGTGGTCCTGGACGACCGAGCTTGGCTGCAAGCCACCCTGCCAATAGAATTTGGTGACCTAGGCGTCCGCATAATTTCTAGTGTAAGCCTGTTCCTGTCCACTGTCCACAGCACATAAAAGCTAACCAGAAAATTTTTAACTCTCACCCTGGTTGACTCGGAAGTGCCGCGCTTGACAGACGCAGAGGACGCCTGGAAAGTGTCTTGCCCGGATACGGATTGGCCCGAGAACCCGTTTTCCCATAGACAGTGGGCTGAGCCGCTCTGCAGGTTGGTACGGAATAAACTTATTAATACGTCTACCAATACTGCTGAGCGTGCCCGCCTGCTGGCTGTGGGTGAGTGGGAGTAGGGCCTCTGGCTTCAGGCACTATGTTAGGTGACACAACTTTCCGGCTCGCTACATGTTTGCGATTGGGCGCTCCTTGTGGTGCTCCACATCGCTGTCAATGTGGTGAAGCAGTCGACTGCCTCGGAAACCATGGCCTTTCTTGCAGTCAGAGTGCAGGTCGGATTTCCCGGCACGCTAGCATTAATGATCTCATTTGTCGTGCTCTTGCCACCAGGGTGCCAGCTGTCTTAGAACCCAATGCCTTGGCACGCGTCGACGGGAAGAGACCAGATGGTATTACCATATGCCACGGAAGTTGGGTAGGCATTTAGTGTGGGATGCAATTATTACGTCGACACCCTTGCGCCACCCCATGGACCAATTTTTTGACACCCTGTAACCCTTTTGATATTTGTACATATTTTTATTATAATTATAGATTTGTAATTTGTAAATAATGTAACTAGTAAATTAATTTTTTACCTAATAATATGCATTTAATTTATGTTAGTTATCAAGTGCCTATAGAAATCAATTAGGCGAAAGGTGTACAACCCCTACGAGCATTCTCGAGCGTTTAAACGGTGTTCAAATAAATGTAGATGCAAAAGTGTTTAACGATGGGAAGATCTGCCCACTTTTGTCCTACTTGAAAGATTTAATTTATTGATCTTTATTATTATTCTTTTTTCATTTATGTCACTAATTTTTAAACCCTATTAAATGATTATCTTGGACACCCCGGTCTCCAAGACGAACCCCAGGATTATTATTTGTATTTTAGAAAAGTACTAGATTTTTGGTAAAATTAAATGAAAAAACAATTTGTTACAGTTATCTGTTCATGTTATCTTAAGTATCATCGGATCGTCTTGCCCCAACTTCAACTTTTTTATTCTTTGTCCGCATAAATTATACGCTGTCTACAGTTTTATGCAATTCAAAAAACTAAATAGAGCATTATACACAGCTGCTAATACAACAGTCATGACCCGACCGACAACGACAAGTGACCCCGTAGAACAAAAGCTACCTAAGCTTAGAATCGACCTTATTTAAGATCATAGTCACACAGTTTTATTTTTTTCCTCAAAACATTACTTATATAAAGTCACACTGCCTAACTAATTGACTGACTTGAGGTGCTCGAGCATTGGGAGCTACGTATTACTGAGAACATGACGTAAATAAATGGTTTCACTGAAATTGAAAAGGATCATCTAACCGCAAAGGATCAGCAGCTCGTACACGTTGCCCCTATAATATCTCGAGTTAATTTATTTATCAAAACCACTGCAGGGCTAAGGGTGCCTGAGGATGGACGGCGCCACAGAGGCCGACCTAGACAGAGGGGGCAGACGATCTAGAGATGCACATCGAGGTGGCGCAGGAGAAGAGTACCTGGAAGGATATGGGGCAGGCCTTTGCCCAGCAGTGGGACATACAAGGCTAATTAAAGTATTTATATAACTTATTATCTTACTACTATTATTAATGCGAAAGTTTGGATGAATGGATGTTTGTTACTTAATCACGCCAGAACTGCTGAACAAATCTGGATGAAATTTGGCACAAAGGTAGACTGTAGTGTGGAGTAGCTCATAATTATACTATTTTCACTTCCTTTTTTCTCACACATACATATCAAAATCTCCACGCGAACGAAGTCGCGGGCAACAGCAAGGAAATAATAATTGTAGGTAAAGTTATTTACATTGTCTAACATCATTTCTAAACGCTACCTTTTCAATTTCTTTTAGTACGTCACGGTTCTCCGGTCAGTCGCTTATTCTAAAGGCTTCCTTTACAAAGTACCGCCAACGTGACAGGGTGAGGTAAAGTCCCCTTTACCTTCACGGGAACTACCACGTGATTTAAAATATTGTTGAGAAAATTCTAAGTGTCACGTGTCCGCCGCACAATGGTCGGAAAATCGTGTCCTTCACAACATAATCCTCACCATAGACAACAACATGAAAATCTATTTTGAGTACGCAAAAAAATAGTCATAAATAGTCACCAAGGTTAAAAAATAGTCGCATTATGATTGCGAAGTTATAGCTATATGTTGGGGAGGACTGTGGGGTGAACGTCTCCACACAATCCTCACCTCAGTGCAAGTAAACGGCTGGGAGTATAGATTTTCATGAAGTTTTCAAAGGTGAGGATTGTGTGGTGGTGGATTTGTGTGAAAAGGACACGGAAAATCGAACTCCATTCTCAAAGCAACGCAAAAATAGGCAAAATAAAATTGGAATAGAGGAGATAACTTAGCACAGTGCAATTAGACAAAAATACTCAACTACTCAATAGTAAGTTGTACTCAATAGTTGGAACGAAAATAGTGGTCGGATTTTAACGGGACTTTTTTCTTGAGTTGAAGAAAAAAGTCCCGTTAAAGGTGGAGAAGAAAGTTAAAAAATGGACGACATATTCTCGAAGTTTTATAAGTGCCCATGTTGGACTATGTGAAATAAAATATTTTGTAATTATTTGGTGCTTGCGAATGAATAGACTGACAAGTCTACACTTATGAATGTGGTTTTCTTGAACATTTTTATATCAGTTACCAATGACAATAGAAATATTAGTGTTTTTAGTTAATTCGGTATTTTAGAAATAAATCGATATAATTGAAGAAAATAGGAAATTTTCTATTTAACCGAAAACAATGAACAGGCCAAATTGGTCAGTCGGTCAAACTATTACGCCACGGTATTTTGGTCATTCATAAAAATCCGACTCGCATTCGATGTGTATTTCTTCACTAGATGCAAATCCTTAGGGGGCGTCCATTAATTATTACGTGTGGGAGGGCTCGAGCTGAATCTCACTCAATCTCATGAGGGAGAGGGGGGTTATCGGCAAATAACAGGTACCTAAGTAATATTATTTCCCGCAAGAAACAGTGTAAAATTGCAAGAACACTGGTTCGAATTAAGTAAACATGTTTCTCCAATAATATGCACATAACATTACATCACGCTTGTAATCCCCAAAGGGTTAGGCAGAGGTGTACCTGATATTATACCCATATTTCATTCAGGGGCCGAGCCTATTGCCATCAACCGGGCACAAATCCAAACTCTGTGGCTGCTACTGAGAAATTTGTGATGGAAAAATTCAACCTTTGCCCCACCCGGCAATCGAACTCCGGGCCTCATTCTCAGCAGTCGCACTTGGAACCACTCAACCAACGCGGCAGCCCAAAAATATTTAATAATAAAGATTCAATTACGCATTTTGAAAAATCAAGAAATCGCGATCTGATTGATGAATTTCGAAGTGTTTGTCTTAATTAATTAATTTATTTAAACTTCATGTACAAGAGTGGTACATAGGCGGACTTAATGCCACAAGGCATTCTCTACCAGTCAACCTTTACTAGATAGGAAGAAGCCTAGATCTCTAGCAAGGGTCTAACAGTCTCCGTGTTGTAAGAGAAAATACAGCATGAAGTCCACTTCAAATTTACATATAATCATGATTTATTAAGCGCTGCGCCATGACTAATTCGCCATCTATGCCATTTTACCATGGCCATCGAGGTACACCTGGACGTGCTTAGTTAGTGCAGAGCTGCTGACTACAATGAACTAATTAGGTCCTACCTAAGTACGTGATTAATTGAGTTAAGTCTAGGTTACGTGTAGGAACTGTTAGTAACTGTACGTAATCTAGGATCGGGAATATCGAAGATTAAAAATTAGCAGGTGTAAGGCTGTTGGTAAATTACAGTACCTACCTAGTGTAGTAGTACGTGGACGTTGATATGGAGTCACAGTTCTCGATAGATAGACTCTTTCTGAAACTGGGATGTGTCTGCCATGGCAATGTACTTCGAGAGGTCCAACTGAGCTGATGCCTGTCAGTCAATGTCAGCTAGTGCAATGGATGGGGTCGATCACACGTCGTCTCCTCCCGACCAGCTTCCTCTTAGCCGTTGAGCTACAAGTCCAACAGCCATTAAGTTTCGTTTATTAAAATATTTCTTGATAAAAAGACAGCAATTAAAAGCTCTAATGCCGTTTTCAGTATTACTTACAGACCATGACGCGACACGTCGACAGTTGAGTCGCAACAATGCACTTACATTTAGCTAGGCGTTCATTTAGGTAGCCCCAAATTTTATTGAAAACGGGTACAACACGCTGTCAGTACTAAGATGATTGTCTAGCTAACTAATGTCATCAATTTATCTTATCCTGAAATTAAACGCGATTTTATCTAACGACGTCCAGGAGCTGTCACTGAAAATATTCCACAGCAGTGATCAATAAATCGCAATCAGTTTCACTGTTGAAATTCGCCTTAAGAGGTAAGTAAGGAGGACATAACTACTAGATATGTTTTCATCTCTAAATAAATAGCTTTTCTTCTAATACATAGAAGAAAAGCTTTGATTCTTGTCGAGATTGTAACAGCCTACCCCCCCACCCCGGCCCTCCCCCCGAGCAGCCGTCGGAAATGCAGCATGAAGTCCACCACTAATTCCATAAAATTATGATTTTAAAGTTACTGCAATAAAATTCGTTGACCATTGCAATTTAATTGTTCATTTGTTCCTGCGATAGTGCGGCTGAAACATATAATATTTCTTAGGACAAACACTTACGATAAGTCACCAATAAACTACTAATCACTCAGTTAGACATACAACTCCACCATATTGACAACATATTAATGGAGCCTTTGGTTTCATAATGCGGTCTTGTAAACAATTTCACAGCTTCTTTGGAGCCCATTTTACGAAAAATATAAGCAAAGAGTAGTAATGTAATGAATAAACTAAAATACTACTAGACCGAATTTAAAAATTCTTTCAATAGAATGCGTAAACGTATGAACTATTAACACAGTAAAAAAAAAATCATTACGAAAACTCCAACAACTAGTTAAAGTTGAAAATAATGTACAGACGCCAGCCAGCACATCAAGCTACCCGAAACTGTCAAATTTTCCCAATCGACCTTGAACCGAATGCTTCAGCGATAAAGTTGAAAATCTATTAAAGAAATTTGACAGATTGTAATAGCTTGATGTGCTGGCGTCTGTACCAAGAATTTGTTCTTCTTAAAAATAATAAATTTTAATGAAAAATCGTTGTGTTAGTGTTTTAAGGACATATATTAATCCTTATCTAAAATGTTAGTCATCTTAAGCATTTAATGTAGGGGCGGCCGGAGGGCCACTAAGTACCTACCAGTTACGATTTATAGCCGGGCTTGATGTTAAATTGTTACCACTGAGTCCACAGGCGGCTGGACCTGGTTGACTTCACTGCACCTAAACCATATTAAGTGGATCGAGTTCCTATTTTCTTTTGCGAGTGTACCTAATTGCGCTGTAACGCAGTCCACCTAGATAAGGGCTAAAATTTTTAATTTCGCGCCGCAGCATTTGCTAGGTAACGTAATCCTAATCGTGCTGTCGCGGAACATTTCACAAGTGACGAGTCGAGAACTCGAGAGGTATGTAGGTAGATGCTAACCGTTTATTTGTTTAGCTGTGCAGTTTACCAGAGCGGTTTTCCTATCTCACCCTGTTTGATCGTAAAGCGTAATAGACAAAGGCGCGGTGAGTCGTTCTGAATTGGGTAGCATAGAATTAAAACATATCCAGCTGCAGTTACAGCCTATCAATAAAATCTGTTATTCGGAATTTAACATGTAAATAAATAAATAAATAGTTTGAAGTTGACGGCAAAACAGAAATCTCTACCTACGTTGTTTTGCCGGTATCGGCGTAGCTCGTAGGTACAAATACCTTTCAAATTGCACAATTAAACTGTTTTTAGGGTTCCGTAGCCTAATGGCAAAAAACTATTAGGAACTATTAGGACTACACAGTTGAAACTTGGTAGGTAGATGTATTCAGGGATCCGCTTTTAAATTAAAAAAAAAATAAAAGGATTAATGGGGGCTCCCCATACATGGAAATGAAACTAAAAAAACAATTTCATCAAACCTATACGTGCGGGGTGTCTATACTTAGATAAATCTTTAAAAATGACATTGAAGTTCTTAAAACCATTTTTTCTCAAAAAGTTCCAAAGTGTTAAAATGTGTATGGGGGATACACATTTTAACACTTTGGAACTTCCCGTCTAACTTCTAAACTAAGAGGAGAAAAAATCAAAAAACATGTAGGATTGTAGAACGTAAAAAAACTTTCAACGAAAATTGGTTTGAATAAGAATGATGTTTAGTTTTTGGGATATGGGACTTTTTCATCAAACTGCAGCAGTAATTCTATTTTTAACCCCCGACGCAAAAAGAGGGATGTTATAAGTTTGACCGCAATGTGTGTGTGTGTCTGTCTCTGGCACCGTAGCTCTTTAACGAGTGAACCGATTTGGATGCAGTTTTTTTATTTGAAAGCTAGTTTATTGGCGATGGTTCTTAGATACGTTTTTATTAAAATCAGTGTAGCCTTTTACTGGTTATGGAGGATGAAAGTGGGTATGAAAAATCGAATATTTTCAAATATACCCAAGTGAGGTATCAAATTAAAGGGCATGATGTGTATATTACAAGTAGACATGTTTTATCAAAACCGGCTCAGCCATTTTATTGACTCTTCAAATGTTTGTTCGCTTTTCTTTGTTGCGATGGGGGTTTTTTAAATAAATATTTAATTTTTCTCTATTATTCATTAACATACCTACTATGAAAAACAAATTTAGTTTTGCTGTTCAATGTAGTACAATACAACATATGAATGAGCCTTCAAAATATTTTTATTATGTTGTTCGGAGCTACGGAACCCTGTGTGCATGTGAGTACGACTCTCACTTGGCCGGTTTGTTTTAAATTTTTATTAAGTAGATGAAAGCAGCCAGGTTATTATCTAAAAGCTAAATTAACATACCTATTTAGACAAAAAACATATTTTTGTACATTCAAACTGTTACAAAAAAAAGAATTTGGCAATTAAGTATGTATGTTTTACATTTCTTACCTACTATAATTATATTACCTATGTACTTTATAGTAGGTAAGTAGTACCTATCTTAAAAATATCTTTGCCCACGACCTCAGGCAGGCCTACAATCAACACTAACTTCTTCAAAGTTAGGTGAGGCATTGCAGCAGAAGGCCACAGAGCCAGAGGTCACGATAAATCGAGCAAAGCCTTTTTCGTTTAAAAATATAAATAGTTGTTATTTATATTTCACGGCTGTGATCTCACAAATACAGACTCCGTGGCTGCTGCTGAGAAATTCCCGTTGGAAAACCCAATAGCTCGGCCCTACCCGGGAATGGAATCCACGATCGTTTGCTCAGTAGTCTCGCTTGCAACTACCAGACCGTCAAGACATTTATTCTCCTACTGCCAGCAACTGGACACTATCCCACACTCCGGGATGTGAGCAATTACTGAAAATTTTCTGCTTGGAAAACTGAAAACGCTTAGACTTAATATCAGTAGAAGCGCCTGCGATCACTGGAACAACGCTGCAACGGAGCACTTAACAAACTAATAATCCAGTTTTCGAGGCACATGATCTATCGCGTCCGTTTCGACCGCGCGGCCGTGGCGTATTTTTTTTAAATAAAAACCATCCCAAGTTTTTGTAAAAGACATATAAATGTCGATTCGCAAAAACCATAAATTTGTCAAAGCAATGGTTAAAAAGTTATAAGGGTTTGAACGTGGCCGCGCCATCGAAACGTGGCGAACCGCGCGGCCATGAAGATCTTTAAAACTAAGCGTCGCAGAGACCTGAAATTTTGGGAAATAGTAATTGAATTTGTAAAAAATTTGTAAAAATATAGAAAAAAATCCTGTGTTTATATTTCAGGAGCTGTAAGTCTAAAATCCCATGGCCGCGCCATCGAAACGGTGAAAATTTAGTTTTTCGCCAATATCTCGCTGAAAAAGCATCGCAAAGGTCTGAAATTTTTTGTAAAACCTAGATTTGAATTTGTCAAAACTAACAAAAATACAACAAAAAATCCTAAGTTTATATTTCAGGAGCTGTTGAAAAAAATCTTTAATATGTCGATTAGGGTGACCAGGGATTATTTACAGAGAACTTTCCACCAATTTTTATTAGAAAGGAAATCTCAAGGATCCGGTGAACAATAGATGCAATAATACGGCTATTTCTTTAAAAATCACATAAATTAGAGATTGTTCGCTTACACTAAGATATATTATATTTCTTTAAAAAGTTATTATTAAATTAAAAATTCAGGTCGGTGTTAGCTTGTAACTTGATTAATATATGTATAATACGCGATAGTAAAGAATAAAATACATCGGTCTAACTTAAATTTGTGAAATAGTAGTTAGATTTCAGAAATTTGATTAAGGTACCTGTCACTTATACGCTAAATGCAAAAAACACAAGAAAATTTGAATTTCGCGGGCTATCAGTACGGTTCCACCAATGATACACAGGAGCGAATGGAACGCGAGTGCAGCGCGGGAGACTAAGCCTGGCCAGGCTGTCTAATAAATCACAGCAATCCAAACAGATATCTCGCCGTCGCACACCGTCAAAAGCTTTTTTGCGATCAGTTGTCGTTTTACTTTAAGTTAATTCATACAGAGTACCTACTTGTTTGTGTTTTAAATAACTGGCATTTCTATGGACTTCGATTTTGCACACTGCTCGGATATTTGTTATGTTTGGAAAACTAAGTTCTGGTGTTACAATCTGGACTTCGTTACGACTCAGGATTTGATTACAAAAAAATACTTCTTATCAAGGTCATCATCATCATCATTTCAGCCGAAAGACGTCCACTGCTGGACATAGGCCTCCCCAAGGGGGGGTTTTGCCATAATCGCCACGCTTGGCAGGCGGGTTGGCGATCGCAGTATGTTTGTTATAAAAAGAATCACAGAGAACGCTGCTGCCCATTCACTGGTAAGTCCCTTAGTCGCCTCTTACGACACCCACGGGAAGATATGGGATGGTGCTATTCTTTACGTCCGGACACCATACAGAACCAAGGTAAGTCATTCCATACTTATCAAGGTAAGTCATTCCTACTACCTACTTACTTTCTTACCACTTAATACTTTTCCCATTTTTGCTTAAGAATGTAATGTAATGAAAATAATACTAAGGTACCAGATTTATGTGATTTTTAAAGAAATGTATGTCTTAATGTAAGCGAACAATCTGTGATTTTTAAAGAAATGACAATATTTTTGTACGTACCTTATTGTTTCATTTTAATTTAATTCGAATCCTTGAGATATAATTTCTAATAAAAATAGGTGGAAAGTTCTCTGTAAATAATAATCTGTGGTCACCCTAATCGACATATTCAAGACGCATTGAAGATTTTGTTCAACAGCTCCTGAAATATAAACTTAAGATTTTTTTTTGTATTTTGGCTAGTTTTGACAAATTCAAATCTAGGTTTTACAAAAAACTTCAGACACCTCTGCGATGCTTTTTCAGCGAGATATTGGCGAAAAACTAAATTTTCACCGTTTCGATGGCGCGGCCATGGGGTTTTAGCCTTACAGCTCCTAAAATATAAACCCAGGATTTTTTTCTATATTTTTTTACAAATTCAATCTACTATTTCCCAAAATTTAAGGTCTCTGCGACGCTTAGTTTTAAAGATCTCCGTGGCCGCGCGGTTCGCCGCGTTTCGATGGCGCGGCCACGTTCAAACCCTTTAACTTTTTAACCATTGCTTTGACAAATTCATGGTTTTTGGGAATCGACTTTTACATGTTTTTACAAAAACTTGGGATGGTTTTTATTTAAAAAAAACGCCATGGCCGCGCGATCGAAACGGACGTGACCTATCGATTGGTTACCAACAACTAATAAATATTGGCACCTACGGCTACAGGTGCCATTATGCCAGTTATAACTCATAAAGCCCGACCAGTTCATTTGAACGCACCCTGCCTAATACAAACCTATGTACCCTGTGCCTAGGTAGATAATATGAGTGATTAGCTTCATTACGAGCGTAGTTTCCGTTTTCACTTAACGATTATAATAGCTATTAATGACTAAACATGGCACTATTTACTGTAGCCTACCTAGTGTTACCTACTTAAAATCGGCATAATTATAACATAACATCACGCCTGCAATCCCCGAAAGGTTAGGTAGAGGTGTACCTAATAGTACAACAACCATACTTCGCCAGTCATGTTTAAGTCCCATGTAATAGGGGGCGAGCCTATTGCCATCAACCGGGCACAAATCCAGACTCCGTAAGGCAAATCTACGGCTGTATCGCTAGAATGCTGGGGTAGGAAATTCAAGCGTTAAACTTCTACTGTGGCTACGTCGCGTCGTGTAATCTTCTTCATGTCAGTGGTACCTACTATAAATTGTATTGGAGCGATACTGCGCCAGTGCCACATCAAAGGTCACTTTGAATGCGGCTTTGGCTACCAGTTACCGATAGTTTACGGCAGATTATGTACTCATTTCTATCGACAATCACACTTTAATCCCCACTCCTAACCCCATTCCCCGCAAATGGCAGCCATTTTATTTTTTTTTAATTGGCTGATCGAGGCTATCAAATTACAAAAAGAAATAATTGGTGTTGAGTCAATATTTTGATATCATATATTTCAAACTCAAATACTTCTGATGTAACATAAAAATTATTCAACATTCAGGAGTTAAATTTTGCACTAGAGTAGAAAATTTAAAAAAAATCTTTAAAAAAAAAAATATTATTTTTAGGCGTTTTGCTTATTTTTCAGGAAAGTTTTTTTTTTAATAATTCAAAGCCACGGCGTTTACCGTTGCAATAAGATCGTTTGCAAGTCTCTAGGTCTCTTAGATTCAAAGATATTAGCATTTATTTGAACATACCCTAGATCAAGCGATTAAATAAACAAGATGGCTGTCATTCGCGGGGAATGGGGTTAGGAGTGGGGATAAAAGTGTATTTGTCGATAGAAATGAATATGCCCTTAAAGCATAGATAACCGGTAGCCAAACACACTGTAAATAGTCTGCATATACAGTCATACAGTTTCCCAGCCGCTTCACACACGCCTTCGACTGCTCAACTAGAATCAATACAATTTATTTGTAAAGTTTGACATTCAAAGGTGCCTTCTGAATAAATGGTTTGGATTTGACTTTGCTGGAAAGGTAAAGGATTACTACAAAATTAAACAAATCACCTCTGTAGATATCTATTTTCATTTACCGAAATAGAATTACACAAAATAATATGGCGATTTCACATTAAATAAAGTAAAAAGCTTATTCTATTTATAGGTAGTTACAATAATTTTAGAATTTTACAAAATACTTTATTAGAGAGGAACTAAAAATAGCCCAAATTTTTAATAAACAACACAGCCATATGATCACGGCAACGATAAGATCAGCAGTTGATGAATGATTTGATAAACATCTTACAATAAAATGAGAAACTCAACAAGAAATGGAATCAGTTGCAAAAGTTATAAGAACAGCACCTTGTGTACGGACGAAAATTTAAAATGCACCGGATAAAATATAGAAGAAATACCAAGTAGGTACCTACGTGAGCTTTTAGTATTAACGTACGTCTGTGGTACCTAACACTGTGATATTGGGCTGGCCTCGCGAAGTACGGAGTTGCAAAGAGGCCAACTTGTACTGGTTTTGTTTACCACTCGGGTGCAGTTCCTGAACGCGAATCTCGCTTGCCACACCGGGGTAGGAGTCCTGTTTCAAACTGAAACTTTACAGGGCTGTTGGTGAGGTCAAGGACCTCGCTCAAGTTATCTTTCTTAACTTTTGAGTATTCAGGCTATAGGTTGTTCGGCTACTTACTTCAAATGAACATCATCTTGTTATAGTTCTTATTTTCAGCAACTGACTCGAGATTACAACAGAAGTCTTACAAATAAATCTGAGATAGCAATCACTCTTAAAATATCATTATAATATATTTATGTAGTGTTTTTACATAATAAAATAATGTTATTTAAACACAATTATTAACCTACGACGTACACATTCCGGTGTCTATAACTTATTTAGATAAATATTTTAATATTTTTCTAGATAACTATATTCCTTTAATATTGCAATACTAAATATAACCTTAGCTGCGAATGATAACCTAACCTATGATATCTTGAATTACTACGATTCGCGAACTGTTTCACATGCACCCTCACAATATTTGTTACTGGTAAAACTACAAAATATAAGCGCGATTATTTTAGTTTTGGTGATTTTAATCCTTTCGGATCACAATTTTTTCGTAACAGCAAAATTAATGCTTAACACATTCATAATATGTCAAGTATTTAAACAGCCATAACCGGAAATTAACCTATCCGTAAACGAATCTGGACGTCTATGATCCATAATCCCTGTAGGATTGGGCAGTTTCGCAGTGGCTGTCTTATTTAGCACAGACAGTGATAGAACGTTTGATATCTTTAACCTGGATATCATTGCCTTGTACTCTTTTTTTACAAAGAATGTGAGCTGGTGCTGTCTAAAACTTGAACATCCGTAACCGATGTTACCCTATAACTAATTTAATTTTGTTCTTTATCAAACACCACTTGCACCGTGTTCACTTCACAAACATCAGTAGGTAGGTGAAGTTGTGTGAAAGTTTGCAGTGAGCGCCGTATAGTATCCGTCAACAAATTAATTGTTTGATGGAGTTCATACGAGTCAGTGCAGCTATGACACGTAAAACATAAACCCACGTTCGTGGCCGGCAACAGTGGCAACTGGCAGGTTAGGGTTTAGCTGAACTTTAGATTTAACGTCCGGTTAGAATTAATATGAACATCCGTGTTCTATTTAGCGAAGAGTTAAATAAGAATAATATGCGCAAAACCTTACATCTAATAATGTGTTATTTCAAAATTACTTGATTATACAAGTCCTATTCCCTTACACACTACGTGCCTTACGGAAACGTGGTCGAAGAAACGGGGCTTTTTGAATAATTTAGATGTCTAACTTAGCGTTTACCGAGGCTGACCGATATCGATTTGAATTGTATATTGAATTTTAATGCGACAACATTTTTTGAGTTTCAAATCATCATCTACCTAGCCTTTTCCCAACTATGTTAGGGTCAGCTTCCAGTCTAACCGGATGCAGCTGAATACCAGTATTTTACATAGAGCGACTGCGTATCTGACCTCCAAAACCCAGTTAGTACTAGGTAATACGATACCCCTTGGTAAGACTGGTTGTCAGACTTTTTGGGCCACAGATTACCTGTAACGACTGTCAAAGATCTACAAATGACAACCGGGACCAACAGCTTAACGTGCTTTCCGAGGCACGGGGGAAACTCGTTATGTAATGGGTGGTCACCCATCCACAGACCAACCTAGGCAAGCACGGCTTAACCTAAAGATCTATCCGAGCGGCTGCTATTACATTTTGAGTTTCAAGTATGGATTATAAATATTTCCATTGAAGGTGCCATTAACAAGGCACACATTAGACATTACATTATAATTATATTAGAGCTAAGCCACGTGAACGATAGGGGGCACAATGGTCAGGAATATGCTGAACCACACTGTCTGTAGTTACACGTAGAGGTAGTCGCACTGCGGGACAGTTGCTCATCTACGTGACACGTGACGTGGGGCAACTTCCTGTTTTCAAGTCAGTCCAAACCAGTGTTTACAAAAATAATAACATAAAAATATGTCGTAAGTTACTAATCCATTTGACACATTTCACCGACCACGTTGCCGTAACACCACACAACACAAAGAGTTAACTTTGCATAGTGTTACAAAGACAATAGTGCCTTATGTACAATAATATCTTATTATTAAATTCCCTTAACCGGCGTGTGATTCCACCAATATGGCGTAGACATTGTTGTAATTACACGAACATTACATTAACATGTTAGTATGATATTTGATAACGATACAAAATTGCTTTATAAATGCTATGCTAACAAAACATATAGCTGATTAGCTGTAAACATTATACGGCGATTATTCACAACTTACATAATGAGTTAAAATACTCGTGAATTACATAAAATAGTGGTATTTTAGAATCTCGTTGTGTACATTAAAGTGTGGGACGCCAAAATAGTGGCGTTGACAGTACTGTACTGTACTGCAGGATTTACTCACCAACTAGTCAAAATATTATTTTCTACTGTATGTCAATAACAAATAATGTTAATGTATAAATATAACTACAAATATAAACTCTGGTTAAATTACTAGGCACTTGGAAAAATCAGCTTGACGAAATACCTACATTTTATATTGTTTAATCATTAACAAAGTTTATTTAGAATAGTTACTTAATTTAGAATTTCTATTGATTGTTCATTGTATAAACGTAGCGTCGTAAAGCTTTGAACTTCTCTATGTATACATAAGCTGAACATTTTTAAATCGATCGTGTAGTAGGAAAATCGTAATAAAATCTCAAGACGGTCCGAGGTACTGCAATGTGAAGAGTCTCTCCGTATACCTATGTACAAGGCCGTCTGGGAACATGAAGATGTAAGCAGGCACGTCGGAAAATTTCCTCTAAGATGTGCAGAGATTACAGCTTCCACCGATACTCTGTTTGCATAGCAAATTCGCAGGGGACGTGCGGGACTTGAAAGTTTGTAGAAGGAAAGCTACTCTCAGGTGACCAGTGGTGGTGGCTTTTTAGAAAAGGTTTATGACGATCGATGTTATTTTAAACTTATGAGCAGCAAAGGTGAAGTAGTTTTTGGTCAAACTGTAATAAAGTCAAATAAACAGTATAGATGGGTCGGCGACAAAAGATGGCTATTGAACAAAATGAACATAATGTTAGGATCGTAAAGGACGCAGACAGAAGTGTTCAGCAAACCTAATTGCTGAGTGATTTAGATAAATACCTACGCGCTCCAAATTATACAGAAACAAAAAAAACATTTGCATTACGTGAAGTAGGGATCATTTTATCAGTGCTATCTGCTTTAACTATGGCGGCAGTGGTATTTCCTCTGAGCTTCAGTCGTATAACGAGCCATTTTGTTCTACACTCGTGTAACGTTCCGGTCGTCGTATCTCAGGATCTAATCACTAAAACATTTATGGGAGTTATCTTGGAATATATTCCACAAATGCAATACTTAAACCACTTTATTGGCAGTCTAGCTCAGGATTGTGCCAAGTCTTATATTTGCACAAAAAGAGGGCAAAATAAGCCGACAACAGGTTAAAAATGTTCATACTACGTTTTGGTATTATTTTCGATATCAGATTTTTAAATTATTAGATAAGATTAGACCATTAGATTATGGAATTCTTTGTTTTAGAATGTACAGTATAATTTGATAAAGATCTAGAACAAAAGTAGTTGGATAATAAATACTTGTAATGCAATATAGTTAATCTATTGTTATTGTACTTACACAAAACTTGAAAGATAAGATTGATAAGATACTGCGATCAAATCGGCACCTCTACACATCATAGAAAAATATCCGCAAATCTATTTAACGACATTTCCGAGTTACAAGCCTTTAGGTACCTCCTCAAGAAATCAGATTTACACGATCGATTTGTACATTGTAATGATATCATTTCGGCTATGAAATATGTATGTTCCTGTTTACAATAATATTTAGTTTAATAACGGTCTTTGTGTTTCTGAGTTACACGACCAACTCGAAGTAAGCACAGCCTTGCCAATTAATAGTAGCGACGTTATCAATGTGGCAAATTGAATTAATCGAGTCGATCGTTTGTGCAGACTTTTACTCTCAAATAACGGATTTTGAACTGTAGTTCCTAAGACACAAAGTTAAATATTTTTTAATTTTAAATTAGTAGAATTTATTTCCAGTTCTAATGTTCTGATCCGGAAAGACGGTTTTAAGTGTTTTTTATCATTATCGCAAAAGTTGGCAGAAGCAAACAGTACGAAAGAAATCAATTTTTCAATGGAATTCAAATCGACCTAAAAAGAGCTACATCCTGGATACATCGAAAAAGCTTGTTCAGTTTGAGAGGCCTAGGCCCAATACACTAGCTCACGCTTCAGTACCTCGTGGCAATTAGTGGTTTTTCCGCTGATTGATATCTACGTGACACGTCTTTTCATGTAAAAGTATTGCAAACACAAATCATAACAACGCCTCTACTCCGCAAAGGGTTTGACAGAAATCAACACTCCGGCCTGCCACTGAGAAATTCCTGATTAAAAACCCCAGCAACACTGCTCAACCCGGGAGTCCCGAGAAGCGCTGGCGATCACTAGTCCAACGAGGCAGCGAGGCGGAAAAAGTATAACCTACTTAGAAAAACGCACATTACTATACCTATCAGTTAGCGCATATCTTAATAGAGACCGGTTTTACATTTGTCCTTTCGTTCTTGTTTCTTGAATTTTATTTTATTTCTTGTTTAGTGTGATGGCAGGCTAGAATACAGAACTTTTCATGCCTTATTTATTTCAGCAGAGGTAGCTAACAAGCGGCAAAAGTATCGACGTCACTTCTCATTTCATAAAATATGAAGCTGACTACAGGCTGGTCTACAGGCACCACTACTGTATGTTATAAGGCATTTGAACTTAGTAATAATTCATTTGACCCGTTTCCACTAACGTTATTTATTTGCTGCTCCTAATTTATTAAGCAACAACTGAGTCTGTGACTAAGTGAATTTATAAATAAAAACTCGTTTGACTTTAAACGTTGAGCTGAAAGAGAAATTGTTGAAATTTTAAAAATGCAATAATATCTAAACACGTGTCACCTTGTGTTAGTGTAATACTGTACATAAGCATATGCATAAAATATGATATTGTCTTGCTCTAGAATGATAATCAAGTAGTCTCGCAGTTAATTGTTTAGTAGACGAAGAACAATTCAACGTTGTATCTTTCTTTATTGAGTGGCAGGCAATTTGTTCCATTACATTATAGGTGATGCAACTCATTACACAAGCTAACGCACTTCAATTCGTCACAATTGCATTATATTAGCCTGTTGCTAAGGAAATCAATGTAACATGGATAAGTTCAGTATTTTGCTCTCATGCTGGGATTATTTGTTCGATGGCTTTAGCATTAATGTTAGATAGACTACGCTCAAATGAGCAGGTAATGTAAAGTGCATTACTTAGTGCACTATAGCACTACAGGTAATCCTCTGCTTAACAAGGGATTGTTTATGGATTACAGGTGTGATGTTATGCAGTGCATTAATCAATTACGAATTACCAACATCGGCTCTTATCAGAGCGCACGCGGAAAATTTAACAGTACGTTTTTTGTATGTTAGTAAAAACGAGCATAGGAGTCAATGTTACTAGGTACTGTTTCTCTGTAAACTCGTTTTTTTTAAGAGAAGACAAACAACGCCATTTAAGTGCTTGGAAGTAACATCAGTGAGTAAAAAGCAATTTCACGATTAATTTTAGATCTCGGTCTGGCTGAGCAGGTATGGTAAGCGAATTTAAGGCCGACATCGAGCAGCAAGTTTCAAGTAGGTACCCGATATGTACCAAAAATCGGCTGGCAGACGCTAGACTACTTGACACTTGAGCACGCTTGGCCTGTTTCACATTAAGTAGACGTAGTGTAGGTAGCTATGTTTAGTTTACAATATCGCCACTCGAGTCCTGTCCGTCTACCCTTCCCGAATCAGCCCCCAAGTTGTGTAAAACCCTTTCTATCACAATGCGAAGGATTTTATAGGAAACTCCGAATCTATTAAAAATTCGTCTGTTCGCCATGCAATAACGCAATGAATTGTCATATTGAAGGGCATCGCCATTAAGTGTGTCACGTAATTATCGTCCTTCCGGACCAGGCCGAAGGCTGCAATCCCTAATCTAACATTAACGTAACGGACATATTCTGTTGGCTGAGGCACTTAATGTGAACGAGATAACGTAATCAATTATAAGCGTTAATGTAAGCTTTCAGGAAATTGTTAATTATACCACTAGTAGATCATAACTAATTTAGTATGATTGCTCTCACACAGCGTTATCTTATCGCGCTCATTACGGCTTCAAAACGGCACGAAACAGGAAAAATAACTGCAAAACACTTGACACAGATTGCTTCTAGTAAAAATGTCATGCTATTCAATACTACTTATATTAAATTAGTAATGTAGGTTTCCATTGGCTAAATAAGTAAATTATAGCATATATTATATAGCATATACTGTAGGTATAGATATAATTAAGTGTATATTGCTAGTCATGGATATTCGATCTTTACTGCTACACAAAAGTCTAGCGAAAAAAAAAAAAATTTAAGTAATTTTCTGGGTATTACATATTGATCATGAATCTCATTTCAACAAACAACACCTAAATAAATGTAACTGTACCACAAATATAAGGGCTTTGGCAGACAATGACATTGTCTCCTGCTGCACAGTGTCGCTTTAGGGTCGAGCCTAAGCTACAGACTCAGCTGTAAAGGCACAATTTAAGAGAAGTAGATCGGAAAAACATTTATTATGTTTGAACTTTTACTGTTTGCTGTTCCTATTTTATCTAGGATATGATAGTAAATGTATCTAGCTCTGGTGCTAATGATTTCAATCCTAGTTCATAGAATAAGAAGATTTAAAAAAAACTTTTAATTAAAGAATTGTTTTTTTTTTATCTATTTAAAATGTAGCGTATATAAGAGACATAAATAGCTTATGCTTCACCTTTGTTGGAGACTATTTGGAGAGCTTCAAGACAAGTGGAAATATCCACTATTGCATATAATTTCAGAGCTATTAAACATATTTCTTTATTAGGTAAATATAGGATTGATTTAAGCAACATCTATATTTATGTATATTTATAATTTGTATCGAAGCTACCATAATATCTAAAAAATAAACTACTATGCTTAACTTCAGTCTATTTCTCTACTCATACTGGAAAGATGATGAATACAATATTCATCATCTTTCCAGTGCGGTAGACGATGGTAGTTCAACAAACCTACATGGCAGGATTCATAGACAGGTATAGTGGTGTATACTATTGGCTAAAAAGCATTTTGTCTCGAATTCTTATGGATTTATGTTACTGTAATAGCCCAAACTACGGTAAATCCTAAGATTGTTTAGTATACCCTTAGATTTAAAAACACATAATGGTAAAAGCCCCATTTATTATGAAATTTGTTCATTTCGAAGTTTTACCACCATACACTCGGTAAATCTTAGGTTTCACCTCAGAGACACGATAAATGTTGTGGGCGAATGACTGAGAGTGACTACAAATCGTGAAGACGGCGACTTGAAAATACGCATCCGGCTTGGATGTGCGCCCGCCGGCCGCTGCCGCGGTACCGGCTCTACCGGCTCGCGCGCCCGTGGGCACAGTTCGAGCCTAACCTAACCCATTTGGACTTTTACTAACTCATTCTGGTAAATCTTAAGAGTTACTAGTAAAACCTAAGATTTACCAATATGCGGCTTTTACAGTAACAAAAGCAGTAAAACACACATTAACATTGTGGTTTTGCAAACAGCAGTCCTGCCATTTTAATTGTAATGTAATAATGGTAAAAGTGAACAAATTGGTTAACTATTAAAAGTTCTCAACTGTTGCAAAATGTTACTGCTAATTTTTCTTTTGAAAAAACAATAAATAATAGCAGCAGAAATTATCTTTAAACTCTTAAATGTATGTTACTGCTTAATTTTTAATTCTACAGGGAACAGCTACTAGTGAAACATAAGCTAAATATGCCTGCTGTTTATATTACGTGTCTACAGGTTTTTACCATTTGTTTTTCTTTTTGTCTTCTTGTCTATGTATCTTTAGTTTACATTAATAATTTCTCATAATGTTTTCCATCCACTCTTATATATGTATGGGTATCAGTAGCAGATTCACATGACAAATTAAAATTTTGTGTAAAAGCTTACTGTCATATATTAAAAATCAAAACATAATTGTTTTGCCCTAATTGTCTGTTTCACAATAATGTATCTTTTTCATATAAACTATTTATTAACCTGCCCAAATAAGGTACATATATTTGAATTGACCTGTTTTGTCTAAGCAAGCTATACTTTTTTGCCCTCTTATAGGTTTTAGATATATTAGACCGTATGCACTACTACTTTGTGTAATACTTATAATTGCCTCTGCTTGTCTATTGCTAACCATATGAAGCTATAAATTAAATATGTAACTTTTTTAAATATATTAAAATTATTATTTTTTTCATATCAATAAACCAGCTTGTTTTGGTAGCTATTATACTCAACTCATAGAGATCACATCGCAACCATAAAATATGGTAATTTCTTATAATATAATATACTACTTACACAATGAAATATATTATTGTGAGTTCAGCTGATACACAAGATTAACATAATGCGAATACAAAAAATATTGGTGCCCTCAAGTGTGGCCACAAACTAAAACTAAAAAAATGCTGCTGGTTCCCACAAATAAGTTATGCATTCAAGATTATGATTATAAAGAAAGCAAATACCAACAGCTTGTATTGTATGTTTGAGCATCTTTGGCACCACCTTCAATACTATACTAAATAAGTAGAGCACTGGGTCGGTCTCCTCTTCCGGTACTGCTATACGGTGTCCACTTTAGGTGCCTCGATCAGGGTGTAAGTGGGGGTGGGCTTGCGCTTGAATGTGACATATGTGTACAACAGGCTGGCCAACACACTGATGTTGAGCCCCACAAAGTTCAGCAAAGAGAACACATAGTCACCACCTATCACCATTCCCAAATATGTCACTAGGATGTTCTTCAGGCACCCAATGATTGTGGTAGTAAGTGCACTGTTGTACTGAGTGCAAAGCATCACACTGTAGGACAGTATAAATCCCATCACACATGACATTAGGAACTGTGCTAGGAACAACGAGTCATCCCAGTTCTCATATGCAGCTGAGCTGTGCAAGTCTCCAGTACTCCATGCGATCACTGTTGCTGGGATTATCATAAACAAAGCATTATAATACATCAGACCATATTTACCAAGATCTTTCGAATCCAGCTTCTTTTTCAGGTACACTCCATTAGAAGCAGTGAAAACATCATTGAGAAGCACCAATGTGTACCCGGACCAAGAGAATGTGACGTCGTCGGCGGCGGCGAGCATAGCGCCGGCGACCATCCCGTACACACTAGTCTGTACCGACCAGGAGGCCTTCACACCCAGCACGAACCTCTCGCCTAGCATCGTCATGAGGATACTGAAGCGCCGCAGAACTGTGAACATCGGCAGGTTGAGTTCTTTGGTACCGCCGAGTCCTGTAGCCATGTTCCCTAAGTAGATGAGAGGTAGCGGCCAAATGCGCCGTAGAATGTCAGTTGACAGTGGCGGGAACTGCACCACTCTGAAGAAGCGGCCGGCCCACAGCACCGTAATGGTGGCCACCATCTGCCCCAGGCCGAGTACTTGGTATGACGGGAAGGCGTACGTCGTCAACACAGTCTTGTTCACCACGGTGATCATGAAAGAGGCCAGCGCGTAGAACGACGCGCTCAGGATCTTCTTCAGCACCAGCGCGCGATCCGCCGCTTCCGCCTTCTCCTGCGCGCTCAGAGCCGTCATCGTGCCACCACGTATGTAGTTATACTAACAGCCAGCTAAACTAACATGATCGTTTAGCGAACGCGTCATTAAACTCGCGGTCGGTCACGAACTCTAACATATTATTGGCGTTCGTTCACGCACATTACACTTTCATGGTCGATTCAATGATCCTATCATTAATAAACATAAATAAAAGAAATAGAACCTTGATTACAACGCATGCCGAGCTGTGCTTAACATCAACTAATGACAGATTAACGAGTGTCATGTCACTGTCAATGACTTGATTTTGACGTTGAAATTTTGGCAGAATGTTTACGTCATGGAATAGAATGATATCATTTATGAGCTCACCAGGTGGCGCTATTGGCGAGTGAGGCTATTTTATACTTTTAGGTACCAATAACTTCATAAAAAGTTTATTTTACTACGTATAACAACATATTGTAAACTTCAGATACGTATTTACAATATTGTCCCAGAAATTAGCAAGCATGAAACATCTAAAAAATATCATGCTTCCTCCAACTACTAAAAAAATAGAACCTCACTTACTACTAAAATCTTAAAGTCATAATTAATCAGGAATGGCTCAATCTTGATTACAATCGTGAATATTAGTCAAATACGTGATAAAAAGCATGCAACGCGCAAACACTCAATGACATCTGATATTTCTGAAGACCTCACTCTACACGAATGCCTCTAGCGGCGAATTCATGCGCAATAGTCCCCATTGACGAAACGCGGAAAATGTTTTATTTTGGAACTTGACGGAAATAAACTTTTAAAAAAAGTTACTGTGGGAAAAAGTTGGTTTATTTATTACGTAGGATTATACATAAATCTTCAATAAAATACAGAAACTAAAATACGTTGGGATCGGCTTCTAGTGTAAGCGGATGTTTATTATTGAATTTCGTACCAAAAAAAGAGAATAGAATCCGCACTCTGTTATAGGTTAACAAGAATTAACGCCATAGGAGAGAAATTAATGATTTGGAGTGTTTGGTAAATGTATTTGGAATTTTATGACATGACATACACCCATGCCCAGCCTCTGATGACATATCAGAGGCTTACTGCAAAATTTGTGATGACGTCATCTATATTCTTCCGTTGCACCTACGGATCTTGTGGTTTGGTTCACTTGGCAAGGTTTAAAATGAGAGAAGAGTTAAAAATTTATATTATAAATCAAATATTAAAATAAATTTTGGTTTATAATATATTGTGTCATGAATTTTGAGCTTTAGTCACACGATGATTTCAGATTCGTTTCTTCTCTCACCAAATTAGATTATGTTCGGAGAAATGGACTTCCTACATCATGTTATTGCGTTATATATACGGTAGTACGTGTCTTATTTAACTAAATGTATACCATCAATCTAAGTTTTACTACTCTCATCACAGTGCAATGCTCGTTTGTTGACAAAGGCAGATCATAATCAGTCCAGTTAAAATGCGTTTCAAATAAGAATAGGAAAGTCAATGACCTCTATCTGTCAGCTGTCACTTGAAAAGTTTGCAATAAAATTTTAATTTTAAATAAATAAATAAATTTTAATAATATATTTTAGTATCGCTAATAGCTTCTTAATGTTATTTTTATCTTATAATATCGTTTTTATGACGTGTCGTACTTTTCAAGTAGCAGATGCGAGATCATTATCGTTCCTATTCTTTATGATTTTATACATTGTGCTCAAATAAATTTATAAGCAATAATATTGTACCCAGGATTAAGTACGTAAAAACTAACTTGATTTGAAAAGACTGTCCATATCTTGGCCATTCTTCTCTAGGAGACCTACGATTTTGGAATGAACTACAGTGCATTCACAGTTATTATGCCTGTTCCTGGACTGTAAGTCCAGTCACGGGTCTAATTGAAATACTTGCTTTGAGTTTGAGTATATATTCGTCTGTTTTGCATCGATTTTTCAAAGTTCATACATTATGTTCAAAAACAAGATTTCAATTCTTCTACATTTTCGACAACATTGAATGTTAAACTTATCAAGACCATACGCCGTACATACATGATGTTGGTGACATACCACAAACACGTACAGATCAATTACCATCCCCACTACCACTTTGTTCCCCCATCCCATATCCCCACATCGACAGTCTACAGATCAAAAATAAAATCAGCTTTAGTCTATAGTACAAACAACTTAAAGTTTAGTCTATGGTATTAGATTTTTTTTTTGGTTTATTTGCAAAAACTAATAATTAAATAATAAAAATTAGTCTAAAAATTAAATAAATTTATCTTTTCTTAAATAATATACACAACAATGAAATTACATATTTTCAGTTTTTTTTCATACATTCTGACATAATGTTCATGTTGTTTGTCGGACAATGAACGGTGCATTGTGAACAATCCGCGTAGCAAACCAAACCAAGCGACATTTTGATTATTATTCCATTGTATTGCCATGTCAGTCAATATTGTTTGTGTATTATAGATGATCTCGGGTAAAGGAACCGTCGTAGTGATGCGTTGTAAATAATGTTTGAGAAATAGAACGTTCCTACCCGATTCGTATACGTGGGCAATAATTCGCGTTTGAGTTTTCAGTTATGTATCACTGTTGGGACGCGTTGCTATTCTGAAAGTGGTTCAGGTAGTGTTAGGAGGGCGTCTAGTGTTTTTTTTGTCTTGATTGTCAGTGTTTGTCGGCGGGATGGCTGTTCCCGAGCAGTTCTCGCTTCGGTGGAACGATTTCCATTCGAATTTATCACAATCATTTCATGCGTTGCTGGAGGGCGAAGACCTAGTGGATGTGACTTTGGCAGCCGGAGGGCAGTACGTGCACGCTCACAAGCTGATCCTCTCAGTATGCAGCCCTTACTTCAAGGAGCTTTTTAAGGTATGATTCATTAATTTTGCATAATTTTGCATCATAATGTTTGCTGAATTTCTTGGGAAATACCATAATCTATTGAGATTTCCTACGTATTTTTTCGCCACCCTTGTTTATTTACGAGGAAACATTTCTCATTGTTAAAAGCTACCCCTTATAGACAGTAGTGAGACAAAAACATGAAATCAGTCAGTAAAGATGTGATATGCATATTGTTGTACACAAACATATTGTTATGTGTCATCTTGTGTCTAGTATGGCTGCTAATAGTATTGATTTTTTGGCTATAGGTGTTTAGGTATCTATCATACACTCCCCTTCCCCTCACATCCAGACAGGAGGGTTGATTTGTTACCTTGCTCTTCACACCTCACCTCTCAGATGAAGGGAGACTATCCATTATTATTATTACATGCAGAGTCTGAAAGCCATTTTGTGAGCAGTATTAAAATTAGCCTTGCTTGTGATATTACTTGTTTGCTGAATCAACAATTTTGGGTATATTCTTTTTAGATATTTTTTCTCTTTAGATTAGTGAGCATGCTGATTATTGCATAGAAGTTAATGCCTCATGTTTATGATTAAAAAGAAATGTTTGCATGAAATAGAAAACTTTTTTTATCTCTTGTAATTTCCTTGCAAAGGTTAGCATTATTGTTATCTCTTGAGTTCACATAAGACTCTGTTCTGTACATTTATGACTTCTGATAAACTATCAATAGAAACACAGTTTTGTTACTAATATTCTACTCTACAATACAGTCATGGTCAAGTGGTCTACAAAAACCTAAAGAAATGTTTTGGGGATCTACTGATCAAAGAATGAACATTCACTGTGAATTATTCCTAAACAAAATATTCCTCAAATATTCTAGCCAATGTCTTCCAATAGCTAAACAATACAAATTTTGCTCAAAACATGCTCATAAAGTGAAGAAATTCAATGAATCACTTCTATAATTGTTACAATGACCTTTGTTCCATATCTCTGTATTAGAACTAAAACAAATAAAAACTTATGCATATCTGCTATCATAATAACATGCAGGCTAATACAATAGTTGTTTATTGAATAGTTTTACACACTTGGGTCGCTTAGCTATGTCTATATAAGAGAGAAATTACAGTTTTGACTGTGTTCGCTACACAGTCAAAACTGTAATTTCTAGTCGAGTAGCAGTTTCAAAGAATGTTTCTTAATTAGATAATAGAATCATCAGTATTGTTTTAACCTTAATACAAAACAAATACGAACTTGCATACTTTCGTCCTCTATGAACTAAGATGATTTCCAGTCAGTATCCAGTTTTGATTAAAAACTGCTTTTTCCAAATACTAGTAAAAACTGAAAAACTAAAGGAAAGCATTGCAATTGCATTTCATCTGTCAAAGTTAATTCTATAATAATACATAGTATCTTTATTTTTAGTACAAAGATATTACATAATGACTTTATTTAGCACACTGTATGTAAGACCAGTTATTATTGCAAGTGTTATCAGGGAGATATACAATGTATTTGAAAAAATTTAATTGAAACAAGCCAAAGTTAACAAGTGAAAGTGTACTTCATTGGAGTACAAGTACCTATATGTAATATTGGTACTAATTTTCACAAACAAGCTGATCCATAAGTGAAAACTATACAATATTTTATGAGGAGCAGTGTTGACCTACAAACTGCGCTCTCCTGCTCTTATTGCGTCTGTCATAATAGAGTATTGGAGTATAAAAACAGCAGTGGTATTCACATGCGCCAATCTGTCTAGCTGCAATCATATTATCAGCTCTTGTTGCAACTGTTAGGAATATGGCCTTGTCACCCTTCATCACTCACTTTAGCGGTCTATGTTACTGTTAAGCCTAGATCATCTGCACAAAAAATACGCACTTTGCACGTGGAGTTGCAGACACAGGCCCGTTATATACAATACAACAAGCCAAGAACATCCCACAGTTGGACAGAGGCCATGAGTACTTACTTATACTAAAAGTTCTTTCAATCTTTGTTGTCCATGCTTTGTTTTCATAAAACTTAAACGTAATAGTTCAATGGTACTTATCAGCAATATGTTGCTTAGAAGTCGTAATCAAGATGAAGAAACATCCTAGTCAGATACTCCACCGGATCCAGCAAAGAAAAAAAACAGACTAGAATACATTAAATCTTAGGGATTGTCCACAATGATTGTACCACAGTGTGGGTAGACATCATTATTGATCATCATCGTTTGTAAGATATCATTAGGGCTTGAAAAAGGTGATAAGTAACTAAAACCATTAACCATTCCAAACATTTTATTTGTGTTGACTGCCTCATTGGTATAGTGATCACAAGCATTACTACTGACCCTAAGATCCTAAGTACAATCCCCTGGTCAGGCTAAGTGTTATTGGGTTTTTTACATCAGGGATTTTTACTAGGAGCCCACGGTCAGTATTTTTGTGCGCAGTCATTGGCAATAGGGTCATAAGGGCCTTATTACATGGGACTTAAACATAACTGATGAAATATGGGTGAACTATAGGCACATCTCCACGTAAAATTTGGGGGTTGAACAAATGACTAGAAGCCATTAAGTGGCCACACTTACTCGGTGTTTAATGTCTTCTCAAGTGCAGGTGTAGGGACACTTGGGCCACTTCAAAATGATTGACCAATTATCTTCGTTCACAGATGAACCCGTGTGAGCATCCCATAGTGATTCTCAAGGACGTGGCACACCAAGAGTTACGTCAGCTGCTGCAGTTCATGTACCGCGGTGAAGTGCACGTGCGTCGTCAGGAGCTGTCTGGCTTTCTCCACACTGCTGAACTGCTGCAGGTCAAGGGTCTGACTGGTGGTAGGGAAGTAAGTAGCACTCTTTGAGACCGCTGAATCATTTGGACGAAAATTTCACATTCAGGCTGGCACAGAAGCATGAAGATGACACAAACGAAGAGAGGCCTATAGCGAGTAATGGGTGAAGTCGGGCTGTGGATAATGAATTGACCAGAAGTTAGGTGTTCCGATTTACGCACATAAACTCACACGTTTTTTTCCATGGAAGAAGGCAGAAACTTTAGCACGCCACTTGCTACAATCCTAACTACCTGCTAGTGCTTTGTCTGCGTTCATATATTTGGTCATTCATGCACACTGGTAGATGTAATTATATTGAATAATAATTTTACAAATATTCACATTAAACCTGCACGGACAACCTAGTATTAAATGTCACATTTACAGAGAAGAACCTGCAAGACTTCACAGTTATTCTTTTGATAATAACAGATTTTTACTATGTTCTATTTACGCAATAACTGTGAATTGATAGGTATTTGAAGACAGTGTAGGCTCCACAACTAGAGTTAGGTATTACCAAGTGCACTGAGGGTCGACGACTCTTATTACTTAGGGCGTTAGCGTGAAAAGTGGTAGACAGTCAGTGAACTCGTAGTACATAACCGAGTACAACGTCGAGATGAGGTTGCAACTTTGGAGGGTGACGTCTTGGACGCATAGCGCTATGCGTGAACGTCACTGAGTATCTTTACGCATTGTAAAGGGCTGCGTTTGTAGGAAACCAGACTTGAAGGAATCACATGATTTTCAAAAAACTTTCTACGTTTTTCATCGTGACACTCGTACGACGTACTTCAAATTTTGTTCACACAAAAGTTCACTGCTTCAACGTGACTTCCTCGCGATTCACAGCGAAGCGAGTCTCCGTCAGCCATGCCGGACGAGGTGCCAAAGCAGTTGCCGTCGCAGCCGGAGGTGGTCGAGCCAGTCAACGAGTGGACTCCAGTGGTGGAAGACACTACGTCTTCAGAGCCGCCACCAGAGCTAGCTGACCCGGTCACTATCAAGGAGGAGGCAGCTAGGAGCCCTCTCAAGAGGTAATGCACGCATACATTTTATATATCTTTCTTGCGTAACGTGGGAAACCCCCATCTAGATGAACTGACGACCGTTTAAAAGATTGCCGGTTTAGACTGGAAGACGGAGGATCAGATGTTGGAGCGGTACCTGGAAATGGCCTTTTTTCAGCAGTGAACTGCGGTAGACTGAGTGGATTGACTTCCATCTTGTGTTACTGTACTTATCAGTTATGCCTGGAAAATGTGTTTAGTTTAAAACTGTTTAAAGTTGGATAGCTGTGACGTATTTACTATCTGAATTTACGACGTTACAAAATACCCGTACCCCGTTGAATCTCGGTGGAAGTCCCGAAGATGAAGTGAAGCTGTTTGTGTGTAACTACAAAAGAAACGCAAAATCCTTAACTGACAGTCTAAACTCGACTTTTTTTGGTCAACTTCGCAAACCTAAAGAACAAAGTGATCAAAGAATTCTCAGCAGTATTTACGCCCATCAAAATATGGTTCATCCAAAACACACCGCCATTTCCCTACAGATTACTGAAGAACACCCCGACTAAGAACAGCCACAATATGAAGAAAAAGCCGCGTCCCATCAAGGACAGCCCCACGCACCCGGAGAACACTGACTATGCTTACGACGGGTACGTACCCTTACAGACACAGATTTTACCCTTATATCGTCAGCTTACCCTTTAGGCTTGTTCTACAAGCTTACCCTTTACCCAACTATACTGGAATCGGTTCTGCAATATTCTTAGCTATTGTAAATAAACGCGTCATTTCTTTAATTAATATAAATAATAATGAGCTTGTTTAGCACTTACTTGCTTTCTGCTATACATCTGGCGGCTGGCTTCTTTGCACTCATATGCACCAGGACGATGACACCTAGATACATATTAGTCAGTAATTGTCGACATAAGCCTGATCACAAGGTGAGACAATATATCAGGCGATGGCCCACCTTTCATTTTCCGCCGCATACTCTGTCACCTGTACTCATGAAGAGCGTATATCTGTGTCATTGAGTACTAACGTTTCGGGGTACTGGACCAAACAAAAAAATAATGTATACAAAATATTTGCATTCGACGCTCAAAGAAGATCATCAGCATTTTAGATGGAGAGATTTCTATCCGATCACTTCTTACTAAGGTTAGGTTGGTCTGTAAATAATGTCTTGGGGTCGGTTTTTAGTCTAACCATATGCAGCTGAATACTAGTATTTTACACCACAACCTAGTTGCTGGCAGCCACACGCACACATTCGCAGACATACTCATTGTATACTCTAGCTTCCTATTAGCATCGCTTTAGACTTACATTGCCGTTGCTTGCAGCGAGCCGCTGATTGACTTCGACAACGAGCTGTTCCACAGCGTGCTTGTGCTGCCCGAGTCCGCCAAGGAATCTGGTAAGTCACACCTGCTTTATATGCTCTGTCTTCATTGTATTTTCAGACTTTTTACAACTGTACATTCGCACTGGCGAATTCCTCTCTAGGGATCTTTCTCTTTTAGTTGTTACAATCTCTATTAGACAACATGTTTTCACAGATGAAACTGTAATGGATATGTTATAGTAATCTAAAATTCCAGTTCTTATATAATAATTTCCTAAGATAATGATTGCATGGAACACCTACTGATAAATTGTTTTTAAATTAAAAGATTTATTGTTCATATTTGTACACTTCAGGGCAAAACAAATAGAATCTAACTTGTATATTGTAACCTCTCACACACCATGTAACTACCTATGTTTACAAATTAAAGTTTCTTATTCTTATTCATATAAATGTTTCGCCAGTGCGAACGCACAATATGAGTATGCTAATCATGATCATAGAAAAAAAACAAGAAATATACATTTACCTCAAAAACCAGTGTAGTTTCTTTAGTAGGTCTGCGAAATAAAAATAATAGTTTAGGCTGTCTCGTTGGTCTCGTGATCTGTAACCAAATGAAGTAGTCCTATCGTCTTTGTTTTAGCATAGGGATTAACCTTATGCTGAAAGAAAGAAAATATAACCATTTGGTATTGTGGTCCCGAGCTTGAGCCCCGGGTTGGGCAAAGTGTTATTGGGTGTTCCGTTAGAGCTCCTCCCAGTAGAAGTCCAGGATACGGATCTGTGACACGTTTAAATAGACTTAAACGCAGATAATCAATGACATAAAAGTATACAACACACCACATCAACTTTGGCCGAAAGAGCATCTCAATGAATGGCTACTTAATAGCACGAAATAGACCAATGTTTTTATTTTAATGATATTATTTGCTGTCATGCAGATCTATACTAACTGAGCCACTATACTAAGGTACCCGTGTCATTAAAACTTACCATCTTCGTAACCTTTGCCAAAATATCTCTAGTAATCGCTGAGTTGATTTGACTGATTTACCTCATACGGCTAAACATACTACCTACTTTTGGCGAACTCGCCAAACAGACATGTCGGTGGACAAGTAATGCTCCCTTTATCACCTTTTGGGCACATAAATCTCAAAATATGTATCAACCACGACCACGACTAACTCCCATCTCTCAATAGGATGGAACTGCAAGACGGGCGGCGTGAAGTGCCCCTCCTGCCACCGGTTCTTCGCCAACCGCTACAACCTGAAGGTGCACATCCGCGACAAGCACGATACTCGTGAGGGCACGCTGCAGTGCGACATCTGCCAGAAGCGCATGCGCAACCCCAGCTGCTTGCGCGTGCACATGTACCACCACCGCAAGCAGGCCGCTTATCTCGCTCAGCTCAGCTCGCAGGGGGAGCAGATGAAGCATGTGTAAGTACATACACTTATTTTCCTTTACGTGTGTAAATCGTCATGGATATCCTCTACTCTGAGGCGGCCAAAGCGGTCTGTCAGACTCTTACTGACTCAAACCAAGAAGCATTCGCAGACTTCGCTCCAGACTCCACCTTCCTGAGCACTTCTGGCTGGGGTGTGATGACGGATTCGCAATCTCCAAAATCACGCCAGCAGAACTTAACTTCCTAATAATGCAAGTTGGCAAGTCTGCAAAGTACGTAATTCATCAGAGAGAGACGCCACTCCGTTGGTATATTTACTATGGGGTGTTCGTTTGTGTGGTAGTCGCAAGCGCGACTTCTAAGCATGGAGAGTCGGAGGCCCTGGATTCGGGCTCCAGTACAAAGTTTTTTTTTCTTAGTAGCTTCTTCTCTAAGCTTAATAATTTCTTAGCCGTGTTTCGATTTCTGTTTGGGTAATCTTACTTCTTACTGGGTACTGTTACAAACGAGAAAGTGTTTGAGGTTGGATATATCTGAGGATGTTTGTTACTCTTTCATGCAAAACTACTTTGATGAAAGGACATTGGGACCTTTCTGAGGTCAGAAAGGTCAGCGGTCTTCAGCTTTGCAAACATTAATGAAACATATGGTAGTTTTTAGATATCATTAAGCACATCCTAAATGTGTTTTTTTTTAATATCTTATGGGGATATTGAGAAATGAGCATTGCTCGAATAAGAAATAGTTTGCACTTTTTGCTAACTCGCTATCACATTTTTTAAAGATGAATCGTTTTCAACAAAACGAAAAATGTTATCTGTGGTCCGGTCGTTGGCGCGTTGTCATAGATTATGATAATTAATAAATAATGATTTATCTACTTTAAGAATAATTTTCTTTTTTTTTCTTTTATCAAACTATCTAGGTTAAAGGTCAAATAATTCTTATAAAAATAAATAAAGGCAAAGTAATCTACTTATGGACTCAACTTAAAAAATATATTCTATTATGATATAAAGTATTTTCCTGGATATCTCAATATTCCCATTATTCACAATAATGCGCCTCACGCTGTTATATCTATATATCACAGGCTTTAAAATAAGGTATAAATAGTTAATGTTTGCTGTGGGTTATATTTCTATACTTAAGGTCCCAATGTCATTTACAGTAATGTAGCATATACATCAGAGTTACACTTAGGCTATTGCAAAGATATTATGTAAAAGAAGACTGCAAGGACGAAACCGCGGACAGTTGCTAGTTGGTACATAATAACAATATCCTTTGGGCTGTAGGTTTAGATCTTGTGTTTGAATATTTATTTACTGAGCAACACACAAAACTCTGTCTAACTGTTGACGTAAAACATTTCAGTGTGCAGAACATGGTGGGAGGCAAGTGGCGCTCCGACTCGTCAGTGAGCAGCGGGGATTACAAGGATGTGGATAAGTGAGTACTCTTCTAACAGAACAATCCTTACTTTCAACGAAAATATTAGAAATACTACTTTGCCGGTATTATTGAAACTTTGGAGGTAATCGTAATTACTTCACGCCTCACGGATTTTAATGAAATTGGGCATACGATAGACCCCGGGTTAGGACATAATAATATCTACCTGTGGGGTGATTACCGACCTCCACGTGATCGAAGCCGTCGAAAGAAGCTAGTTTATTATTAATTTAACGGCTACACAGATTTAGATAAAATTCGGCAAGCAGGTAGACTGACCTATTGACTATCAAAACACGCTATTGGTTGTTCTAAAGTGGAAGTTTCTTATTTAAATAGTAGAAGAATACAGAACATGCACACGTTAACCCACGCCGTTTACCCATTGGGCATTGGCAGATATCACAGGACACCACATGAGGATAATACTAAAAGCAAAATAATAAATATCTAGATAAAAGTCTGCAAGTTTAAAGAGTGTATCTGTTTATATATGTATATGTTCTTTACATACTTCTTTTGCCTCGTCCACTTTCATACGTCTGGTTAAAATAGAACATGTGGCAATAAAATATTTTGATTATTTAACTTATTTTTATGTTGTCGTGATTAGTGATAGCTAGTTAGTTTTTTATAAAAAAAATGGTGTTAGTATCTAATAATAATATAGTAATAATTGATTGGTTTCAAAAGCTTAATTTTTAGTAGAAAAAGTCTTGTTAATGATTTTGGTGATTCTTATGATTCAGAATTTGTTGTTTGTAGTTTTTGAGGGAAAGAGAGAGAGAGTTGTGAGTTTAGTTTTGGAGACCATGCAGTTAATTTTTTATATTAGTTTTGATTTTATTTTATATTCATTTTAATACTAACAATCGACCGCAAATACATCGGTATGAGGGCATGAGAATTATAACTAACAACATGAACTGTTTTGTGTTGCATAAGTGGGTATTAGAATAAAGATAAGTTATTTTATGCTTTTACAAAGATTAATATTGATAAATTATGTTTGAATATTAATTTATCATACATAGAATGGTGTTACAAAGATAAAGTTATTTATCAGTGACATTAGGAGTGCAGGGAGGCCTTTGCCCAGTAGTGGGACACTATGGGCTAGCTATAAAAATATAATAATAATCAGTGACATAGGTAGATAGAGTATATTTAATTGTATACTACACATACATAAGAACTAGGAAGTATAGGAACTGTAGGAAGTTAAAGGCACACAAGTACATTGCCGCTCACACACACACAACGGCTCTTAGTCCGGACCGTGACCGGCTAGCTCTGGAAGCGGGACGGACGGGAGCCACACATCCCTTCGTAGGTGCGTCGGAGTCGGTACCTCTGTCGCTGGTTGTCCTCCGCCGGGCCTCCCCTGGGTAACTGGGGGTCTCACCTGGCGGGGACAGACCGCCGAGGTGCCGTGAAGACAGCGGACACTGGATATCTGCAATTCTAAGTGCCCACCTTATCTACTTCTAGAATAAGAGATAACATGATGAATCTACAAAAGAAAAAGAAACAGTTTTATTTGAACTTTGAAACTATAGATATGTCTATTTATTTTGATAATTACAACAACTAATGGACTAAACCAACACACTCAACTTAAATTCAGAATTAAACTAGTAACATTTAATTAAAAATATGAAAAAAAACCGATTTTAAATTGTATTATGTACCTATATATATATGGTATTATTTTTTCAATCTCATCTGGAAAGAAAATACTTTAAATACTAGAGATACAAAATTTTTACTCATAGAAAACAATTCCTTTATTTAAAAAAAAAACCAGTCCACATTCAAAGATTTTCGATAATTCACACGCCAAACCGACGAACATTAAAAAAATAACATTCTGTACTTTTATGGCATCAATCCATCAAATTTCTCTAACAAATATCATAAATTTAATGAAAAAAAAACCATAAATCTTTACTTATAAACTCAATGAAATAGGAGAAAGCGCTTTTACACAAAAGTGCATCCAATTACCTGTGTATACCTAATTAACAATTGAAGAAAAAATATTGTAATTTGCACGTCTTTGTTTGTAATTGCAATCTTCTTATTTAAATAATTCTTCGTCATTTTAATCAATAAATAACGTCTGATGTGGGCTATTTAGTATTAAGTAGAACTGATATGTGGCTCACAAGCCGATGCTTTTATGTTGCTCCAAATTGCGCTGATCCACTGCCTTGCGAACAAATTGCCGTTGAGGGGTGTCATAATATGTTTAAATTTAAATTGTTTTATAAGCTGTATTATCTCTGCTTGCGTCCTTGTCCAAGTCGTCGCAAACTGCTGAGCATGAGCTCTTTGGTTTCGATTCCCAGGTTCGACAGTATTAACAAAACTAGTATAAGCTGGCTGTTATTAACAAATTGAAACTTCGTATTATGCTAGGCGCCACCGACGTGGGCTCGATTGTACTGTAATAGACGATCACTCGCCCGGACGGTGAAGAGAAAGTAAAAGAGTTAGACCTCAGCGTAAACATTCTGGAGTTTTACCTTAGCCATGCGAAAGTACGTATAGCCTGGCTGTGTGTAAATTACTGCTTCCAAAACGATGAGTAAATTGTGGCTGCGTGTTGGGTTACGGCCCACTCCTTCCCACGGAGAAGAGGCTTGTGTCCCAGCAGTGGGAATATTGTTGGCTTATTATGCTTATACCAGCATAACCAAATAAACACAGTCAATAGTGAAAAAAATGGCTTATTTTGAAGACCACAAGATGGAGGGGTGTACCTAATAGAACACCCACATTTCGCCAGTTATATTTAAGTCTCATGTAATAGGGGGCGAGCCTATTGGCAAAAACCGGGCGCAGTTACAGAATCCGTGGCTGCTACTGAGAAATTCCTGATGGAAAAACCCAATATCTCTTTGCCCGACCGGGGAGTCGAGCCCAGGACCTCTTGCTCAGCAGTCGTGCTTGCGACCACTATACCAACGAGGCGTTTTGAATACTAATTTCCTATTTAGAATGAAATACCGAATTGACTAATACAATCATTGCCATGGTAAACATATTACCAAACTATCAGAGAATATTACATTCAAATAATGTCTAAATAATGCTGCTGTGTTGAACGCCTGCTGCGATGTGGCTGTGGTGCGATAGGAGCCGTTGAGCCTATACTCGTCATTTAGAAAATTACAATTTTTAAGTTCAGAACAACTTTATGAAAAATCGGGGACTCGACGTGATTATTTCTATCACAAATATGATTAAAATGACAGCAGTACCTAGTTAAAAACCATCTGGAATATAAAAATAAGAAAATAGCAATGTAACAACACACATCCTTTTGTCTGTTACAGGGAAGGCCAATTTAGTCGGGCACTTCAGATTTCAAAAAGAAAACTTTGATTAATATTAATTAGATGTAATATGATCCAAAACAAATCTAATTATACAGCGAATAGGCATGTGATGTATCCAAAACAAATCTAATTATACAGCGAATAGGCATGTGATGTATCTATTATCCAAAACAAATCTAATTATACAGCGAATAGGCATTATTTCATTATTTAAACTATGCCTGCAGTATGACGAATGTTTTGACTTAACGTGCATTGTGTTAAATTGCCGCGAAGCTGTACGAACTGCAGTCAATAGCAAATGCATTCACTAAATGCACCGTGACTAACCAGCGCGTATACATGCGTAATTAATGAAATATGCATGGCTAGAGGAATGAAAACATTAAAATTTAAATGGTGCTGCTAGGTGTTATAACCGATTATGATAATGAACTAACGCGACGATATGTGCCCTAATATATAACAGCAGTACTTTTTTTGATAATTATCATAACAAAGAACCGTGTGGTCCGATCTCTTCTCAATATTTTACTCCAAACTTTGAATGTTTAAGAAATACGTTATTTCTGTGTCACTGACAAGTGGCACGTGACAGACATGTGGGCTCACTATTTTTAAAATTTTAGTGACACCAATAAAGTTTACTTTGGAACTATACTGCATTGTCCAATTTAGTAGCAATGGTGTAAAAACACAACATAAGAGCATCTGCAACCGAACTAGGCGTAGAGCCAGTATCACGGCATAGTGTTAATGTATAGTTAGTTAACGTAGCAACCAATATAACAGTCCTGTACTACATATAAATTGAATATGACTATATTGTACACATGACACCGGCAAGTCCTAACACTAAAAGTTCAAAGACTGGATGTAACAAATCTAACCCAACCAGCACACAAGCTGCTGAAATGACTTCTTTACAACCTGAATGTTCTATAATAGCTGTTCAAGGTGTAGACTATAATATTTAAAGTGTACAGTCGCGTATTTAAGAGTTCTTTAACAGGTATTGCCTGCCCGCCGTACAACAGTAAATATAATCGCAATGAAGATACAAAGGCGTGTTATAGAGTTATTGTACGAGTATTTAATATAAAACAGAGTTAAAAATACCTTTTAAAACACCGTTAGGTCTTATAGAGGGTTATAGTAGTTAAAAATGATTAAATGGAGGTATAAGCTTCCTTAAAACGATTTAGGTTGTATATTGCATATTTCCAAATGTCGAGCTGTTACATAGTACTTATTACTGCCTTTGAAACTCTATATCTACAGCAGAGAAATATAATTCTATAGTGGCACGTAGGTCGTTATAGTGGTGAATTTTATAGCAACTATGGTGAATAGCTGGTTATGGCAAGAAAAACACGCCTTATAAGGCTAAAAGCTCAAAAATTTCGTATTAGTTTCCGGACAAAAGTGTTTGTTAAAAGGCGGGGACTGAAGCTGTTATTTGTAAATATAGAATTCTTCTTCTTAGCGCGTCGATGGCAATCTAAATTGTATCAGTCCAAAACTGAGCTACTAGTTTGGCGCTTTCGGTAGCGTCCATCAGTTTCTGTAGTGAACAAACAACAGGACACGCAGGACACGATATTAAGTGCCCCATCGTTTGTAGAACAGCACCATATTTACACTGCAGGGCAGAGTCATTAATGAATCTCCACCTGAGCAGGTTTTCCTTGCTGCGACCAACCTGGGTCCGGAGTCTATTTAAGAGCCATTTCACGTTTTCGCGCAAATATGTAAGACTTTAGTCGCCCAACTTACCATCTTAGGTAACACTCTGGCATTGTTGAATACATGCTAAAAAAATACTAGTCTTTCGTATTGATACTTCATGTAACACATTTACAAAAACTTGTTTTTTTTACTATGTAGTGATTAATCACCAGTGATAGGAATAGGTAGTGCCTATTTGCCTAAACTTCGAAGAACAGAGACAAGAAACGGAGACTTCCTTAGGACTAAATTTTTTCCGAGACATCTGTCCCGAAATTTTGAGACAACACATAAATACATTTAAAAAAATTGTTATTTGGAATAAGTAATTCGTCTATATTTACCTAAAGTTTGCGACTAGATATATCATAATAAATAACATACATAGTCGTTACAACCATAAAATTTTCTGAATTTTTTTTGGAGAACATTTTGTAAATGACTTGTTGATCGTAATACACAATGAATCACAATGTTTGAATAAGAAGCCGTACACGTTTCGAAGTAAATATCTTCATTCTAGCTCACTCTCGGCTACGTTTAATGAGATTTCTAAAGTTCAAGTGTAAAAAAGGCATTTTGTCTTTAAAATAATAAAACGGTTATTTTTTATCATTTTAGCATTCTCTATAGTAGAAAGAATTTATCATTAAAAAAAAGGTATTTAAAATAAATAAATAATTCATTTATTTGCCAGAATGTAGGCATACAAAGTGGATCTTAATATTAATGAGTTTTTTTTTTGCATAGAAATCTTCTAAAAATCGCCAGACAATATCGGTGGTGTGAAAGGACCCTTACGTTTTTTTTTAAACTAGTTAATGCCCGCGGCTTTTCCCGCGTGTACTATTGTTTTTGTATCCCATGGTAACTATACTTTTTTTTTTTAATAGGAAGTAGCATATGTGCTATTCCACACCTTAATCTATATCACTACCAAAATCAGCATTTTCAGTGGAATTGAGTAATGGACATCCATACAAACTATCACATTTATAGACAAACTTTAGATAAATATATACGAATTACTTATTTCAAATAACACATTTTTTTAAATGTATTTAAATGTTGTCTCGAAATTTCGAGACAGATGTGCCGGAAATAATTTAGTCCTAAGGAAGTCTCCGTTTCTTGTCTCTGTTCTTCGAAGTTTAGGCTAATAGGCACTACCTATTCCTATCACTGTTAATCACCCACAACTAGTTTACTGAAAAATCATCGCGGAGTCAATTTCAGACTCCTATATCTATCATTAATATTTATAAATTTCACTGAAAAAATACATATATAGCATCAGACATATAATTTTGTCGACAAACAATGTACTAGAATATCGATAATTAATAACATTAATTTGTAAAAAATCAAAGTCTTAGGTCAATTTTTACGTTTTACATCGCTATTTTAGCGCGATTTTTTGGTTTGAATAAAGCGTAAGTACATTTAAAAAATCATGTTAAAATAAACAATGTTCTTTTACTAAACTAATTCCAAAGTTTTATTAAAATCAATTCATTTAATCAGACATAATATAATTTTTAATAGCACTCTAAATTAGAATAAATTACGATGCATAAACGGGCACCGATTAGTACGGACCTGTGCCAATTTTTCCGGCGTCCCGATTTTCGAGTGCATCTATCGTAAACGCATTTTTGTACTACGACAACAAGATTATATCGTTTCATACCGGCAAGCCACAATATACCTTTTATAAATCAATCTGTCACGCTAGTCCAGGAAAATCATTAAAAACGTTGGAGGCCAGGAGGTATGCTAAAAACACCCGAAAAGCAATGGTTCGTAGAGGTAATGCCCGCAAAAAACTTAATTATAATCCTGTAGATGCTCAATACGGAAAGGAATGTGAAAGACCGGATATGGACGCCGCAGATTATGAATAAGGTAAAAAACTATTATTAAACAATTTAACAGAACAGGCGTCAAATCGCCATGAAATTGAGAGGGCTACTGTGTTACAAGCCGAAAGCACTTTGTGGCTGGAACTTAGGTGTATACTTACCGCGTCCACCTTTGGAAAGGTTCGCAAAAGGCGAGCGAACCAAAATTCTGCTCCTTTGGTGAAATCTGTTTTATATTCTTATAATTTGAAGCATATTACTTCAATAAAACGTGGTAGGGACAACGAACCTAAGGCTTTAGCCCAACTCAGTGTGCAAGTAAACACAATTATACAAAAATGTGGTCTTTTCATAGACGAGGAACATTATTATTTAGTTGCGACACCGGATGGATTGTGCAGTGAAGGATTAGTGGAACTAAAATGTTTCAAATTGAACAGTCAATCTCAAGTCGAAATGAACCTTAATTATGACTGGTACTACCAAATTCAGGGCCAGTTGCACATTGGCAAAAAAAAACGTATGTGTATTTGCTTTGTGGACTGGTCCTGATTTTCCATTGAAAGTAGTCAGGGTGGTAAAAGATGACGTTTTTTGGCAGGAAAAGATGTTTCCGAAATTGATTCGGTTTTACCAAAATTGCGTATTGCCAGAAAGATAAAAACCTGTTTGTGTTATTTCTATTATATACTTTACATAACATATATTTGGGTTTTTTTATTAGTCTTGAAAGCTTATTGGATTAATAGACTGAATAAATAAATTATCTTTTTGCATAAATCTCAATCCAAGGTGCATTACGATTATAACGGCTCAAGATTGTTTAGTCCGTCTCGACAGTCGCGCTGCACTGTTTGCGTTGTGTATGTGTGGATAGCACACATACACAATGCTGCGGTCTTTTACCTAAACTCGAGCGTTATAATTTTGTGAAATGGCTCTTAAAGACTTCCAGGTCAGCCGTGGCAACTCGATGTCCAGGTGGGAGATTTTCAGCAGGTGGAACGAATGGGTTAGGTAAGGATGCACTACCTCGCCACATTGGTCTTTCCGTAGACCGCTCGCCAGTGAGTGGAGCGACACACTTCAGAAAGCTGTTTCGGCTTTTCAGCCTTTGCGACACGAGGGTGTTTAGATGTAATGGGTGTTGTGTGTCTGAAATCATTTTGGCTCTTTCGCTAGAGGTCGTCACTGTTCTGCGAACTTCTGGTGGCGCTATTCCTGCCAGTGGGTAGCAGCCATCATTTGTACCGGGTCGGTTTAAGGCAACCAGTGATGATCCAGCACGTTTCATTCAGAGCTGTATCCACTAACTTTGCGTGGGCTGAACGGCTCCACACGGGGCATGCAAATTCACCAGCTGAAAAAGTAGTCCGCAAGACGTGAGGCGAAGCACCCCACTTCGAAGAGACTAGTCGCCGTAAAAGAATGTTGCGAGTGTGCACCTTCTGCTTGATGGTATGGCAGTTTTTGCTGAAAGTCAGTGATCTGTCCAGAGAAACCCCAAGATACTTTGGAAAGTTACTGTGCTCGATAGACACCCCATCCCAAACGATGTTAAGTCTCCGCCTTGCCTCTCTGTTTCGAAGGTGGAAAATGCAAGACTGTGTTTTACTCGGATTGGGTTTGAGTGAATTAGCGAGGTAGTATGTGGCTAATTCACCCAGAGCATCTGACAGGCGGACCTCGACCTCCTCAAAGGTGGTGGCTTGGGAGGTGTGAGCAAGGTCGTCTGCGTAGAGGAAGCGGGGCGTGTTCGGACTTGATGGTTGGTCGTTGGTGTATATATTAAATAGAAGCGGTGCCAAGACACTACCTTGGGGCAGGCCGTTCTTTTGTGCCCTCCAGCGACTTTTATCTGAGAGAAGGTGGACCTGGAAACGGCTGTTGTGGAGAAGTTCCCGGAGTATTCGAACAAACTTCTGATCGCTGATCAAGGTCTCCACCTTCCACAACAGCCGTTTGAGGTTGACTGTAGCGTAGGCAGCTGAAAGGTCCACGAACACAGCACCTGTGACCATTCCTTCCTCGAAACCATCTTCAATGTGTTGAACGAGTTTGAGGGTCTGGTTACTGCAAGACTCGACGGGTCTGAAAGCAGCTTGCTCTGGGATTAATTTCGGGTCAATCACGCTCGTAATATAGAATTGATTGTATATAAACAAGAAATATTGCAGTAAGTCTTTATAAATAGAAACACACAAACGAATAATGATAAAGTGTAAGAAGGATTGACAGGGGTTTTAAGATTCAGACAATGGACCCCTAAATAAAATTACCTACAACGGATTATCAATAGTCCGTTGTACAACCTTAGACTCTTAAAAGAATATATTAATTACCGATGTACACCTAAAAAAGTACGATAGAGCGTCAATATAATCATAGAACCGAAAGGTCTACAATGGTGAATTCTAGCGGTTTAAATCGATGATGAGCGGTTGAATGGTTCTAGTATATTTAGAGTACCGCTGTTGTAACCGAGACGCCATTATAGTTTTGAATACAAGCAATAGGCTAGTTGACTAAATTTAAAATAATATTAAAACGTTACCTGTTTATCTATTTTACCCTAAAATATATTATTTTTAAAAAAGTCGATCATTTACAATATTTATTTTGCTTTTTAATATACCGATTTAAATTTACCGCGAAAACGCTTCAGACAGCCTGTCAACGTGAATGACGTCACGCCGTGCCAAACAAACTTGAGTGTTTATGGGAGTTATCAGTTTTTTAGTATAACTTTAATTTAAAAGGAATTCCTCTTATTACAAGCACTGTATCGTACCCCAATGTAAAAGCACTGCTGTAAACACGCCTAACAAACTATTTATTTATGTGCCAAACGTAAAAATACGACAAAAGTGGCTTAACCTTGCAAGCAGAAATGATCCTCATAGTTTTTCTTTAGATTCAAAGAATGTACTTTTGTGATCATTTTGATGTGCCTACCTTCACACCTACCAACCTATTTCTAAATTGGAGCTGAACAACTAACGAATGTTGCAAAATCACTATTTTTCTAGTTTTTATTATGATAAGGTTAAGTTGTTGTGCCTTATGTATAATCGTCCAATTTAACGTTTTTATATTTACTGCAATATGTTTTTCTATTTTTAAAGTTACCAAATGTTATGGTTAATTATATGGAGTATCAGATTAGTTATAGTTGTATTATCATAGTCTTGTTCAAATGTCACAACAGTAATGGCGTTTGTTTGGCACGGTGTGACGTCACTATTTTCGATTAGCGTTTAATGTCACGTGACCGAATGCGTATTTTTATCGATTTTTTTTCTATAAAAATATTAATAATCCTTATTTTTTACAATGAATATTTTAGACATTTTGTTTCTATAAATCATAATTTTGATCATCAGAAAAGCCAATCCACCCGATTTATTCTTAGTGGACACACGCCTATTCTCATGATTTTTTATAGTTTATTTATATCATAAATATGTATAAAAACCGAATTCACGTCACTTTTTCTCACCCAGGATTCTAAAGAAACTATCTAGAAAGCTAAACTGTCATGTAAAAATTAAAGGAACCTTAAGCCGTATAAATCGGGGCCTCTTGCGGGGGTACAGCGGCGCTGTAGCCGCTTGTACATTTACTGTAGAACTTACTTATGAAAACTATGCAGTTGTTAAAAACTTCTAACCGGCCGGTGTACGGCTTGTTAAAGAGCTTGTGTACTTGGGAACCCGTGCTCACTCCATCTCACTGAGCCTATTCCATGGCTGCACAGGAAGTCGGAGCTCGGAGCATTGCGCGCTAGTTATATAAACTACTCAAAACTAAATAGGGCCCACCATGTTTTTTTGCTGCAACTTAAAATTGAACCTTTCTATTGAGTTTTTATGAATATACAAGTTTCAAGTGAGCATTCAGGAATAGTGTAAACATAAAAAATAGAAACATTTGTTTATCTCGTTTAATAAAAACACAAAATAACCGTTTTTAGAAAAAATTACACAAAATAAAGAAAAAATATAGGTAATCTTGAAAAGCACAACTATTCTGGAAAAAAATATGGTGCTTGTTATTTTTTAATAACGAGTGGGTCCTCCTCTGCTCCGTATGCACTCTCTGAGCCTATCTGGGACACCTTCAATTAAGTGAGTCACGTTTATTTTCGGTATTTGTTCCAAACAGACTTTCAGGGCGTTAATGAGCTCCTGCTGGCTGTTCACATCACTGTAATGTTCTTTCAGGCGTCTTTTGAGCTGATCCCATAAATGTTCGATGGGGTTGAGGTCGGGACTCATGACTGGCCATGGCAAAACGGTGATATTGGCTTCAGAGAGTGCTCTTTGTGTAGTGCGGGCTGTGTGTGGGCGAACATAAAATGAAAGTTATTGCCCACTCTTTGTGAAAATGGGATGACATGTGACCGGATTACTTGCTCGATGGTACTGGCGGCGGTTACGGTACCTTCTTTCAGAATTCCCAGCTCTGTTTTGCCGTGTAAGCTAATTCCACCCCATACCATAACACTGGGACCCCCAAATCGGTCTGTTCCATGGACGCTTGGTTCAGAAAAACGTTCCCCTTCTCTTCTCCACACACGTATCCGTCTGTCGTCACTGTAAAACCTCACTTTACACTCGTCCGTAAAAAGCACATGCCTCCAGTTATTCATGGGCCATTCCAAATGTTCAGGGGGTACCTTAAGCGTCCTGCACGATGAGCCCTCGTCAGTTTCAGTCGAATAGCACGTACTCTGGTGCGTTGCCCATCTTTGTGAAGCCGATTCCGAATGGTTTGATCGCTGACTCTCGTCCCTGTGGATTGCCTTAGTCGGGTTTGTAAGGTCCGAGCGGTTACAGTACGCTTCCGACGAGCGGTTAACCTTAGGTATCGGTCTTCCTGGGCAGTTGTAGCCCGAAATCTTCCTGTGCCAGGTCTCCTGATATTATTATTGATAAGGGCCCCTAAACGTGTCAGCTTGAAGGTTCAATGCATAACTTTGTCAACAACTACTTAGATAACTTTATTTGGACCAAAATAGTGACCGATTCGAGGTGGGCCCTATTTTGTTTTGAGTAGTTTATTATGTAGGCGTGCCGCGTGATAGTGGAGCCATTGCTCGGGGTGAGCCAGTTGATCATTTAAGTATCACTAGACTTGGCGGCAATCTCTTGTGTTCTTAAAACCCACTGAGCTATTCTCGCAAGAGGATGGCCAGCTTCTTGTCTGTTGTAATTCGTCGGTCATGTATGTAAATTCAATATTTTTATTAAATGCTTAAGAAACAAGAAGGTGGAACAGGTACAGCGTGGAATTTCAACGCCACCTTAAGGGAAAGTACTCTAAATACTGGAGATAAAAAAAATTATTCAAAGGAAACATTCCTTTATCTTTAAAAAGATATAAATCTGCATTCAAAGATTTTCGAAAATAAAGGAATGTTTCTTTTGAGTAAAATTTTTATCCCCATTATTTAGAGTACTTTCCATCCAGGTGGCGTTAAAAATTCCACCCTGTTTACATACTTCATGTAATAGCAATCAGCTGACCAAGCTTTGCTTATATATTGAGATTCATTAGAATTTTAATTATTTATTTTTTTATATTTTATTTACTAAATAAAATAGCGCTAATTTAAATTGTGCGACGTTAGGAATGTAGCATTTTCGAAAACATACTATTATATTATTTTAGGACGTACCCTATTCCCAAGAAAATTGTTTTTCGTAACTGTAACGTTTTTATGCTCGATACTAGACAAAATGGCAGACAATGTATTGACCGGCTTTCCTAACCAATTATATTTAGGAAAGCGACATCTACCTGTGCTAGTGTAGTTAACTATCGATCGGTTGATCACAAAATATGAAGTAGTTCTTAACTACATGCAGAGATGGCAATGTCTGTAATGCTATTTTTGTTGCTAGTTGAAATTGGCTGACTAGTTGTTATTCCACGTCTGGACGAACAAACGAGGGTTTGTTCGCAACTACAATTTTTGTTACAGTTTTATCGGATGCAGTAGATACAATAAATAATAAGATCACCTTCGTCTGGCATTTCTCAATTTTATTTGCTCGTGACTGTTTACTCGTGTGTGTTATGTAACTAGGATTATCTCAGTTGAAAACAACATCCAAATGCGCTTACGGCCTCCTGTATTTCCTACATCCTGTTTAATATGGAGGAAAGTGAAAACTATGGTATTTCTTACTCCACTGCTGTTACCCGATTACTTTTTTAATTGCCAACTAATTTGAACCATTCCTCCAGGAGATAGCCGAGCTTCACCGCGGTTGATTCTGGATTGCTTAGACCAAAAAGTACTATTATTTGTAGAACCCACTACAGACGGCGCACTAAAATTTGTTGAACCAACCAGGGACGAGGGGTCGACTGTAGTGTACCATCGGTTTAGGTTATTTTTGTTCAGAGCTCGTACATGGATCAGTGGTCGTTGTACAATTCAGATTGTACAGTTAATGGCTAAGCAATCGGTTTGTGCACTAGGAGGTTGTTTAGTTCCCGCCTCGAACAAGCTAAGCCAAGCGATTCGTATCTCAAAGACGACTTACGAACGACTATACTTACGACTTATGTACTTTTCGGCCGAGATAATGTTACAATAATGTACGAAACACATCTCTAATTGTTTTACACATTTGTCCACAGCTTTTCACCTGGCTCGACTCCGGAATCTAACAAGGCGTACGTCGCGCAGGCCGGACAAGGCGAGGCTATGAGGCAAGTGTAAGTATTACTATTATGTGATCGAAAGAGCTACTTGGACGGATTAAGAATAAGAATAATTTATAGGTCTAGGCTATCGGTTGAGGAGAGATGGTCAGGTCATATCTCACCTTCTTTACATGGATGATCTGAAACGCTTTGCCCCCAACAATTTGCAACTGATGAAGCTACTGAAGGTAACGGAAACTTTCAGTAACTCCATCAGGATGGAATTTGGTGTGGACAAATGTGCAGTCATGCATGTGAAGCGAGGGGAGATTATGGAATCCGTGGGAACTCAACTCTCGGATTCCATACACCTTAGATCCCTCTCCTCAACAGAAACCTACAAGTATTTGGGTATGTTGGAAGCATTAGGTATCAATACTGCTGACATGAAACAATCGTTGAGGGAGCGCTTCTTTGGCCGCCTGAATAAGGTACTAAGTAGTCTTTTGTCAGGCGGAAACAAGGTGCGCGCCTTCAACGGTTGGGTCATGCCGGTTTTGATGTATTCTTTCGGCATACTCAAATGGACTCAGACGGAACTTGATGCCCTGGATAGGAGGGTCCGTGCACTGCTGACCGCAAATCGAATGCATCACCCACGGTCGTCGGTGATGAGACTGTATATCACGCGGAAGTGTGGGGGTCGTGGCTTCTTAAATGCTAAGACCCTGCACAACCGTGAGGTATGCCGTCTCAGGGAATACTTCCTAGAAGCCAACGTGGGGATGCACCGAGATGTGGACTCAGTGGACAAGGGCCTCACCCCGCTCTCCCTGGCTAACGAGAACTGGCGCAAACCTAGAGTATTAGACACTAATGATCGCAAGGAGGTATGGCAGGGCAAGGAGCTTCACGGACGCTTTTACCGGGCCCTACACGGACCCGATGTAGACTTCTTAGCGTCCGTATCTTGGCTGCGCTTCGGTGACCTATTCGGGGAATCCAAAGGTTTTGTCTGTGCAATAATGGACGAAGTTATGATGACAAATAACTACCGGAAATACGTTGTGAAGGATGGCACGGTTGACATATGTCGGGCATGCCACCGTCCGGGAGAATTGATCCGACACATTGTTTCTGGGTGTTCTCGTCTGGCTAACGGAGAGTACTTGCATAGACACAACCTCGGTGCCAGGATTATCCACCAGCAACTTGCTTTGAAGTACAACCTTGTGGAATCAGAAGTGCCATGCTCAGTTCTCGATGAGGGTAATATCACGTTGTATTGGGATCGATCTATCATCACTGACAGGACTATTGTTGCCAATAAACCTGACATTGTGGTGATAGATCGATTGGGGCGTCGCGCAATGATTGTTGATATAACGGTTCCGCATGAAGAGAACCTCGCGAAAGCAGAGAAAGATAAACAATTCAAATATCTAGATTTGGATCGCGAGGTTGCCGACATGTGGGACGTGAGTACAGCAGTCATTGTACCGATAGTCGTGTCGGCCAATGGCTTAATAGCCAATAGCCTCGACCAACATCTGAGGAGGCTCTGGCTTGGCAGCTGGATCAAAGGCTTGATTCAGAAAGCAGTACTTCTGGACACGGCGCGTATCGTTAGGAGGTTCCTCTCTCAAGAGCCCTGACCACCGGTAGCTCGGACCCTGTTCCCGATGCCGGTGGGGTACTATTTTTTATATTTTTAAATGTTTTTTTTTATGTTACTTTATATAGAAATATTTAAAAATGTAAATTGTATGTATAGAAAATAAATAAAGGAAGAATAATTTATTTAATAAATATATTTCTAAAAAGTGTATATTCCTCATATAATGGTATTAATAGTGCGTTTAAATAAACTTTTATAATAACATCGTAACCACGGACGTTGTGCGTGTTACTGCTACTTGTTGTTGCTCCAATAAAGTAATAAATATCATTGCATAAATTATCAATAGTGCTATTGCAAGTGTAAACCTGTTAGAGGGTGACAACTGACACAAACTTCAGTGACAATAATGCAGTGTTTTAGTGCATTGTTTTAGACTAAATTAACTTTGAAAATAATCCTGCCCATCGTCAGTTGCTTAATATTTGTGCTTTGAGACTAAACGCGTAAGCGCCCCGTATTACTCGGCGCTTACGACGTTCTTCTCGCGAACTCGCCGACACGTCGCGCGTCGACTGTATGGTCGGGGCGTTTATTAGCGTGCACTCGTTATTGTATATTTTTGGCTCCAAATTTATTAAACTGAGGAAATTTAGAACTGACTGAATTAAGCGAAGAAGTGTCATTAGTCTTCATAAATATGCAATAAATTAACAAAAGACATGGCGACTTCAACACAATCGTGGGCCTGTGGTACCAGCGATCGTTGTTGTTTGGAGGACAGCAAGGAAATGCAATAAACTGCATGAAATGCAAAAGATCTTTTCATTTCGTCTGTCTATCTATCCCGTAAATCTCTTCTGAGACGGAAGCTTACTGCAATTGGAATTGTTCGGGCTGCACGACTGTCATCGCAAACGCTTCTAAGACCGCTACCCCGGACCGGAATGTCTCAAATACACGAGGAAACAAGAGATCTGCATTGAACTCGCCACCTCAGGTTGCAGCTGTCACTACTGAGGATGTGCGTACCATAGTCCATGAGGTTGTTAAAACTGAGTTCACTTCCATGCTTCAACTTAACAGCACCATACTCAGCGTTGTTGATAGGGAACTTGCACCTATTAAGCATGAAATCAGTGAGTTTACTGCATCATTAAACTTTTACACAAAAGAATTCGAAGAGTACCAATCAGAATATAAATTACTAGAAAAAACGGTGAAGGACTTTACTGAACAAAATTCTAACCTAAAAATATTAATGACGGACCTGAGTCTACGTGTAAACTACTTGGAACAACAGACACGTTCAAACAACCTCGAAATTCAGTGCCTGCCCGAAAACAAACAGGAGAAGCTGGACACTGCCGTTAAGCAGCTGGGATCTGTGGTGGGATGCAGCCTGACTGACAATGACTATATTCATTGTACCCGTGTTGCCAAACAGCAACCCGCTAACATCCGTCCGCGATCCATCGGTCCCCGATCCATCGTTGTTCAGCTCGCCTCCCCAAAAATTCGTGATACCCTCCTGGCGTCAGTTATAAATCATAACAAAAATAAGAAGGTTAACTCGGAGAAACTCGATACTGCAGATCTGGGTATTGCTGGCGATAAAATGCCGGTGTTCATGCTTGAACATCTATCTCCTGCCAATAAAGCGCTGCATGCAGCCACTAGACAAAAGGCAAAGGACAAGGGATATAAATTTGTCTGGGTGAGAAACAGCAGGATTTTTGCTAGGAAAACTACCGAAGACGAACACATTTTGATAATGAATTTAGATTCCTTAAATAGGTTAAAATAGTTTTAAAAGAGGCTCATATATAAATAAAGAGGGCATTTTGAAATTTCATAAGGGCATGCATTTTGTAGATAAGATGTTATCTACAAATTGCATGCCCTTGTGAAATTTATAATGTCCATAAATCGATAACTTAAATATATTGTATCAGAACTGCAGGGGATTGCGAACAAGAACGCGTATGGTTTTCCGCAATGTTTGTGTTAATAACTATGATGTTATTATTGTAATATTAATATTGTATGATTTTCTCGGAGGCCTGGCTTAACAATTTCATCCAGAGTAGTGAGCTATTCGATGACAGATATACGGTCCATAGCAGAGATAGAGAATCCTGCCTACTTGCTGGTAAAGAGGGTGGGCTAGTTTTAAGAGCTACCAAAAAAAAAATCAATCCCAAAAAGTGCGGAACATTTTGAGAGTGAATGTGAGGATCTCTGGGTTACTTTGGACCTTCCACCCAATAAATGTTTTCGTCGAATAGCTTTCTGCGCTGTGTACTTGTCGCCGCCAGTACGTCTCTCTCACTTGGAAAATTTCTTAGATATTGTAACGCTGTTTTTGAACGACTTAATGAAGCATGTGCATGTATCATAGGATTTAAATTTAAGGTGCATAGACTGGAATCTTGACGGTAATCTGAATAAAAGCCTCAAACTGCCTAATACCTGTGAAGCTTTGTTGGATTTCACAAATGTTGATAAGCTCAATCAATGTAATAAGGTATATAATGTCTCTCCTAACATACTAGATCTTGTGTTAACTGATAATCCACTATGTAATGTTAGTCAAAGTATTGGCTCCTTACGTGATATCGATCGCTATCATCCACCCCTTGATATAAATATTTGTTTTAAAAAGAAGCCAAACTTCCATATAATATTACAAATGAGTTACGTGACTTCCGTAAAACAAGCTATATACCGATTAAAAAATACATAAAAGAACAGGACTGGGAGGAACTATTTGAGAGAAAATATGACGTTAATGAAATGGTACAGGTTTTTGTGACGTCATCAATGGTGCTATTCAAAGATTTATTCTTATTAAAATACCCGAAAATAGTTTAAGTAACAAAACTCTAATTAAAATATTAAACAAAAAATAAGATAAGGAAACGTTACAATACTTACGATAACCCTTTGGCCAAGATTGAATTGAACATAATCAGTAAACGCTGTGATGCACTTGCTACAATTTGCTATAATAATTATTAAAAAAATCTTGAACACACTCTAGCCGATAACCCTAAATATTTTTGGACCTATGTTAAAACTAAACGAGGCGTCTTTATCTATGACGGATGGTACAGTTGCATCATCAGATGGAACGGAGATATGTGAGTTTTTTACTTCACAACCCAGTTATTGACAGTGAAGCATTATACAAAAAACTAAAAAGTTTAGACTGCAACGAAGGTGCTGGTCCATACCACACCACCAGTATTCATATATGAGTGTTCAAATGAGCTGGTCATGCCTCTGTTGCTCTCTGTTGTTGTGTATTTAATAAATCGTTGTCTAGTGGAGTGTTCCCCTCAAAATGGAAGAAAGCATAGGTCGTCCCCATCCATAAATCCGACAAGTTAACATCAACTTAGTTTCGAACTATAGACCCATTTCAATTTTGTCCTCACATCAAAATCACCTTAAAATCTACTTGTAAGTGAGAGACAACATGGCTTTGTGAAGTCTCGATCCAGAAATACGGATCCCACACTTTTTACTGAGTTATTCACGACAGCAACAGACTCCGGCCATCAGCTGGTGTCATATATACACCCTTCAGCAAAGCGTTCGCACTGACTCTTCTGAATATTGTACAGTAAGCCATGCTCCATTACGTAGCGCTCACATGTGGCCTATGATATAACATTGCATAGATCTCATGACAACAACAAACATTTCAGCTTCACATCATCGACTCCGGAGGCTAGGTCGTCCCCCGACGCGAACAACTTCCCGACCACGCCCGAGCCGGCCCAGCTCACCGAGCCCGTTCTGCCCAAGACCGAGGCCGACTCCGATGCCGTATGATGTCCACCCTCCTGGCCCGCCCACAACAACGACTTCGTGCCTCCCGACCAGCTATACTCCATCTTCACTGAACAATCGTACTGGACCGAAAACCTCATCTTCCAAGTGATTCAAGAAGATCCTCTGTCCTTATATAAATAGGACATTGTCAGGTATATGTATCCACTTCTGTTTACATATTGAACGTACATTTGAGTCGAACGGACGTATTATGAACGCATTTTTGTAACTTGAGATTAGAAGTGTATCGATGAGTAGTAGTATACTCTGCATTTTTACTTATTGTTAGTATTAACTGTACCTCGAGATTTAATGTTGCGTAATCCTTGGTGTTCTATTGTAGACATGACCTCAAGTAGACATTAGGCATTAGACGGTCATGATCTAATCGATGTGTAGCTTTTGATGTTTATAATTTTTTCTATCGTCGTTTTAAGAGTTGTGAAATGCAACCATTTTTGGTTAATTACGTGGACATCAAGGAACCGTCGAAATTATGGAACATTTTAAAATTTTTCGATATTCGATCGATTTTTCTTAATTTTACACTTTTTTTTAATCATACATATTTTATACATTCCAATACACAAATTCCAAAGACTGAAACAATATACAATTTTCATATTATTTAGTATTTCAAAAGCGCAGGATGATATTAATCTAATAGTTTGTACTGTGTGCAGGGAGTCTGCAATTCGTCTGTAATCTCATTTATTCTGCAATATTGCTTAGATTTAAGACTGCGATTGATGCCATTCTTCTTATAATATCTATGTACACTATATTCTATACTCTTAACTTTAACTAATAAGTATTACTTAAGGATTTTTGAAGGATAACTAGATTCTGCACTTCTGCAATAATGGAAATCGGATCTACATGTAGCATGGGTCAGTAAGTATGTATCAAGTTTACTGAACACATCCTGCGCTTTTAATAAAACGAGATTATTCAACGTAACTTGTATTCTATCGTCCATTCTTTTATTGTGTAGAAAATGCTCAAAATATTGTTTGTAAAATATTACGTTGGTAAAGGATCCCAGGTAAAAGAATGGCTCATAGATGATTTTTCATAATAAAAATAGTCCAAGTACAAGTTATTTTAGGCAGCTAGACGGAAACCGATTAGATTATATGAACAAACAAACGTTGCCATTCCGCGTCCAAGTGTACAAAACAAACGTTTCTTTACGACAAGTTGATATTCACCGAGCGTGACGGTGATACCGTATAAAGCATAACCTTACAGTACAAAATACGATATCGTATATTAATCATCTATGTATGCTTTACTTAGTTATTTAAGTTAATTTTGTTAAGTTCTTATTAAGCCCCGTAAATCAACGTGAACAATTTATACGTACAACATAGGTTTAGCGATGTATACATTTTTTTTATTCTATACAAGGGTTGTTTAGGTGTATTATTTTTATAAAAATTATACCTCAATATTTTCAAGCGACTGTTTATGTAAGATATGCTAACCACTTCGGGTCACCGTAGGAAAAATAACTGCTCTCGTTCCGCGAAAGTTCATATTATGACGAAGAATTTATCGTTACTGTATTCCTTAATGTTTTATACAGTGTGTTTGGCTACCGGTTGCTGATACTTTAAGGGCATATTATATACTCATTTCTATCGACAAATACACGTTTATAAATACTCTTTACCCCACACCCCGCGAATGGCAGTCATCTTGTTTTTAATCGGCTGATCAAAGATATGTTCAAGGAAATTCTTATATCTATAAATTTAAGACACCTAGAGACGTGCAAATGATCATATTGGAAGCGTAAACGACGAGGCTATCGCATTGCCTAATACATTTTCCTGGAAAATTTGCAAATAGAGCCTAAAAAAATAAGAAATTACGATTTTTGCAACAAAATTACTTTCCTTTTCATATTCTATTCTAGTGCAAAATTAACCCCTGAAAAATAAAAACATACGCAACACGCGTATGATTTTGTTTTTATTCAGGTGTATTTGAGTCAACCTACAAAATGTAATATCAAAATATTGACTCAACACCAATTATTTTAAGAGTTATAGCTATTTGAACATAGCCCTGCCCCACCGCATAGACTCCACAATGTCGCAAGTCACCCGTTATTTGCCTGAGCTGGTAGATAAGGCACCAAATTTACGAGTGGGAGCAAGATGGAAGAGCATTAAGGCTCTTATTTTTTAAGCTCTTTTTGCTTATTTTTCAGGAAAGTTCATTTAGTAATTCGGTCTCTAGGTCACTTAAATTCAAACATTTAAGCATTTCCTTGAACGTACCCTTGATCAGCTGATTAAAAAAAGATGGCTGCCATTCGCGGGGTGTGGGGTTAAGAGCATTTAAAAACGGGTATTTGTCTATAGAAAGGAGTATATAATATGCCCTTACAGTATCGGTAACCGGTAGCCAAACACAATGTATATTCCCAGTAAAAAGTTTGCGAACAAACTATGATAAAAGTAATTTATAGGACGGACTGATAATGTTAGCATTATAACATGAAGCGGTTCAATGTTGTTTAGAACGAGAGTAGTGCGACTCGTGGAGTCTGGTCGGTGACAAATCACATTCCAATATAATAATAAGGTATAAAATTTTCGTCAAATTGTGACCGGAAAATATGGCACGGGTTTTGATAATGTCGTTCTTGTAACTCGTGGTTACTCGTGTTTACGTTTTTCTGGTCAGGCTTTAAAGCGTGTATAGCTTTAACGTTTTAAGAATCGTCCCATCGTAATGAAGTCGAAATGTATTGTAGTCATTAGCTCTCTTATTGTATCGAGGTGAACCTTGGATTTGGAGACAAGTAGCGGACGTAGCGCGGGCGCCGCGTGCGACGCATTCTTTGTATATTTAGTACGAGCGCGCAACTCGGCCCCGCACATTTTATAGAAAAAAAATGTAAAAAAAACAAGTACGTCCAATAATCGGTGTATTTTTACAAAGGTTTGGGTATCTAACCATTAATTATAAGGGGTTATGTCACTAACACTATGATATTCAAAAAAATCTCTTTACATTCCACTAGATATTAAAATGCATAATCTTAAAAAAAAATGAATCTTTTTTCTAACTTTATATAATATTATATTTATAACTAAGTAATGTAGCGATTTTAAGATTATAAAAGAGATTATTAAGAGGTACGAGTTAAGGACATTCCATAGAAACGATAGCTCTTGTAGATTATTAGCATTTATATTGATAATTATAATATGATGTGTTTTTACCAAATTACTTTTATACCAATGCTATTTACATTATAGTATATGTCGAGTGTATAAGGTGCAACCGCAAGGCCTCTGTCGTCGACATGCCCTCAATACAATCATTTATTGAAGACGTTGTTTTACTGGCATTGGCGATATCGTTTCGATTACTCAGCTACAATATTTCACAGATGTGTAATACTCTCTTCAAAACAAAAAAAACTTACTGTCACCTACAAATTCAGTAATTTCATATGATAATTAAATCTTACAATGTTATTTAGAATTGCCTTAAGGCTGCGCTGCTTTTATTTTTGTCCATACATACGTCGTGGGATAACTACTCCAATGTTTCACAACATGCGTCGAGATAAGCATACTATCGAATTGTCTCGTTCCTGTCGATGTCTGTACGTAACTAGAGTAGTTTATTAAAAATATTGAGCATCGACGATCGACGTCCACTGCTGGCCATAGGCCTCCCTCGTGTTAACACATTGACCGGTCCCGTGCGTCTCGCATCCAGCGGATCCCCGCAACCTTCCTGGTGAAGGTCATCGGACCACCTCGAAACATTCATATTTATACTGAACTAGCTTATGCCTGCGCCCTTCGCCTGCGTGAAGTTCGGTACTTGTACCACGGTATCGTACAACCGGGATAAAAAATATCCTATGTGTTAATCCAGGCTATAAACTATCTGGGGCCAATTTTCATCCCAATCCGGTCTGTAGTGTTTGCGTGAAAGAGTAACAAACTTCCATCCATCCTCACAAACTCTCGCATTTATAATATTAGTAGGATTTAATCTTTCGGTGTGAAATCTCTGAAACAAAATTAGCAAGGGCATAATGTTCTCTTTAAAATTACATATTTTCAATCGATACATTCAGTAGTTATTTCACAATAATAACAAACACCAAAAGGTCAGTGAACTACGTTCTGCGGTAAAAGCTACCGTGCTTCTCGCTCACTCATACGTCTTCAGACGAGATAGCTTGTGTTCTAGCAACCCCCACGAGCGAGTTTCAGCCTTAACTAGTGCAGCCTTAAAGTTGATTTTATTTTGACCATTGTCGTTATTTTATAACCTGAATTCTAAACCTGTAATCCAAAAAGCAGTACATAACTAAAAAAAAATTGTTTCGAGAAAACGAGGACTATAACTATTTTGGTGTGGCCCGTTTGGAGATGAATCTCAATAGGAAACTGACAATACTTCCCGTATTGCGTACATCATATTGATATACAGGATCTCATTGCTACACAAATATAATATGCATGAAACTTTTTATTAAATGATGATTTTAAAAAAGGAATCGAAGTATGGCAGCTATAACGGACGCCTCCTTATAGTTCAGTCGAAGTAGTCAGGAATGGTTCGCCATTGCCTCTAAAACAGTCTGTAGAGCCAGCTCAAGTTTGTGTAGTACTCGATGAAAGCGCTCAGAATATATGTTACTCTTATTCTATTTAATACTCAGTATAATGTGTTGCCAAATAGATGTACTGTCTTTAGTATGTTATCAAGTCAGACTCGAGGTAGCCTCAACGATGTAAAGTAAATTTTTATTATTCTCTCTAATAAATTGTCGTGTATATTCTATGTTATTCGATCTTGCTCTATATATTCCCCTAGTCGTTTAACGGCTACATTGGCAAGTATATAGAAATGAAGCCGAAACATAATTGTGTAGCTTAGTTCGACAAGTAAGTAGACGCAATGGACACATTTAAAATCGTTTGTGATGTATAAGCAGCGAGGCGGCCTCGGATATATAACGATGTATAATCTACATTCTACAGTTTATAGCTTATAGACTAACGGCCGTTTTCTATAACTTACGTATCCTGTCTCTAGTAGCTATCGGTGTTTCTATAAACAAAGTCAGCAAGGAATATCCTATCCATGTCACCTACCTGTCTCTCGGAGGGTCGACCGGTTACCATAGATGAGTTGATTCATAGAAAAAACAAAGAAAGCTTTTCTGAAACGTTTTGTTTCGTCAGTAATCTAAATGTCAAACGGTTACCGTTGATTGCTATGTACCTTTCTATTTCGGGAGATAATCAAAACTAACCGACCGTGTCACGCAGTGTGTGTTGTATAATTGAAGACAACAAGTGTTATATAATGGATTTGTTCAGTGACAACAGTGATAATGATATGTAGGAAGCCGGTGTATTCGATTCTGACCTAAACATTTGACAAAATTTTTGGTGGATTTTCATTTTGACCTCATCTTCTTTATCAGCGACCACGAAAACGACAACCATGACGGAAGAACCAAAAATTTTCCTTAGCGAACTTCGAATTTATAATTTAGTGCAGATATTTTAATGAAAATAATGTCAAACGATAGGTTTATATAACTTATTGTTCATAACTCAAAAGGATTTAGGTCGATAAATTAAGAAAACTGTAAATTGAACGCTTCGGAGGGATGCGCTCACTAGCGGTAACAGGTGCTACCTACCGTTTACGTCGGACTTTTTGACAATACAGTTAAAGAAACATTAACTGTTTATCTGAGACAGCAAAGTTCCATTAACTGTTAGTAAGTCATTGAAAACGGCCGTAAGACGCGATTGTCGCACATGTATCGGTTAACTCATATATTCTAGATAGATGTGTCAGTAGTGATTACTGTATATGTTAACGTATCTAACCCTTATGCTAAGCTTTCTACATTGTGCTCAAATATTCATTGAAAGTACAGATCTATGTATCCATGACAAAACCTAGTTTTTAAGAAAGTTAAGTCAATTTTGAATTTCTTGTTTCATTTAATTAATATCGAATTGCTCTGGACACTTTATTGATTCATTTGTTCTCTTTTCACACGGCCGCATGTTTTCAAGACGTGCTAGAACCTTCCGGTTCTTAAAATAAAAATCTATAAAAAAATAGTACATAATAATGTGGTACAATCACATACTTTTGAGGGGATTTAAAAAATTAGTGTATGTGAGGTATCCAGGATAGCGGCCATTTTCTAAAAATGAAAAAGTAATTGTGTTAGAAAAGCCATTGTCACTGAGAGCACATCAGCCCATCAGCACCTTGAAATTCAAAATCGACTCAAATCGAAAAGTAGTTCGTTCACAACGATCACTCAGCCATACAACACGTTTAGGCAACTAATCAATCGTATTAATATCAAACTGTCCGTCTTAACCTTTATAATTAAGTATTTTTTACGAAGCAAAATAACCAATAGAATGATATTCGTAGCGTAGATGTAATTTTTTCAAGTCTTCTATCGATCTTTGTATTGTCTCTATGTCAGACAGATTATTTCTACATTCCAATAATTACGGTATATTTCTTAAACTTGATAAGCTTTTTTCTTGTGCTATTTATATATCCTGTATGTGTATATTTCGGAATTTTTATATTATGGTATGTAAAATTTTGACAATAAATTGTCCAAAAATTGGCCAGTATTATTTGAGACTAGGATCTAAATATGTCAATCGACTAAGTATCTCTGCATTATTAGGCAAGCAGCAGTTGTTTTGAAGGCAGCAGTGATTGTGACAAAAGTCTGACTTTTACGTCTGTGCACAGTAATTGTAGGTCGTGAATGATAAAATGCAGTGATATTTGTATTCGTCCTATTGAGATCGAATCTCGTTAAGGCTGCTATTAGAACGTTTGACTGCAAAATTCCGACGAATCCTTGTCTCAAATGTATCAAAGATGATTTCGACGAGGAATATTTTTGAATTCAAAAGTAACGTTGTGGTAGTATCACAGTAATATATCCTTGATGGGTTACTAGCTGCATTGCACAAACTGTATACGTATATATAAAACTCAATTTAACAGTTTCGAAATAATTGAACAAAATTGCTCAATCCATTTTATAAACTTATATTTATCAACATAAGTCTTGTCGAATTTATAACGTACTTTATCGAATTTACGAACGAAATTGATGTAATTTTCAGACCCTTACACGGCAGAATACTAAAATGGTGTCGAATTATTAGTGTTTCTCTGTAATCACTAGGTTAATATCTGTAAAATTTAAAGAAAACACTTGAAATGAGTCCTCAGGCTTATTGAAACGATTCGAATATGAATATTTCCTTCAGACAATATATCTGGACAGACGAATGTCTCGAAAATCATAATATTATCACGATTACGAGTATAAATACAAGTAGTTTTACATTTAATTAATACTATGAAGTAATGAATTATTCACTATAATATCTTCGGTATAACTTTTGTTGATTCATAATTTTTTTTCCACAATAGCATTGCTTCAAAACCTCTTCATGAAAATCTTATTTTGTACAACGAAGATGATTATGATTTGATTCGATGAATTTATTGTCTTAAGCTCTCTAAGTTGTGATCATATCATATTTATTTAATAAGTTCAATTTTCAGCTCGTAGATTTTACTTTTATCAATGTCGATTTTGATTGATTTGCAATCATCGTCATCATCATCATCATCATCATCATCATCATCATCATCATCATCATCATCATCATCATCACCATTTCAGCCGAAAGACGTCCACTGCTGGACATGGGCCTCTCCCAAGTGTCGCCACATTGACCGGTCCCGTGCGACTCGCATCCAGCGGATCCCAGCATTATTTGCAATAATGTGAAATAAATGATTATTCAATTCAATCTTTGTTAAATGCTGAGTTTCTGAGGACCTTATTTCTGCGTTTTTTTTATAACCTTTGATTACACGAACGTATCTCTTTAAAATTAAAGGTTTTTCTATGACGAAACTGTCTAATTGGCATATTTTCTCTTTTGTTGTAAAGTCCGTCGATATTGATATCGGTATTTTCACTTAGTAACGAAAAAGTGTCGGCTTCCTGGCCGGTTGCCCAAAAACTTCTCTTATGATTAGTTTAAGTTTTCTCTCTTGTGCACCCACCATGGCTCCTTCTATAATAATAACGTGATTATACATGTATGTCTCAAATCTGTCTGAAAAATTAACGCAAAAGTTTTTGGGTGTTTTGTATTTCTAGCAAGGAGCAGTACATTTATATGTATATAATTAAGGTAATGCCGACGTGACATATTATGTGCTCTGTTTATACTCAAATACCTTTTATATTTTTATATTTTAGCTTTACTAAGATAATAAATTATAATTTTTTTTATGAATACTTATTATTTTATTTACATTATTTTAGATCCTGTTTTAGCCTAGTGCATCCAGACGGAACTAACTTTTAGTGAAGCAGCATTTCTAAGCGTTAGGTTCAAACGGCGTTGAGCTGTACCATATTTCGCAGTAATTCTACAAACTGCATTTGTTTTCAACAGTGTGAACATTGGGGTATTGACGTGTGATCCCAACTTTATTATGTAAGATATCGTGCAGGATAGCGCTTTGTCGATTGTGCCGATTTGCGCAAAAGTTTTCAAAATAACTAAATGTTATCATGTTGCAAAATGTTGTTTAGCTAACAGTAACTTAGGATGCACTATTATTCATTTCAGTCCATTGACATAAAAAAACTCAAGATACAAAAAATCAGCGTCTTAAAAACGTTCTCAGAAAAGTATGCGCAATTTAGAATATTGCGCACTTTTTACTGCTGGTGACAGCCATCTTCGGAAACTGAATTAGAAGCGTGACACAACGTGCTTTGCTCGCGTTTAGAAAACAACTTTATGTGGTCTGTGAAGTTCGAATTTAGGTATTGTCAATCAGAATCTGTAATTTTTTGGTTTTAGTTTGATTTAATCGACGACACTTTCTGATGTGTCATTTGCAAGGAGCTGTGCATCTAGGTTTTTTATATTTAACTAGCTGTACCGGGCATGCTTTACAATGCACCTTTACCTACCTACTACCCTCAGAAACCTGCCCTGGCGTAAGTAAAACAACTGTGCAAAATTCCATCAAAATCGATTCAGTAATTTAGGGAGTATATAGGTTTCGAACAGACGAACAGACATTCATTTTTATAAATGTGTAGAATTTCAGTGTTTGAATCCTGGTATTAGCGGGACTGACCATTCTCAATCTCGCTAGATGCAGGTATTTGCGGGATCCCGCAAGGTATTGCAAGTTTCTTTGAATCTCTGGATCTTAGTCGTATTTGAAAAATTCTTGCATTTCTTAGCCTAATTCTTGAGGAAGTTTAAATGCTATTTGACATCACGCAACGACCCTAAGGTACCCCAGGTACTAGCTTCTAAGTTACTTCATACTATAAAGCGTAATTATTTGATATTATAAATGGGCTAGTATGATGATTCACCGCCTCCTTGCAGACCTATACAATCCCTTACCTTTCGCTTCCACCTAGAGGCGACCTTCAACCATGTCTGGCAGTGGGGAGGAACCGTCAAAACTGTCTTGTGGCTTGGGCAACCGCTTTAAATAGTTGCCCATGTAAGATACATAAAACTAAGATTTAATAAAATTAGGTAAGTTCATCATGGACATGTGCATTCTTCCCATTTTGACATATGGATCCCAGACTCGGTCTTTGACAAACATTCAAAAGTCCAAGCTCAAGGCCAACGTGCAATGGAGCGCAGTATCCTACGCGTCAAACTTACCGACCATGTACGCAACACCACATTGCGTTCCAAAACACAAATTACTGACGTCGCCAAAAAAGCCGCTAAGCTAACGTGGGACTGGGCTGGTCGTGTCTGCCATGTGTCCGACGAGCTGTGGGCCAAAATAACCACGATGTGGAGGCCTGAGACAGCCAGAAGGCGACGCGGTAGACCACGCAGGAGATGGCGGAACGAGCTGGACAAAACCAACGCCCAGTGGCCCACATTGGCCCTGGATCGACGAATTTGGAATTTATGGGGAGAGGCCTTTGCCCCGCAGTGGGATCATACAGGCTAACAGTAACGTAAGTTGACTTACCATTAACATGCTTTTAAGTTGTCTAGCAGGGGTTTGCCACCAAACAAGGTGTTTGGCAGTGGAGGAGGTGAATCATCATACTAATCCTTATGTAATATCAAAAAACTCACGCTTTATGACTTAACTTAGCAGCTATTTAGTACAACTTTGTTACCTGATATCTGCCAAAGCCACCACGGCCGACTTTTCATATCGAATTGTTCTTACATAAATTAACGGATTTCTACAAAAAAAAAAATTACGTAGGTCTGGCGTTCATGGGTTCTTGCTCCATTACACTACAACCCTTTCATAACAATATTATTCCTCTGATATTGCATCTTATTTCGTTAGGGCAACCACTCTAGCGGGTACAGGTACCCGCTTGCGAGTAGGTATTAAAAAATAGTATGAGCACTTGAGCAGCGCTATGAGGCGCAAGCGGGCGCGGGTGCGTGCCTCGGGTTGTGCACGCACCCGCGCGAGTTTTAGACGATGCACTTAGAATAAGGGTGCTGCCACTGGGAAGTCTGTCAACGTCAGTAAAGTTGTAAAGAACATTAATATTAAGTACTGATCTTTATGTTAGTCACAATTAGGTTGCTGCTATCAGAAGTAAAATATAAAATAACAGTGAAAGAATTGTACACAGTCCTTTCGCACCCCCATACTTCGCTACTCCTCATCATCTAGTCAGACACTTCCTTTCTTGCGATATTATCATTCTTCACACAGTACATCCATCGTTCCTTTCAAAATAAAACATCATGTAAATAAATCAATATAATATAAAACTCAAGCTTTAAGCGACCACATGGATGCCCTAGTTCTGCCGTATTCGAACAGCCCCTCGAGGGGCCCGATGGCGGATACCACCGGGCACTTGTGGTAGAGGTAGCGGTAGCACGTGTCGCGCACGTGCGACACCGTGATGCGCTCCACGGCGTAGATCTGGTTCATTAGTGTTGGCCGGGAGCCGTGGTACAGCGTCCACTTCCCTATGTCCATGCACGTGCCCAACTCACTTTCCATTTCTGACAAAATCTTCGTCTTCAGAAAATTCTTGGCCCTCTGGACTTCCGACTCCGTGACGCACAGGCTCAAGTACACGAGCTCGTCTTGTATCAACATCATCATGTCGTCTAAGTGCATCACTCCACCCACAAAATGTACTCCAAAGAGTCCGCAGTCTTTGTAGGCAATACTGAATGTTTGGTAAGAGTCGCACAAGCCGCAGCAGGACGCTTCCCGGGCGACCCGCAAGGGGTGCATCTCCCCCCCGGGCTGCGTGCGGTCCCAGCTGCCCAGTAAGAACCTTGCCACCTCCATCACGATCCTGTCGTTGTCGTTGAAGGCCGGACCCTCCACGGCGACCATGACATGCGCAGTGGGCATCGAGTCGTCACGATATCTCACTTCTGAGCCTGTGTACCTATAGGGCTTTATGTCGGGATCCTTGAACGATTCCAGACAGCCCATGTAGCAATCAGCTAGCGAGTACATCTGCTCGTGCTTGATGCCGCCGACCGCGGCCAGCACTGTGCGGCTGGGGTTGTAGAATTTGGACAGATAGTTGCACATGGAGCGCGGATTGAACCAGTACAGGTTGCAGGTGGGGCCCTTCACGGTCTGCGCGAGCGGTGTGCCTTGGAACGCAGTGGCATGCAAATAGTCGAACACCACTTTGCCGGGGTTCTTGTCGTGACTTAACATCTCCTCATAGACGACCATTTTTTGATACTCGATTTCGTCTCTGTTGAAGGAGTTGTTGAATACGCAGTCCATGAGTATCTCTGTGGCGAGCGGCGCGTCCTGCTTCAGGCACTCCACGTAGTAGACCACCAGCTCGCGACTCACGTGGCTCTTGAACTTGGCACCGATAGTCGCCATTTGTGTCTCGAGAGTAATTTGCTTTCGAGCGCAAGTTCCTTTGAAAGCTATATGCTCGAAAAAATGCGATACTCCATTGTCAGAAGTGCTTTCGTAACGGGAGCCGGCGTCTATGAAGAGCCCGATGCTGGCTTTACAGCTCTCACGCTCCTCGGTGGCGATGGTCACGCCGTTGGACAGCTTGGAGTAGAGAGTGGCCGGCAGGTTTAAAATGTATTGAGAGAAATTATTCGGGTAACAGGTGGTTGTTCTGGTGAAAGACTTTAAAGGTTTGAATTGTCTTTGCAGAACGCTTGTTGTTTTGAGCATCATTGATTATTAATATACAAATTCGTGCAATGTCAATGAAGGGGTGGTTATACTGACGTGTCATTGTCATAACATGACCATAGTCAGCGGCAAAGAGCAAAATACTTATACCAAAAGACTACATGCCAGCGAAGAAAAGCTTCTAGAGATTAAAAAAGAGAAGCCACAACTTTTACGGGCTTTAAATAAACCAGAGTCAATTAATATAAAAAGGGTTGTTTGTTGCGAATGTCGCAGTCGTCTCTCAACCATCAAGCAGCAACCAGCCCTGGAAATAAACAACGAAATAAGAAGCCTGAAGTTTTATTCAAGAAATCGTACAGTCCACCTTGTCACACACATCCACGACTGCGCGCCGCGCCGCACCTGTTACTATACAGTGAGCGAGCCATCGCTGGCACTCCTGCGCGTCACTCGCAAACGTATACGTATCGCGAGGCAGCCACTCAATACACGACCTCGATTGTTCCGTGCAAAAAGCTAGCAACTCATTAGCGAACGGCTCACCTGGGTGTGCGTTGACGTCTCCGAGAATGAACACAGATTCCACATCATTACTTTCAAAGTTTCAATAATCGCGTTCAACTCACTGAGGCACTTTGTAAACTCGGTCAGATTTTCTATCGAGTCAGTAGGCATGTGCACTCACTCATATCACTAGCATAGATCGGTCCTGAAGCACTACCTGTATCGCAGTGAGACGCACACTCGTACACGCGATCACAGACACTGTTGGAAACATCGCCTTCCTCCACAGCAAAGCGATTCTACCATACGGCCTTCCTCTAAGCGCTCCAGCGGATGTATCCACAGCAGACTTTCCAGTAAAAGAAAATGCGTCATCAATGCTGCTCAGGAAATTTACGTCGTCGCATTACACAGAGCGCGATCAGCTGTTAACTTCTCACTCGCAGGCGTCGTCGCTCCGTTTACATCTACACGCGGTGTTTATGTGTTACCCACGTCCGACGAAAAATTAGACTGTTTTTTTAAGGGTGTCATCGTAGGCTGTTGTTCTGCACTGACTTATACGCCGCGTCACGTACGGGGGATAAACCTTTGGGGTCGTCAGAAGGTTAAAGATAAACTCCGTGTTTATAATTTATTTTCCAAAAGGTTTCCTTAAATACTATTTTACAAATTAACACTAGCCAATAAAAACATGTACATTAAATTAGAATAAAAATTACAAACTAAAAATCCAATAACATTAGCAGGATTTCCACCAATCGCGTTACAGCACTGTTGCAGTGTTATTTCCACGAGGGGCGCTTGTGTGTTCACGGAGGCGCGCAGCGTCTCAGCGCGCGCGCAGATGGCATAAATATAGGTGCTCCGTAGTTTGCGCGCGCTAGTGTCGGGAGGCCACCGTCGAGTGATGTTGTGTTACGAATCGAGTTTACGGAAGATGGAAGACACGCGGAGCGAAGAGTAGAAAAGTGGCCTCACAGCTCCTGACACTCCTATTTCTTTACAGAATGTCAAAAAAGTTCTTTTCGGAACTGTTTCTTATCAGGGCGTCAAAACGTGGTCTAGTTCTTGTCAGAACTGTGTGCTTAATATTTCTTGTCAGAGCGTAAAAACTTGGTAATGTGCTGTGGTCAGCGGTGGCTACAAACCCATCGGTCCACTTTCATGCTCAAAGCTCGATAATGTACAAGCACCCCGTTTAGACGCATTCTTAAGTGCTTCAACTTCTACTGCCAGTTCCTTAATCTGGTTCACTGTAGCGTACTCCTCGGAAATACGATCTATTTCGCTTCGCATCTGCAACAGATGCTTGAGAAGTCTTGTCACATCTACATGGTCAAACAAAACCGGGGGTAGTTTTTGTAAATCCCTAGCGACAAAGATAGGGATTTCTTCGGGATCTGTTTCTTTTAACTGGAAGACGATATCATCTATGTTACGTAATGTTTCCCCTGTCTTTTCCTTATCTTCTTGCGCTTTATTGTCGGAATAGAATCAAACAAGTTTTTGGCGTTCAAAATTTCACTTTCCGATAATGCACTGACACAAATGCGGGCAATACTTTGCTCGTCCAACACGTCCAGTGTATTCCAAATAAATAAATAAATGCCAATGTCTCATTTATGACGACATTGCAACTAGCACACTTTTAGCATTAGTAGCCAATGTTTACACAACTACTTCTAAAACCTGAGCAGACGAACAACACACAGCGCGACTAATCGATGGCGCGTGCGACGCAACACTGAAATTTAATGAAATATATGTCGGATCCGGTCATTAGTATGGACATAAAATGAATCGAAAGTGCGCTGGTGGTAACGTCAAGCGACCTACATACAAGTCTACCCACACAAAAGCGTGGCTTCTATAGAGCCCCGATGTTTACAGCTCGAGGCAAGGAGGACAGTCAATGTATGATCGCGGCGGAGTTGAGACGTCTTGGAACTGTACCCGATTAATTGTGCCCCGTGTTATTGTGTTAAGTTGTAATCTCAAGTAATTAGTTAGTTTAATAGAAACAGTGTAATAGCACCTAGTGTATTTTTATTGCACAAAACCCATCGTCTGCCCACATGATGGACGAACCTAACTGAATAAATTCTGACAAATCCGACATATATAATATGAAAAGAAAACGTGGATTTAAAATTAATATCTAAATAATCATATAAAAATAAATGATATTGTAAAAGAAATCAATTTAAAAACAGTATTGTTTAAAAACCAAATATAATTTAAATCTTTAATGTAACTCTAATCAGAATCAGAATTTTATTTGCTCTGAAAGTAGGTACAGGTTAGGTGTTGTACATAAATTAATGAGATCGGCTACAGTCTACCTTACGGCGTGCAAATTATTGCATAAGTTAAAATATTAATACAAGCAAAATAATGTCAACAAAACAAAATATAAATTAAAGCGAAGTCTATTAATAACATTATAGTCTAATATACAAACAAAATAATGTCAACAAACCAAAATAGAAATTAAAGTGAAGTCAATTAATAATATTATAGTTGGGTACATACGTCTTACATGGTCAAATTTGCAGTTAATTATAATAATCATAATCTGGATAAATTCATATCATTTAGAAAGTCTTTCACTGAGTAATAACATTTGCCTAAAAGTAGTGAAGTTACCTTAGATTTAAAAATGTTTATAGAATAATCCTTAAAACCATGAGGTATTTTATTATGAACGACAGGTCCCGTTGTCATAACACTTTTTCTTAACAGTACTGTTTTGTAATTTCCCGAATGTAGCAAGTTCTTGTATTGGGATCTCAAGGGACCATTGCGTGTTCCGATATTGGCTAGTGACGGAAACAGATGTAGATTTGTTTTCACAAAAATTGCCACCTCCAATATGTACAAACATGGAAAAGTCAGTAACTTCAGAGACCGAAACACAGGTTCACAGCTGTCTGTGCTTCTAAGGTTTGACATAGATCTAATACACCGTTTCTGGGCCTTAAGAATCTCCTCCCTCTCACTACAGTTACCCCAAAATATGATTCCAAATCTTAACACTGACCCAACCAACCCATGATAAGTTAGTAGAAGTTTTAGCTATTTGGTACTTAGCTATTTCTTTACTTTATACTTGTCTGATTTATGTGTTCTATTGATTTGTGTTGAGGGTGCAGGTTAAATAGAAACGACCAATTACGACCGGAGTTTATTTGCGACTGAAGTTCACACTTGACACTTCTACGTATCACGGGCGCAGCCGTGCGTCATCAAGAATAAATTCGCTGAGTGCGTACATTGTGTCCCTACAAAGAGTATCATTGCTAACTTTGTGTGATAAGTTAAACAATACGTAGGCTGATTTATTTAACTTCTTACATACGTCATCGGCATGCGGTTTCCAAGTCAAATATAAATGTAAATGTATAAAAATCTTATAATTAATCGAATATATGTAATACTAGCTGTGCCCGCAGCTTCGCTCACGTGAGCGCACATTCTTTTGTCATTCTCAAAGTTTATGAACGTAAGCAAAATATAGATGCAACTCATGATCTATCCTAGGCCCCAACGGATAATATCCTTAACAATTTAAAAAATAATCTTTCAGCTCTGAGAGCTCAATCAACCTATGGAAAAAATGTGATGGACACAAACGATGGAAACCAAATTGAGAATTTGCAAAAACCATGCAATTAAAAAATAATGCAAACGCTTGAATTTAATGTATTTAGCAATAGAACCAGAAAGACTATGCGCTTCGATAATCTTTATGTTTCCGAATTAACACGAACGTCGCTATAAAGCTTCTAAGTTTGGTTTTTCAAGGCCTTGTAGTGCATTCATTCCGCATTTTTGGATTTTAGTCGTATAATTGTAATATTCTAACAATGGTGATACATAAGGGACCACCCATAAATTACGTCATACGAATTTTATGATTTTTTGACCGGAGGGGTCAAAAAATTCGTCCTTATCAGATGGTCAATTTTTGTGAGACTTCCGCCTCCCAAGTGTGACGTCACATATTTTGCAATATGACATGCTGCCCGCCGATAGATTTGGAAATATTTCTTTAATAAGTTTTTCGTTAATAGTTCAAATTTCGTGTTTTAAAACTTAGCAATATTAGTTTTTTAAATGTGACGTCACCAAATTTAGAAACCCTCCCACCCCTTGTCACACAATGTCACACTTTGTTGTTACCCCCCACCTCTTTAACGCATGACGACGTATTTTACGTCATAAATTTTATGGCTGGCCCCTAATAGACACGTACTTCCATGGTAACAGCAGCTAACTGTGACTTCCTGGAGTATCTAAAGTGTCCCTACACCTGTGATTTAGAGGATTTACTGTCAAAATCTCTACTGAAACCGCGATTAACGTAGCCACCTGGGTGCTAATAATGTGATAAATCATCGATACAAAAGAAGAAGAAGAACATGGGAATTATATTAGATCTCATATTTCCGAAGATAGACCATGATTGCTGAAGCGGATACTTTTCCAAGGACTCTGATGAACGGGCAAAAAAAAGTTGAAGCGTAGACGCAAGTATTACGCAGATCGATGTAACAAATAGTGTTGAAAGCAAGCCATTTGACTATTCACCATATTTATGTTACTACTGACTATTATTAATAATTTGCTTCGAAGTTCAAATGCAAGTCCAGTCAGATTTAAACGTTAAAGATATGCCGCGAGTGAAACAATTGCTCTTACGGATATAACTCCTGTTCACTCTGGGGTATCTCTACCATTATAAATAAGCCTGTCTAGTATAAAAAAAATCCTATGTTTACTAAGTCAAAAATATGTTTAATATACATGAAAAAAAGCATAACAAATGGGTTGCCTGATATCATTAAGTGAAGACTATTTAAAATTGCGACAACCGTGGAGCTTGACCGATTTTACTTAGACAACCGAACGTTATGCCATCGTGTTTGTAATAAAATTACCTATCTGTTATTTTAATACATATTTTAATAAGAAAATAGATGAGTGGACATATAGTATCAATTTATCTATGGGTAGCCATGACTTAACTTTATCAGGCAACCCATTCGCAATGTTAGTTTGTTCATATAAGTATTTTACTCCGTTAACGTAAGTTTTAAATAGCCGTTCTGAGGCTCGTCACTGCCGGATTTTAGCCTTTTCCCACTCGCACAATGTGGACATGATCATCTGATATCTGATAACATAATCTACAAAATTATTAGAATTCGAAGTCATTTCGGTAGGCACATATGAAAATACGAAATCCTGAAAGTCCTGTTTTAATATTCAAACGAAACTATTTTATTTAGTTTGTGTGCGGGCAACATTTGAAAAAGCTGGTCTGGTTGAATTTGACAACGTCATTGTCTTATTTTGGTATTGTCCCCATAAAGTTTTTATTTTTTGGGATATTGTTTATCTACTTATTATCTAAAAACTAATCTTATTTAATACATCATTTCACTGGTCACCATTAAATATAGTAAAATCCAAATAACAGTAATTTTATTATTTAAATAAACTTCAGGTTGAGTTGCTGTAAATTGCTGTAAATAAAATGGTATATCTATGCCGGAGAGGTGATCTGTACCTCAGGACCTTCCTACTTCCGACACCTTTCTCTATTTAAGTTTGTGCGTATACCAGTGCCTGTTACTTCTGATGTTGAATTAAATAAAGATTTATGATTATGATTAATTTTTTAATACCTATCTACCGACGCCTAATATATAATAATAGCTTTCTCGTATTGCTATTTTTTTTATTATTTAATTGCCTCGGAAACGAAAATTGAAAATATTTTTTTAATTTAATTTAATAATGTTATATTCTCAGCCTTTCCATCATGTCCTACTTTTTACGTAAAATGAATGGTCACCTTATTAGAAAGAGACTAAATTAGCGTTAACCTCTCTTTTGTTGGCATTTTTTTAATGCAAGTAAGAATTGCAGTTGTCCACACGGCGGCACATGAAGCTGTAAATTTCCAGTATAAATTGACCTCGCTTTGTATAGATTTCCTATACAATGAGAGATCCGCATAAACTGGTTTTGTAAAGCTTGACTGGCCGTCGCGTGCGTACGTAGTACTTATTACTTCCGTGCAAAGAGTAATGACAAAAGGAAAAATAAAACAAAATTTGTTTTCAGCCATTCCGAGTGACTACACTACGACTAAAACCTATTTACGTAAATTATTTTTATCAAAGAAATCGCGTATGAGGTTACTAACAAAATTTTAAAAATTAATATCTTTTGCGTCAGTTGGTCGATTTTGATGAAATAAACGCTAAATAATACCCACAACAATGCTTCTTATTTTGTAATATTTAGATTTTGAATACAATGAGGGGTTTTTACGTGATGCGCGCACAAACGAACGAAAGTCTACGATTTTATTATATGTATAGATATTTAGATTTTGAATACAATGAGGGGTTTTTACGTGATGCGCGCACAAACGAACGAAAGTCTACGATTTTATTATATGTATAGATAATTATGATTTAATATGAATTGGTATTGTAACTTGCATGAATTTTTTATGGAATTATGTATATTGTTACTTTGGTAAATAAAGGCTTATTTATTTATAACATATAAACTAAATAAGAGCCAAAAATAAGGGCACGGGTGTTCCGGGCATTCTCGAGAATTCCTCTAGCTACTGGCGGTGCCGTCCGTGGAGTCCGCGGGAAGTGGCGCGGACGGGGAGGTCACAGTAGTGCGGTGTCAAGCGTCTACGATACAGGTTGAATGTGTGCCATGCAATAAAAACATGGATTCAGTGGAAAGGTTTTTGGGTGTATGAAGAACAGGGTGTAAAGTACTTCATCGCCCATAGAAAAGGGAGGATCCTCCAGACGGGTGTTATGTCTGTTTGGCTACTGCCCGACAGTTGTTGTCGGTCTTCTATATAAGGTCTATCTTTTCATACACGAAATATTTTAAGAGTAACTTCTATAAGTAGTAAAGAGACCATCGCAACCAAAAAAAAAAAATGTTATCTAAGTGTTTTACTTTTTACGAAATTTTTATAATTCTAAAATTTCTTGACATTTTGCATAAAACCTATTCTATGAATGAGACGCGCCCCGCACCCGCGCCGCGCCGACGACGACGCGGCGACGGGCAGCATGCATCTTGTTGTTCGCAGGTTATGAACTCCATGACACCGTGCGACCGTACAAGAATGGTGGTCATTTCGGGTCCTGATGGTTACTGCGCTCCAACTCCACAGTAGTCTGTGTGAGTCTGGATGCAAACACCTGCCCTGACCTGCTATAACTTGGGGCGCAACAATATCGCTGGTGAAATGCAGTGGTCGTTCGAAATCCGATCTAATCCCATCTCTGCCTATCTATTTCGGGAATGCAGGCGTGATGATGTTAAAAATAAACCAACGTAGGTAAACTTCATAACTCGATCTACTCTTATTTTAATAGATTATCGCTTACAATAATAATAAATGTGAATTTAAAAAACAATACCATCTAAAACCTTTCCTTTTCCTTTGTTGGAGATCCAAATAAATAAATAAATAAATAAACCCAAGAAGTTGTAGGTACGTTAAATAAATTCCCTAGGTACGATCAAAACAAATCGTATTCTACAGCATCTAACTACCTACCTACACATTTGTAAATTAATAAACAGCTGATGTGTGCAACTCGAATTTGAAAAATGTTTGTAGAAAACTCGAAAAATTTTGTAACTCATGTCGACTATGACCATTCTAATATCCGTCAGCTGTTTTTAGGTTTTTGTATATGTGTAAAATTGAATAAGCCAGGAGTGTGAATTACTATCAAAAGCTTTTTTATAATCAATATAAGTGCAGTGTAAATTTCTATTTTTTGTGGCAGCATGCTTGTGTATAATCGAATCTATGACTAGTTGCTCCTTATATCCCATGTGTCCTCGCCGGCATCCCTTTTGTTCCTCTGCTATTATGTTGTGATGTTCTACGTGTTTATTGATTTTTATAGTGATTGCTGACGTTAAGATCTTGTATATTGTGGGTAGGCATGTAAACAGACTGTATTGGGAAGGCTGTGGTGAGTAATGAGTTTTTGGCAACATGTAAGTTATTCCTTTAGCTATAAATTCCGGAATGTTTTGTTTTCCTAAAATGATTTCCGTTAGATTTTTAGCTAAAATTTTGTGCAATGATTCTAATTTTTTATAGCAATAATTATGTATTTTATCAATACCAGGGGATTTCCAATTGTGTAGTCGCGCTGTAACACTAGTTATATCAGACTCAGATAACTCGATAAATTCCATTTCTTCAAGTGAGCTCCATTTAGTTTCTTCGTCTTGAAGCCGTTCAGAAGTTTCCTTATGATGTGTTTGTCCTTCCCATATGCCAGCCCAAAAGGTTTCTAATTGTTCCGTTGTTGGTAGTTCTATGTTGTTTTCGGTTGTCGGTGTATCGGTGTCAGTTTGCGGTTTCTGTAATTTTGTGTAAAAGTTCTCTTCATTTGTAGCAAACAAATCGTTATCATTTTAACGTTCTTGTGCTTTCTTATATCTTCTCAACCTGTGGACTTTTAGAGCTAATTTCTGTTTTAATGTATCTAAAAATTCTTCCTGCTTTTATTGTGATTCTCGTGTTTAGTATCAACAGCCATGTTTTTGAAAATTACTTCTATTCTTTTGACTACTTTGTTTGATCTATTGTTGTTTGTATATTGGGTTAGTCTACCACAGTCTGCTAAGTTTTTCTATATTTTTTCAAGCCTCTGCTGCCATGCAGGTTTCTTAACATTTGATTGTCTAGCATTACCTGTGTATTCTGTGATTTTAAAATTGAGTTCTTCGGAAATAACTAATGCTGTGCAGTATATTAAAGTATGTACGTCTGTAAGTTGCGTGTCTTCGCTAATATACTGAGTGAGAATATTTTGATTAAATACATGAACGAGCTGAGCAAGTTTTGGTGTGTACCTGAGTTTTGGTAGTTTTGATCAAACTGCCAGGTCCATCCCGGAGTATTGAGTGACAGCTGTTTTAAATTTATCGTGTACTTCTCGGATACGCGCATCTGTGGGCGGGTTTTGATTTGTATTTGCCATTTTTTTAAATTTGTTTTTTAACATACAACAACATTAACATTATGGTCACATTTTCGATTTGTGTAGATGTATGCGTGATTTGTGAATATGCCTGTGATTATCGATGATAGTATGGTTGAGATTGTGTGTTCTGATTGATCGTATGACTGTAGTGGTTCTTGTTGAATGTTTTCGATCGTGTTTTGTGTTACTGCGATATTATTAGTGTCTTCATCATTTACTGATTCTAGGTGTAATTGTGTACGCACTTCTACTTTTAACCTATCTATTTCTTCTAGTGACAACAGTTTATTCCTAACGGTAGTTCTTCTTTGATCTGAAATCCTTTATTCAGAAACACTAATCTCGGGATATCGACGTGTAAAAAGTTCATGCAGTTGTTGTCTGTGGTCATATCGATCTCTAATTTAGTGATGTATAGTATAGTGATGTATATATGTAAGTTCGCATGATAAATGTGTTTATTTCTTTGACGCGGGCAAAAAGGTAGATACCCCCGCGCAGCATTCACGGTCGGAGCGGGTGAAACAGTATTTAAACTTATAATGGGGGGTGATGAAAGTGTAGGTGATGATGTGTATGGATGGTGATGATCGCCTAGAAGGTGTGTATGAAACTGTGCTTGGACAATACGGTTCAACAGGTGTGTCTGTCCTGTCCGTCGGTATGTCACCATCGTCAATGATTTCGGCTGTAGTATCTTTGTCGGTGAGGGGCTCCCACCCTGTTCAATTCCTCACCGCTGACGGTTCGCATGCTGAGACACCCAGCGTCAGCTCCAGGTGCGCCCCGGCGATCGCCCCCGGGCAGCGGTCCTATACGTTTTCTCTTTGAACGAGTCTCCATTTTTATGTAGGTTTCCAGAGCCACGTTAGCCACGCCAGTAATCCCTCATTCGTGTGTCCGCCCCCCACGTGATTAGATGGTCAATCAGGACGTGTGGTTGTTTATATTATTATTTCCTTTATTCGTTTTTATAACACATTATTTACATTTTTAAATATTTCTTAAAAAAAAACAAAAACATTTTAAAATATAAAAAAGAATAGTAGCCCACCGGTATCGGGAACAGGGTCCAAGCTATCGGCGGTCAGGGCTTCAGAGAGGAACCTTCTAAAAATACGAGCCGTGTCCAGGAGTGCTGCTTTCTGAATCAAACCCTTGATCCAGCTGCCTCCTCAGGTATTGGTCGAGGCTCTTCTCAATTAAGCCATGGGCTGATACAACTATCGGCACAATGCTCGCTGAGTCCACATCCCACATGTCGACAACTTCGCGAGCCAAGTCAAGATACTTGATATGCTTATCTTTCTCGGCTTTCACGAGGTTCTCATCATGCGGGACCGTTATGTCAACAATCATTGCGCGCCGCTCTGATCGATCCACCACCACTATTTCAGGCTTATTGGCTACAATAGTCCTGTCAGTGATGATGGATCGATCCCAGTACAATGTGATACTGCATTTTCGAGAACTGGGTCGGGCACATGGGTCCATATTGGCTCACCTAAAGTTCTTTACCCGAAATTGTTCTTCCTAATGATTTGTAATCCGAATGAGTACTCTTCCAAAAATTTTTCATCCTAAAGTTTTCATTCATACTATTTGTAGTGCTACCGGCGATGTTCATAACACTCATGTTTCCGAAAATTGTTATTAATAATATCATTAATGTAAATATATTTAAACTCCTACTGTTTTTTATCATAACGCTTTTATCCCTAAACATAATTACCATAATATTTTCACTCATACTCAGAAAGATAATTATGTCTAAAAAATCAACTGTTTAGAATGATTAAAGGTCGTTTCACTGATTTTTGTCTTAAATGAATGAAATTCAGGTCAGAGCGTCGTCTTGGGGGCACTATGAAAAAAATACTTAGAAAAATTTCGCGACAAATTTCGAGGTAGCGCTCGCCGGCCGCTGCCGCGGCACCGCTCGCTTCGCTCGCTCGGCTCGCGCGTAGTTAGTCACAGTTCTAACCTAACCTAACCTAACCTATGGATCCCTTCCACATCGTTTTTACGACAAACGGTTAGTCGGAGACAAAAATCACCAAGACACTTTTAGCCTTATATTTAGGTGTTTTATATATTTATATATAAAAGCTATAGCCGCTAATATTAAACTAATTTAATTGAAATAGTGTATATGAAAACATGTATTTAACTACTTGTACCATGGTACTATTATTCTTATATGTTATACATGTTATGTGAAAATAAAGTTACGCAAAATTAATGTATATAATACTGATTATTATGAATAAAAAGAAATCTAAACAAAAAAGATATGATTTTGAATAATAGTGTAAAAGATGGTTATGTTGAGAAAATATAGGAAAACAAATAAAAGTATAATAGATGTTTATTACTACTGACATTATGAAGTTGAATGCTTCGGAATTATGAACATTAGAGACAGAGTAGTTAGGAATTGTGATTGTTAGGATGAAAAATGTTAGGAAGAACATTTTCGGATTTCCAATTATCGGAGTTGAAAATTTAGGTGAACTTTGGCGCACCCCGGGCACATACTTATAGTACGGCACTTCCGATTCCACAAGGTTGTATTTTAGAGCAAGTTGCTGATGGATAGTCGTGGCTACAAGGTTGTGTCTATGCAAGTATTCGCCGTTAGCCAGACAAGAACACCCAGAGATAATGTGACGGATTGATTCGCCTGGCCGGTGGCATGCCCGACATATGTCATCCGTACCGTCCTTCACAATAAATCTCCGGTAGTTATTCGTTATCATAACTTCATCCATAATTGCACTGACAAAACCTTCGGTTTCCTCCCCGGTTAGGCCCCCCGAACGTAGCCAGGCTACGGACGCTGATAGGTAAACATCGGGCCCATGCAGGGCCCGGAAAAAGCGTCCATGAAGCTCCTTACTCCGCCATACCTCCATGCGGTCGTTAGTGTCAAGCACTACAGGTTTGTGCCAGTTCTCTTTAGACAATGAGAGCAAGGTGAGGCTCTTGTCCACCGCGACCACATCTCGATGCATCCCCACGTCGATTTCAAGGAAATATTTCCTGAGACTTCATATCTCGCGATTGTGGAAAGTCTTGGCGTTTAAAAAGCCTCGACCCCCACACCTCCGCGGGATATACAGTCTCATAACAGAAGAACGCGGGTGATGCATTCGATATGCCGTCAACAATGTACCGACCCTCCTATCCAGGGCGTCTAGTTCTGTTTGAGTCCATTTGAGTATGCCGAAAGAGTACATCAAAACCGGCATGACCCAACCGTTGAAGGCACGTACCTTATTTCCGCCCGATAAAAGACTATTAAATATTTTTTTCAAGCGGCTAAAGAAGCGCTTTTTCAACGATTGCTTCATGTCAGCGACATTGATGCCCAGCGCTTCCGACATACCCAAATATTTATAGGTTTCGGTTGCTGAGAGGGATCTAAGATTTATGGAATCTGAGAGCTGGGTTCCCACAGATTCCACAATCGCTTCACATGCGGTCATGCATGTATGCATGACCGCACATTTGTCCACACCAAATTCCATCCTGATGGCGCTACTGAAAGTTTTAGTTACCTTCAATAACTCCATCAGTTGCAAATCGTTGGGGGCAAAGAGTTTCAGGTCATCCATGTAAAGGAGGTGAGATATAACTTGACCACCTCTCCTCAACCGATAGCCTAGACCTGAATCCTCCAGCAGCGTGCTAAGAGGATTCAAGGCTAAGCAGAACCAAAGTGCACTCAAACTATCGCCCGGAAATATACCTCGCTCTATCCTTATGGGCTCGCTATTTCTCTGGATTTGCCGACATCCTGGGTACCGAAGGACTGTCCTCTATTGCCCCATACATGACATCAGAAAAGTGCGCACAGTTGCATCAACTTTATACAACTCTAGCACCCTCATGAGCCATGTATGTGGCACCGAGTCGTAGGCCTTCTTATAATCTATAAAACATGTCGACAGATCCTTGCGGGATCGACGAACCCGTTGACTAATGGCCATGTCGATGAAGAGTAGCTCCTTCGTACCGCGGGACCTATTCCTATATCCATTTTGAGAGGCAGACATAATGGAGTTTTTGTCAATGTCTGTATTAATTTTCACTCTCAAAATGGATGTAAGAAGTTTATAGACCGTCGACAAACACGTGATCGGTCTATAATTTTTGAGTTCCGCGGGACTACCTGACTTATGGAGTAGGTGGGTAACGCCTGTTGTTGAAAACTGCGGTAGGGACCCCGACTCTAACGATGACTGGAATTGGGATGCTAGGCAAGTGTGTGAACTACTAAGCCATTTGAGCCAGAAGTTGTGCAGTCTGTCTGGTCCCGGTGACTTCCAATTCGGTAACGGACGAACTGCTCTGGCTACATCTAAAGGTGTTTTCAAAATTAATAAACCCAATGATAGTTATTAAAGCTTTCCGGCAAATAAAAGTCAAACTGACCGAAGATCTTTGGGGAATGTCTATCAAAGTATGTACATCCATAGTTGAGACTATAGCACCATACATAGCTTTAATTTTTAATTTGTGTGTAGACCAAGGAGTTTTCCCTGATTTAATGAAATACAGTAAAAACCCTCTGTTCAAATCCGGAGATAGTAAAGATACAAATAATTATAGACCTGTATCCGTGTTGCCAGTTTTTAGCAAGGTATTTGAAAAGGTAATGCTGAATCTAATGCTCAATCATTTTAACACCAACATAATCTTACACGATCAACAGTATGGTTTCACCAAAGGACGTTGTACAACTGACGCCGGTGTAACCTTATTAAAGCACATTTTTACTGCGTGGGAAGAGTCCCAAGACGCCATAGGAATATTTTGTGACCTATCTCCAAAGCATTTGATTGCGTAAATCACGACACATTACTTTTGAAACTTGAGCAGTACGGACTAGGTAAACTTGCACTTAGTTTGATAAAATCTTATTTGAATGATAAACAACAACAAGTTCAAATAAATGGTGTTAATTCACAGGGTTTAAAAGTAAAAATGGGGGTTCCGCAAGGCTCAATATTGGATTCTTTTCTCTTTTTAGCATATATATAAATGATCCACCCTGTTTATTGAAAAAACAACCACAAAATATGGTGTTATTCGCTGATGACACTTCACTAATTTTTAAGATAAATAGACGGGCATAAAATCTAGATGACGTGAATAATGCCCTACTTCAGGTCCATAACTGGTTCACACCAAACAATTTATTATCAAATGAAAAAAAACGAAATGCATAAGATTTGCTTTACCGAATGTTAAAAGTAGCGATTGTGATATAGTATTGAATAAAGAGAAGCTTGAATTTGTAGTTAAAACAGTTTTCCTGGGAATTACGCTTGATTCAAGGCTACAATGGGGTTCTCATTTAACATCTCTAGGAGGGCCGCTAAGTTCAGCCGCATATGCTATTGGAAAAATCCGTCAATATACTGATGTAGATACTGCTAGACTGGTCTATTTTAGTTATTTTCATAGTATAATTCTTATTCTTATGGCATTGTGCTATGGGGACGGGCTGCAGACATTGAGTTTATATTTATTCTGCAAAAAAGACCCATCAGAGCCATATATAATCTTCGAAGCCGTGATTCCCTAAGGGAACTGTTTAAGGAAATTAACATCATGAACGTACATTGTCAATACATCTATGAAAACATAATGTATGTAAGAAAAAATCTACATCTTTTTAATAAAAGAGATGACAGACACAATTACGGTACTAGAAATAGAGATCAATTAGTTCAGCCAGGCTTCAGACTCGCTAAAGTAGACTCATCTTTCATGGGGTACTGTTTGAGGTGCAATAAAAAAATTCCACAAAGTATTCTTGAACTGAATGAAACTAAATTTAAAACATGCATTAAACGCACACTATGTAAGCAAGCATATTACAAGTTGGACGATTATATCGCTGATAAAAATGCTTGGCTCAATGCCGGTCCTGCTCCACAAGGACAGGGGCGCATAAATGGATAGCATTACATAGTATGTTGGATCTGCTGAAGATTGTACAACTATCTTTGCATTGTTTAAATTCAATCTCTTTAGTATTATACTAGCTGTGCCCGCGGCTTTGCTCACGTGAGCGCATATTCTTTTGTCATTGTCAAAGTTTATCAACGAAAGCAAAATATAGATGCAACTCATGATCTATCCTAGGTGCTAACGGTTAATATCCTTAACAATTAAAAAAAAAATCTTTCAGCTCTGAGAGCTCAATCAGAAGATGGGAAAAATGTGAAGGACACAAAAGATGGAAACAAAAGTGAGAATGTGCAAAAAACATGTAATTGAAAAAAACTGCAAACCCTTAAATTGAATGTATTTAGCAATAGAACCAGAAAGACTATGCGCTTCGATAATCTTCATGTTTCCGAAAAAACACGAACGCGTTGCAGTGTAACCGACAGAAACAAAGCTTCTAAGTTTGGTTTTCCAAGGCATTGTAGTGCATTCATTTCGCACTTTTAGGATTTTAGTCGTATATCTGTAATATTCTAACAATGGTGATACATAGGGACCATCCATAAATTATGTCATACGAATTTTATGATTTTTTGACCGGAGGGGTCAAAAAATCCGTCCTTATCAGAGCTGGTCAACTTTAGTGAGACTCCTCCCTCCCAAGTTTGACGTCACATATTTTACAATTTGACATGCTCCAGCCGACTTGGAGATATTCCTTTCAAAATATTTTTTTCTTTAAAAAGTTTATCCATAATATTCCAAATTTCGTGTTTTAAAACTTAGCAATATTAGATTTTGAAATGTGACGTCCCCAAATTTAGGACCCCTCCCACCCTTTGTCACACAATGTCACACTTCGTCGACACCCCCCATCCCTTTAAAGTATGACGAATTAAATTACGTCATAAATTTTATGGCTGGCCCCTAATAGACATGCACTTCCATGGTAGCAGCAGCTAACTGTGAATACAGGGCTCCTGGCCAGTTCATGGCCGACTTCCTGGAGTATCGAAAGTGTCCCTACACCTGCGTTTTAGATGACTTACTGTCATAAACGCTACTGAAACCGCGATTAACGTAGCCACCTGGGTGCTAATAGTTTGATAAATCATCGATACAAAAGAAGAAGAAGAACATGGGAATTATATTAGATTTCATATTTCCGAAGATAGGCCATGATTGCCGAAGCGGATACTTTTCCAAGGACTCTGATGAACGGGCAAAAAAAAAGTTGAAGCATAGACGCAAGTATTACGCAGATTGATGTAACAAATACTGTTGAAAGCAAGCCATTTGACTATTCACCATATTTATGTTACTACTGACTATTATTAATATTTTGCTCCGAAGTTCAAATGCAAGTGCAGTCACATTTAAACGTTAAAGATATGTCGCGAGTGAAACATTTGCTCTTACGGCTATCAAAAAAAATCCTATGTTTACTGAGTCAAAAATATGTTTAATATACATGAAAAAAAGCATAACAAATGGGTTGCCTGATATCATTAAGTGAAGACAATTTAAAAATTGTGACAACCGTGTGACTTGACCGATTTTACTTAGACAACCGAACTTTATTATAATCGTGTTTGTAATTCTTTTAATACATATTTTAATAAGAAAATAGATGAGTGGACATCTAGTATCAATTTTTCTATTTATACCTGTACCTGTAGTAGGGACAAAAAGATGACAACCTAACAGATTCTTGGCTCTTATGCTTTGTAGATATGTACTCTAATTCAATTTTGATTTTGTTTGGTTTGGAAAAAAGATTAGTTCCGTTAGTTTTAATAAAGGGTAGCCTTGACTTAACTATATCAGGCAGCCCATTCGCAATGTTAGTTTGTTCATGTAAGTATTTTACTCCGTTAACGTAAGTTTTAAATAGCCGTTCTGAGGCTCGTCACTGCCGGATTTTAGCCTTTTCCCACTCGCACAATGTGGACATGATCATCTGATATCTGATAACATAATCTACAAAATTATTAGAATTCGAAGTCATTTCGAAGGCACATATGAAAATACGAAATGGAAATCTTCTACCCACGACTGTCAAAGTAAGCAAAACACAAATAATAATTTGTTTGATTTTTTGGATAGGTATTTTGATATTCAAAAACGAAAAGAACGATGCCTTTTTTAAAAGACTAATTTATTAGCCTGTTTTAATATTCAAACGAAAGTATTTTATTTAGTTTGTGTGCGGGCAACATTGGAAAAAGGTGGTCTGGTTGAATTTGACAACGTCATTGTCTTATTTTGGTAGTGTCCATAAAGTTTTTATTTTGTGGGATATTGTGTAACTACCTATTATCTAAAAACTAATCTTATTTCATACATCATTTCACTGGTCACCATTAAATATAGTAAATCCAAGTAATAGTAATTTTGTTATTTAAATAAACTTCAGGTTGAATTGCTGTAAATTGCTGTAAATAAAATGATATATCAAAGACGGAGAGGTGATCTGTACCTCAGGACCTTCCTACTTCCGACACCTTTCTCTATTTAAGTTTGTGCGTATACCAGTGCCTGTTACTTCTGATGTTAAATTAAATAAAGATTTATGATTATGATTATTTAATACCTATCTACCGACACCTAATATATAAGAATAGCTTTCTCTTATTACTAAATTTTTTTATTATTTAATTGCCTCGGAAACGAAAATTGATAATATTTTTTTAATTTTATTTTATAATGTTTTATTCTCAGCCTTTCCATCATGTCCTACTTTTTACGTAAAATGAGTGGTCACCTTATTAGAAAGAGACTAAATTAGCGTTAACCTCTCTTTTGGTGGCAATTTTTTAATGCAAGCAAGAATAGCTGTTGTACACACGGCGGCACATGAAGCTGTAAATTTCCAGTATAACTTGGCCTCGCTTTGTATAGATTTCCTATTCAATGAGAGATCCACATAAACTGGTTTTGTAAAGTTTGACTGGCCGTCGCGTGCATACGTAGTACTTATCACTTCCGTGAAAAGAGTAAAGACAAAAGGAAAAACAAAACAAAATTCGTTTTCAGCCATTCCGACTACACTACGACTAAAACCTAGTTACGTAAATTATTTTTATCATAGAAATCACGTATTAGGTTACTAACTAAATTTTAAAAGTTAATATCTTTTGCGCCTGTTAGTCGATTTTGATGAAATAAACGCTAAATAATACTCACAACAATGCTTCTTACTTTGTAATATTTCGTTTTTGAATACAATGAGCGGTTTTTACGTGATGCGCGCACAAACGAACAGACAAACCGACAAACAGACAAAAATTTAAAAAAATATTTTTTTACTTTCTATTACTTATTTCTCGCATCTTCCAGTGATTTTTTTGCAAAAATCTGTAATGTACAGACACGGAAAGTCGGAAATGTATAGATAACCGCATAGCCCATATTGTGTGAGTACTCTGTACTAGAAAGCTGTCATTCGCTGGAAACCTACGTATTTTCTCGACTTGAATGTGCCCTGGCGGTTAAGAGTATGTCATGCTCACTCAAATGTCTCGCTGATGGTGGCGCGTGTGTCGGATCATTTAGTTCCCTTCAAAATGGTTGAGTTGAATGGTGCCGATACATGGGTCATATTCGTGAACGGGCGCTGTCAGTTGTGACTGGTCATCTCTTGGTTGCCACGGTTTATTTGAATTAAATATTTTATTTTTACTATGGACACTTTTAAAGTACACATCTTGCTACATCGTTCTCACATAATGTACCATCTCAACATAAATGATGTAACCAAGTTATTGTAAAAGTATTCTGATTTAAAAGGGTGTCCATGGAGTTTCTTCCCCGTTCTTCTCCATAGAGATCTACGTTAGGGAATGGGCAACTACAGTTCTTTCACAGTTTTTATGCCTTGTGACTGGGACTGTAGCTACTTTTCATTGTTGTCTTTGTTTCGACAATTCAAAAGTGCCTGTAACTGGCCTATTTGAAATAAATGCTTTGATTTTGATTTTGATTTGATACTATCACAGCTTAATAGGCTTTACAAGTTTACGAGTAATAGTCGACCAACTTATAAAATGTACTTGGATAACATGTTTTCCTAAACATAATGTATGGGAGCACAGGTTTTTTAACTGCAAATGTAACTTTGTTTTTATTATTATTTTCGTATTGTTAGCGACGATACGTGAATTTATTGATCTCTAATTAGATTTTACGTAATTGTGATATTAATTTATATTCTGATAAGATGTTTATTCTGATAGGATTATTGGTGTTGATTTTTCTAATTAGAAGTTATGAGTTGCGAATTCCTGCCGCCTGGCGGCGCTATTTGTTAATTACGTAAGCTTAATTACTAGGAAACTTTACCTTAACGAGAGCCATTTTAGTATTTTTCTCATTTTAAGGTTTAAATTAAGGTTTTTGGTATTGTTTTCTATAAATATAAGTTAATTAAACCCGTCCTAAAGACCCGTCCGTGTAAGAAAACGTTGTAAGGGATGTCTGATCACGAGAAACAGCATATTTCAAATTTCCTATAGAAAAGGTACCTACGCTCTGATTGGTCGAAGGGCGAAAGATTAGTGCCGTGTGCAAAACCAAGGGGCTGTGATTGGTCAGAGCTGCCTATAAAAAAGGGGCACGTTTCCGTAGTCAGGCAGGCATTCCAAATCCGACAGTGTTATGAAGAAGCATCAAGAATAAATAGGAAGAACCTCTGAAGACTAGTGTTATTATTACTCCACCACTGCACACTCTCCAGTCGACATCCCGCCAGCGAACCTGCTCCACACAACATCACACAAGAGCGTCAACACGTATTATTGTTCTACTCAATGCCATCCACGTGGATGTTGTGGCTTTATGTAAAGGTTTATTTTATTTTATTTAAGTATACAGACGATCATAAACATTTTACGAGTTGTGCTTGCAACTGCGCATTGATAAGTCAGCTACAAAATATTTTAAAACCCTCCGTGCATATTGCACAACGGGTGCGTGAACATCATGAGTGTACGGACCGTGATGTTGCTAGCCGCGGTGTTGACGCACCAACTCCACGCCGAGGATACGAAGAAATCCGAAGATTCAAAACTGCTCCACTACGTAGTCGCTCTAAATACAGACGTCCGCTACTGCTACGGGACGCTTATCACAGCCAACTGGGTGGTGACAGCTGCGAACTGCTTTGCTGCCACATCCGTACAGTACGGAAACTTGTCCATTCCGTTAAACGAGACGACCTCCGTGCGAAAAATCCTGCTTTCAGAACAACCTCGATCGACTAAGAGTCTAGAGCCCGATCTCGGCTTGGTCTTTATCAGGTCGGTGCCCCTGGGTATCTTTGCGCAGTTGTCGGCCGTGGACTACAAGGCGATGGCAGGACACGTCATCAAGTACACCGACTTCTTAGTCCCTCAAGAACAAATATTAAAAGAAGGTCTCGTAACCTCGTGTAACGTGCAGAAGAAGTCTGTTTTCGCGTCGCACCTATGTGTAGCGCCCCATTGCAAAGATAAGCACCTGCTGTCGCTTCCGGGAGAGCCTGGCAGCCCGCTGTACTTCGACGGCAAGCTGGCGGGCGTGCACATCGGGGACAGCACATTTCAGTCCTTTGGAGACACCAAAATGTTCTTCTTGCGCACCTACACACCAATCAGCCCTTTCCTATCGTGGATCAGTGAAGTGATAACGAAACAGGAATGTGCGACATTTCTCTAGGCGAGTCTACGAGCGCCTTAGACAAAGCCGTTACAGTAGCTGATATTATTTTATTTATTTGCATGACAATTGCACAGATACTCTGGTTAGTTTGCTGGCAGGTTCTTATGAACATCCATCCATGATTCCATGCATATCATCAAAGCTGCATCGATGCATCGTAGAAACCACTCTAGGGAACAAGTATGGAGCTCGTTAAAATATTTCCATGAAAATCGATTATGGACTGGTCTTTAAACGATAATCTATGAACTTTCAAACTGTATAAACAAATATGATTATAAATCAATATTATTAATATAAATTTCATTTAATCGTAGTACCTAAGTACTTGTAGGTCTTGTATAATGGATGACTATGTAAGAATTGACTGTGTATGATTTGAGGGTGACAAAATATAATGTTCAAACGATGTAAGGGCATCCGCTAAAACAAGCGCAGGTCGCGTGTGAGCATTGAAATAGTACATTTTGATATACGTGGGGAAACTTTGTTATTGAATTCGAGGAGGAATTAGAACAAATCCCCACGCGTATCAAACGACGTTTTTAAATACACTTTCGAAGAAATAAAATATGGGAACGGAAAGTATTTTTCTCAGGAATTATTTATTTATTTATTTTAGTACATGGAGGACTTACAGCTAATAAAAATAAACAAAAAAGGAAACCATAGTCACCAGAAAACCAATTATTAGGAAACTATGATCTAAAAAAATGAAAATTTACTGCAATCAACATAAGTATATAAAAACACAAATAAATGGTATTCACACACATACACACACACCCCTCGGGACACACACACACCCCCACACACACTCACCCACACACACTCACCCCCACACACGCAAACATACCCAGCCACGCCCTCACACGCCCCACACACACTCAAGCCCCCGAATGCACATTCACATACCTGCACCCCTATTTCTAATTTAATTTTGTTTCATCCTGGCTGTATTGTAATTTGTTCTAATTTTATTTTACTACAATCTTTATTTTAAAATTAATGTTGTTTTTAATAAAATTTTTAATCTAAATTTGTTTTAATCTTGATTTTATTCGAATTTTGTTTTTGATTTAAAAAGATTATTTAACTTGGTTATAGTCTAATTTTTCTAATTATATTTTTAGTGCGCAAATAAATGTTTTAATGTTGACTTATTACACTTAATTTTAAGTAATATAATTTTGTTACCTTTTGCTGCATAAAACTTGCCCTTTTCTTTTTTTTTTCTGAATTGAAATCATCAAATGATGAATGCTCTGGGCGGAGCGGAAGGGAGTGTCAGACTTCGACTGACTAAAACCCATCCATGTTCCTTCTTTGCCCTTTGTGTTTCAGGGCCACGGTATCTCTTTCGATCAGTCCCGCAGCCCTGGCAGGCGTCGGCCCATGCGGATCATTTTTTCATTGTTGCTGACATCTCTTTGAGGCGCACGTGGAACACGAACGCGCCGTCGACACTCTACGTCCACAGGCCCGCGCCTACGGAGGCCAGGAGCCACCTCGTGACCTCCGACGCCCGGGGCGTCTCCCGCGGTGGCTGGGACGTGAGACTCTTTCCCTCTCACGTCCCGCTACCTCCTTCACTAGCATGTCTACTTCGCAGAAGGAGGTGACGGCTTCCCATTCCCTCTCGCTCCGAAACATGGCTTGAACCAGGGCCGAACGCGAGTGATCGCCGCCGCCAATATATACCGCCAATACTATCGATTCGGTGCAGGAACCTCCCGAAACAACCGTGTCCGGTGAGGACCTGCGTCAGGCGGAAGGTGCGGGCGCCGTGGTGCCTCTCTAGCCACTCCTCAAAGACGGGACTTATCGCCACTATGGTGGCGTTCCCTGCACGGGGTTGCGACAGTCGCTCTCTCCATGTCGCCATGAGATCGCGCCAGAGGTCTGTCCGCTGAGCGGACATTTGCCGCGGCAGTGGAGTTTCTCCCCGACGTAGTGCCTCCGCGCGCCATTCATGCAGGCGTGCGAGGACTATCGCCTCCAGATCACATGGCGGCAATCCGGCAAGGAGGCTCGCCGCCTCACCGGAGATCGTGCGGTTCCTCTTGACTAGTCTTAGGGCAATCACCTTTTGGGGCGCCTTCAGGTAGTGGGCCGCTTACCACCTCAAAGAACGCGTCCACACCGGACCGCCCACAAGAGTCCTAGGTACTTCAACGTCGACCCGACGTCGATGGAAACTCCTCCTGTCGTCACTAGGGATCCCGACGGTGGCGCATTCCGAGGCCCATGAAAACACATGGCCTCGGACTTGGGCAATGCCACCTCGAGACCCAATTGCCGGATCCTCTCCACAACTATCGCAACCCCGCGAGTCATGTTTTCCGCCGCCGCCTCGTGCGACCTACCTTGTGCCAGTACCAGCGGGTGCGTCGGCGCGCAGCACCCAGTCCTAACCGATGTTCCACAAGGCCGGCCCCAGAACCGATCCCTGTGGAACACCGCACGACATCTCTCGCCGGTTCCATTCTCCGCTCCGACCGAGGTAGATGACGGCCCTATCCGTCAGGTAGTCGGCGGTTGGCAATGACTCTTTCAAAGAGCTTGCCCACCTCGTCGAGCAACACGATGGGCCGGTATGCGGACGGAGAGTCCGCAGAGCGCCCTGGCTTCCGGATGAGGACCAGCTTCCCCGTCTTCCAACGAAGCGGAAACTGGCCTCTCTCCAAGTATGCGCTTAGGAGCCCTTCCAGTCGGGGCCCGAGAGCCTCAGAGGCCAGGACCCAGGCTTTGCCAGGCAAGCCATCGGGTCCCGGGGCGGTATTTCTGGCTTTCAGCCTGCGTACCGCCACTCTCAGGTCTACCCCAGTCACCCCCGGAACGTCGTCGTGTAGTCCGCTTCTGGCACCACAAGCGGCGGCGGAGCCATAGGCGGGGGAGGATGCCTCCCTCGCGAAGGGAACAGAGCGCTCACCACATCCTCCACGAGCTCAGGCCGGAGACTCTGTGTTAGCGGGGAGGCCCGGGTACGCAGTTTGTCCCGCACCAGCTTGTAAGGGCGCCCCCACGGATCTCCGTTCAGAGACTCCAGCATCTCCTGGCGGGCCAGATCTTTGGCCCGCCGGACAGCCTTTGGAGGGTGGTCTTCGCCGCTCTGTACCCCACGTACAGATCCGCCTCAATGGCTGCCGCATCCGGAGGGCGGATGCGGAGCCTGCGATGCCTGGCGTACAGGTGCCGCGCGGCAACGCACGCCTCGCGCAGAGACGTCAGCAGTACACCTGACACCGGGCGCTTCCTGGCTGAACTCGGGGCATTGCCACGTCGCAAACCTCGGACATGGCCTCCTGGAACCAACCCGCATCGTTGTTGATGTTGTTGGTAGGCCTGGCGGATGAAGACACCCAGGCCTGAATGAACGAGGCTTCCAGGAGGAGCTCCCAGTACATCTGCTTCAGCGCCCATCGCGGACCACTCGGGGCCTGTAAGACCGGCGCGCTTGAGGTCTGGGTGGAGACGTTGAACCGGATGTCGGGATAGGTCTCCACCCCCTCCATGACGCGGCAGTCAATGACTCGCGGCGACAGAGCAGGGCTAGCGAACGAGATGTCCACCACCGACTCGCAACGCATCCGCACGCACGTGCGGATAGAACCCCGATTTAGGATGACCAGGCCTGTCTCCAGAGCCCAGTCCTCCACCATCCTACCCCGCACCTCCTTGTAACAAGAACCCCAAGCCAAGTTCTTGGCATTGAAGTCCCCGAGCACAGGAACGGGGAGGGAATGGGTTCCGATGACAACACTCAACTCCGTGAGGGAGTTGTGGAACTCGGCGAGAGTTTGGGGAGAAGTAGACTCCCACTACAACGATCTCCCCGAACCGTGCTGCTACACACCCCTGACACTCTCAAGGGTTGGGGTACTGGCCACCAACGCAATTATGGTCACTGAGCCGGCCACGGCGATGTTAATCGACCACTGCGCCATGCTCTAGAGCAACAGATCCTGAGCGCAGGCGCAGTGGTTGATGTTCGCCTGGATAAGGCCTAATGGGGCCGTTACAGGCACTCCATTTCAGCCCCCTCCCGGGCCCTCTGCGAGGGCCCCGCTGTGAAAGTTGCAGCAATGGTGGCAGCGGCGGTGACAGTGGCGGCGGCTACGGCGGTGGTGATGGTGCATGACCCAGAATGTGCAGGTCTGCACATTTGATGGGTCTGGACACTCGGGCCTCATCCGCATTTGGGGACGCTATAAGCGTTTCAGCCAGAGCGTCAGCGGATGATCCACGGGTTTCGCCGGGGATCTCCAGCACGCGAGCCCCTGTTGTGGTGACTCTAAGCCGGAGGTCCTCGGTGATCCCGAGCTCCCCAAGATCCACCGTCGCCTTCGCCTTAGCCAGCACGTCGCGATAGGTCACGCCCCTCTTTTCCGCGTCCGGCTGTAGTGTGATCACTACAACTGCCGACCGACGCTCCGCTCCTTTTGGCGGCGCTTCTGCTCCCGGTTCCTAGCCTTTTTGGCCACCTTTCGCCCCTTCCTCTTTTCCCCAGCCACCTGCCACCCGGCTTCGGCCGCGGAAGGCTTAGGGGGCGCGGGGGGTGGCGGTGGCGGCTGCCTCACGGCTGGCGCTGGCACATTCACCGCCTTGCCCTTCTTTTGAGCCGCCGCCTTGCCCTGCTTCAGGGCCGCCGCCTTCTTAGCCGGAGCCGGCTTTTCGGGGGCCGACGCAACCCTGCCGGAGGGCTGGCTGGACGACCCCGGTGCGGAGGCAGCAGCCGCAATGTGGCCGCCCTCGGGCCCGGGGGCGCCTTGCTTTACCGCCAGGGGGGCGCAGGACAATGCCCTCCAGGATGGAGAACCGCGCCTGGAAAGCAGCCAGCTCCTGCCGAACTAGATTCAGGACCAGGTTCTCCACCGGCACGGGTTCGCTTGGTCGCTGCTGGCCCCCATTTTGGGGCGCCTCGCGAGAGCCGGACTCGCACAGACCGGTCAGGTCTGCTCGGAGCTTCCTGTTCTCCTCTTGGAGAAGCTTTGTAGCGGCCGTCAGGCAAGCGACCTCCGCTCGCAGTTTGGCCACTTCGCCTGGCGGAGGCCCCGCATATCTGGCCTCCGCTGCCGCTATAAAACTAGCCCTATTGTTACCTAAACGAAAGAAGTCACTGGCTCCTGAAATACAAGTACTCTAACCTAGCTCTGGATCTAGGGTCTGTACTCTGTTTTTATAGCAATAAAGAAATGTATTATTGTTGTGTATGCGCGTACCGCGCCCCTTCCCGCGCGCCTCCCGCGCGCGATGCGTTATTGTCATGTACCTACCTGTCAATAAATCAGTGCGTTGCTAACCAGCGATCGTTTCACTTGCCCGTAATATCATCGACCCATCTGCATACTTAACAATTATTAATTGAAACATTAGGAAATTGAAACGTTCTATATCACACTACAAAAAGCTGCAATTAATATAATAATAATTTTGAATTGTTCGAAAGTTCATGCAAATAGATGAAAATGAAATTGGTCCTCACCACAATACACCCTAAACATAACACACCACACGCTGCATTTACTTTGGTTTCGACCCGTAAATGTTGGAAATACCAGTAAGCAAGCAGTAAGCTGAGAAGCAAAAGCACATCCCATATATAATAATATATTTTTATATTTTTAAATGTTTTTATATGGTTTTTTTTTTAATAAATATTTAAAAATGTAATTAGTATGTAAGAAGATAAATAAACGAAATAATAATAATATTTATTTTAATTCAGATCAAATTACAAGATTCATATGTTGTTAGTCAAAGTCTTAACCTAATGTTAGTAAAAAACACACTCTGTAAATAAAATGATAACGACTGACACCTACGTGTGCAGCCGAATCCAGTGAGCCAGCATGGGGCTGTCCCACCTATCACACAATACATTCAGAATGCTGTGGGAGCTAGCACGTACTCTACCGAGAATAGAAGCGCACCGTTTCCGCATAATATCTTGAAAACCATCAACCCTGGCCTCGGTGAACGGATGTTCACCGAGGCCAGGGTTGCTGCAAGCCGGAAGCTCTACAATAGCGTTTTAGACCCAACAGCTTCCTGAATACATTGTTATACTGGACACGCAAGGCGTTGTGCTATGTTGTATATATATATTCACCATTTAAACTTGGTGATTGATGAAAATATTTACACAATATCATGAATATTTACTTTATGAATTTTATTAAATTGCGTCATCGTTCGTTTGGCCACGCGGCCATAGTCGGGACTAACGCTGCCGCGCTGCCATCTCATTTTTCAAATGTTTACCTTACCAACAGCGTCTTTCTCTACAATATCAGCAAGTCATACTTATGGGCTGTATTTTTGAATTCCACGCGGATGTAGTCGCGGGCGAAGTGCTAGTATTGGATACAGGGACAGAATTAATAAAAATATGTGTACATTTAATTTGAAATATTACAGTCTTAGCCACCACATGCCGCTCCTTATCCTGACGTAGTCAGGCATGGTTTCGGAGGGGCCCACCACGGCCACGACCGGGCAGCGGTCGTATATGTATCGGTCGGCCATCACACGCAGGTCCTTCGCGGTCAGACCCGTCAGACGTGCTTTCACCGTCCGCACAGGGATCCTCGCGGAAGTGTGCAGCACTTTCTGACCCATGTCGTGTGCAGACCACACCACATTGCTGTACTGCCGCGCCACGTTCAGACGAGCGAGCCTTAGACCCCTCTCAACATCCGAAGCCCGTAGCACGGTGCACATTTCCATCCAATGATCTTGAATCCTGGTAACTACTTCGTCTAGCTTCCACTTGTCTGCGATAAAGTACACGCCCCACAGGCCGATGTCGTGGTACACCGTGTAAAATGGCTGATAGCGCTCGCACAGCTTGTCTATGGCCACCCAGCGCGCCACCGGTGGCGTCTGCCCCTCGCCGCGCCCCTGACTGCGATCCCATGAACCTATTATGTAGCTCAATACCAGCATCTTGTAGTAGTCAGCGCCGGTATACCCCGGCGCTTCGACCGCAATCGCTACATGGCAGAAAGGCAAAGAATCGTCACGAAACACAACTTGGGACCCGGTGTAACGGATGGGTCCCAACTCACCGGCCGGCACACATGGTATGCACCCTATAGTACAAGAAGCAGCTTCAACCAGTTGTCTGGGATCCATTGCCCCTGAAGCTGTCAAACACAACCTATGGGGCACATAGTTTTCGCACCAGAAGGTTCTTGTGATCTCAGCATTAAATCGGTCTAAATTTTCGGATGGGCCAATAACGCGCTGGCCAAGCGGTGTACTCTGGAAAGCTGTTGCGTGCAGGTAATCGAAAAGCACTTTTTTTGATTCAACTTCAGCATCGGCGAGCTCCCTCCTAATGTTTTCCCGCTCGTGCTTTATCTTGGTGTCATTGATGTCTATTTCGGTGATAACCCTGCACAGTATGTCCACTGCTTTGCACGCATTTACTGAGTGCAGCACCACTGAGAACACTTGCTCCTCTCGCGACGTGCGCACTCTCATTGTACCACCAATATCGCGAATTGCGTTTTCCAGTCGACCCTGGTCCAACGTTCTGCAGCCCTTGAAGGCCAAGTGCTCTATGAAATGCGTCAGCCCATTTGTGTAGCTGGTCTCGTAGCGCGGGCCAGCCGCCACCGCCAGCGTCACGCATGCCAGCGACGAGGCCTTCACTTCCGTGGCGATCCTCACTCCGTTGGGTAACACCATCAAATTTGTACTACACATTGCAGGATCCACGGTAACCTCATGCCTGACACTAAACCTGGTGAGGTTTATTGAAATAGATTTTAGTATCGTTTTGAACATTGTGTAAATAATTAGGTATCAATCAATTGCATAATGTCATGTCTGTTTATTTTCTTTTTTCAAGAAGGCACAGAGCATCAATATAAAGGAGAATAAGAGAAGATCTTTTCTGAAAGAAGGTTTATTAACTAAGTTGGGATTAAGATTAAACGCATACATGTTTGCTGTAACACTAAAGTTTTATTGATATGATATTTGTTTTGTAAATCGGTTGTAAAAAACACTATTACACGTCAAACATAAATGACGTCCTAGAACTAGATGTACTCGGTGATTCCTATCCGACTGTACTAAGAAGAAACACCGTGATAAACTCGGGGGTCACAGTTTCTTTAAACTCCAGACATTATTATCATGTCATATTATTATGATAACCATGCAGTTTTGTGTCTGTAATGGTTTTTTGAGGAAAGGACCAGACAGATTCGAGTGGGCCTATCCAGTTAGTGCACGCATTTGTCAGTAATCAAGTAGCTCAACTTTTGACCTAAGGAGCTCGACGACTCGACGAATAATACCATAGAAAAGATATTTGGGTAGGTCGCATAAAGTACTCAAACTGGTGCATTTGGTAGATCATTAATGTATGGTAGGAACAAACTGTCAGACAATCGTCAAAACTAACCGAAGAAACGAAAGAAAAGGAGTACATACATAAGTACGGACTATGTGGGTCTTTTTCTTTCTTCTCTTCGGTTAGTTTTACATTCGCTGTAATTAAAATTCATAAAGTAAATATTCATGATATTGTGTAAATATTTTCATCAATCACCAAGTTTAAATGGTGAATATATATATACAACATAGCACAACGCCTTGCGTGTCCAGTATAACAATGTATTCAGGAAGCTGTTGGGTCTAAAATGCTATTGTAGAGCTTCCGGCTTGCAGCAACCCTGGCCTCGGTGAACATCCGTTCACCGAGGCCAGGGTTGCTGCAAGCCGTCGTTCGTTTGGCCACGCGGCCATAGTCGGGACTAACGCTGCCGCGCTGCCATCTCATTTTTCAAATGTTTACCTTACCAACAGCGTCTTTCTCAAAATGTCATTCAAGCGCCAACAGAACTATGACTCGCTGAAATATTTTAATTACAGCGAATGTAAAACTAACCGAAGAGAAGAAAGAATAAGACCCACATAGTCCGTACTTATGTATGTACTCCTTTTAATAATAATAATAAATAATAAAAAGTTTATTGATCCAAAGATATACATAGACACAGATTGTACAATAGTTACATGCTAAGACTTAATCAACTAACAATGGACACAAGGGGAGGAAAATAATTGTCTATATTACCAAAAATTAAATCCTGTCTCCTAAACTAGGGATGGCCTGTATCTTAGGAGACAGTGATAAGACCGAACAGAAATAATACAATTTATTGACCATAAGTTACGAGTGTCGATGTTATTTATTCCACCGCAAGACAAAAATGTGGGTTAGCCGAGTAAGTAATTTAAGATTTATTTGAGCATGGATGGATGGATGCAGGTGGGGAGAAAAAGTGGGGGTATGCATGGGAGAGAGGTGTGTGTGTAATGTGCGTGAGTGTAATGTTAGTTGTGTTGTATGGGTGTGTGTGTTGTGTGTTATGGGGGGTTTGTTTGTGTTCTTATTTAGCAATGTTTTGTTAAGCGATGAATGCCAGTAGAGATTCCGTGTTATTGTAGTCCTGTTGTAGGAGCCAATCTGTAATTTTAGTTTTGATATTGAATTTATTTAACTTTATTATGTTCAGTTTTTTTTTGTATAATTTTATAAATGTGAAAACTTAACACGTAGTGTTGATGTTTTGCAAACGAGGTTTTGTGCTGTACACCAGGGGGGACATATGTTCGCTTCCTCGGGTCAGGCAGGGGTAGGCAGCCATGTACTCTAAGGACAGATCGAAGAACAAACAGCTGACGTACCGTCAGTACTTTGCAATCAGAATAGAGTTGTGCAGTGGAGTATCTAAACGGTTTTCTGGTCATAACCTTAAGTACAGCTCTTTGAGCTCTCTCTGCCCTCAGAATAAAAGACTTTGCTGCTCCACCCCACACGGTTATGCAGTATCCGAGGACTGACTGGCACAGAGTGAGGTAAACCATCTTGAGAATGTCAAAGTCAGCCGATTCACGCAGAAATTTAAAGATGTGGATCAGACGGATAGTTCGAGTTGTTAGAGTGTCAAGCTGTTTGTTCCATCTTAATCCCTCATCTATATGCACCCCCAGATACTTTACGCTATTAGTTCTAACAATGGCAGCACAAGAGCACGACAGACGATTTTGGCATGAGTGAGCTGTTATCGAAAAAGTATTTGGGGGCAGGGCGTTACGTCGGATCGCAAAGGGTATATAATAGGTTTTATTCAAGTTTAGCGTTAGCAAGTTCATATTAAGCCAGGTCATCACGAAAGTTAGTGCAGCTTCAGCCCTAGTTTGCACATCGTCCCACGTAGGCCCGTGAATTAAAATCGCCGTGTCATCGGCATATGCATAGATCTTAGCATCAGGTATTGACATTTTACAGAGGTCGTTTATATAGATTAGAAAGAGCGTGGGGCCTAATATGCTTCCTTGAGGCACGCCGAATGACACTGATTCTTCATCACTGTGTCTCGAGCCTATCCTAACTCGCTGGGTACGATTTGTCAGGTAGTTAGTGAAGAGTTTCAAAGCCATGCCACGCACGCCCACATACTCTAACTTAGCAATTAGTTTGGGAACAGAAACTGCGTCGAAGGCCTTTGACAAGTCCAGGAATATGCCAAGGCACTTAGTTTTGCTGTCCAGTGTCTTTGCTATAGTTTGAGTTAGATCTAATACAGCATCTTCAGTGGAGACACCAGACCTAAAGCCATACTGGTTATCAGCAATAATTTTGTACCTGTTTAAAAAGCTACTAAGATTATTGTTTAAAATCTTTTCCAGTATTTTAGAGAGCGAGGGTAGAACAGATATCGGCCTATAATTATTGACACAGTTCCTGCTCCCTCCCTTATAGATTGGGTGTAAAATGGCCTTCTTAAGAGAATCCGGAAAGACTCCCGTGTCTATGCAAAGATTGCATATGTGCGTTATCACTGGTACGAGAGTGTGGCGACATGTCTTAAGGAGCGATGATGGAATTCCATCCTAGCCTACGGCACAATCGCTTCGAAGCTGTAATATAATAGAATTAACGTCACTGTCGTCGACTTTTTTTAAAGCAAGTGAATTGATGGGCGAATTCAGCGTCACGCTTGTGCAACCGGGAGGCACATCTCGAGTTAGAGGTGTTTTATTTGGGTCATTTAGTATTGCCCCTGCCATGTCTTTACCTATACTACTGAAGAAGGAACATACATTATTTAGGGATGATTTAGGGTTAGCGGTTATTTTTAATAGCTCATCTGGACTAGAGTGAATTTTACCGGTATTCGTAATTTCTTTAATAGTTTTCCATAGCATTCTTGGATTACCGTGTGACTTTTCAAGTTCGTTCTTCTCATATGTAGTCTTTAATTTACGCAGTAGCGCATTACAAAAGTTTCGATAGCGTGAATATGTTACAAGTAATATTAAGTTGTCTGGTGATTTTTTAGATTTTGTGTGTAATTTATCTCTATGCTTAATACATTTTAATAGGCCAGGAGTTATCCATGGTTTTATAATTCTTAGTTTCCTTGGTACTTTGGTTTGTTCTGTATGTTTAGTTATAGTTGATGACAGTAGTGTAACCAGTTCATTCATAGCGATATTCGCATCTTCAGTTCTGTAAATATTTGTGAAATCTGTATGTTCTAATTCTGTTTTGATTGCTTCCGTATTAATGCGAGATTTAGTGAAAAATTTGCTACCGGTTGAGTTTGTATTAGAGATTGCAAGTATAATTGGTTTGTGATCTGTGATATGCGATTCTACTACCAAACTTGTTGCCGCTGACTTTGATTTTAGTAGTATGTGATCAAGACAATTTTCATTTCTAGTGGGTAGAAGGTGGGTTGGTAATAGTCCATGGGATGCGTTTAAAATAAGGTAGTCTAACGCCCGGTCATTCCTACTCCCTAGTTTTATATCAATATTCAGGTCTCCTACCATTGCAATATTTGGGGAGCTTGCTATCTTCTCATAGATGCAATTGAGGCTGGTCAAAAAACTGTCGTACTTATCTTTTGTGGAATTAGAAGGGGAACGGTATATCGCAACTACTGAGAGCTTATTATTAACTTGACATATTAGACTATTTGCGAAGTTTAAAGTTGGCTCCCACACTGTTACATTTAGGCCAATTTTAGTATAAAGAATTACTCCATCGTTTTGATTCGTTATGTTTTTAGTAGAGTGCGACTGGTAACCGTGTAATACTGGGATATTACTCACTCCACTCAGCCAGCACTCAGTCAAAACAATAATGTCAAAATTAACATTAATTAGACACAACAATGCTTGTAGACTATCAAAATTTTTGTTTACGCTACGTATATTCATATGTAGTAGTTTTATGCTACTATTAGTTATATTTATGTATTTTATACACTCATTAGGGTCACATGAGAAACAATTCTCGAGATTAAGGTTGTCCAGGTCGCGATTTATGCTGTCTATATTAGCCATTGGAAATATCAGTTAGTACCAGAAACGAGAACACTATATATACCGGTGGTGTAGGCATATGAAACATAGAAATAGCATCGCTTTTTTTTGAAGATGAAGAACAGTGGAGTGAAGAGGTGTGTACGTTATGTTTGTTTACAATGTGTAAGAAGGGTTTATTTGAAGTGTAAGATGAGTGTCTTTGTGTGTCGTTAAACAATATGTGTCGACTAAAAATTAATTTAACAAAGTTGGTAAAAAAGAACAATAAAAATAAAAACATAAGTGTGTCTAGTTTTCGAAACGTCGATTGAGAAATGTGTTCAATTAGTCACATATTCTTGCTAGCGAGATCCAGAAGACACTTTTCTGAGGACACTAATAACTGTTTATCACCAGGCTGCTTGCGAAGGAAGATATTTCCGTTGCATGTCCAACAAAAAACATAGCCATTCACGGGAATTTCTTGGCAAATTCCCGTGCCAGGTAGAATAGCTTTTTGGAGCTAGGAGGTAGCTGTTCCGCAACAAAAATCGCCTGACGTTTCCCTGGTATACCAATCAATTCAGTATTTAATTTGTCCTCTTTAGATTTGCTGTTGTTGTTGAAGGAACGGACAGCTGACAGTATATTTTGCTTTGTGCGCACAGTAGTAAATTCCGCGATGATTGGTCGAAAGGAGGTGTCAGTCCCATTTGTAGCCGATTTTCCAGGAAGACGATATACGTCCCGAAGTTCTGCCTCGGGTATGGGCACTCCCACCGTTTTGCTTATATTGCAGACAGTTTTTATTAGGTCCCGCGTATTCTCATTACTTGATAGTGGGATGTTTCTTAACTCGATTCCAGACGCACGTGACTTGTATTGGAGGTCAACTATTTTCTTTTCAAGGCTTTCTATGTAGCCTCGCTGTTCTTGACGGTCTTTCTTGAGTTCTTCCACCTCCTTCCTCAGTTCTTCAAACCCCTGGTTCATGAAGAACATCGCCCTCTCGATCTCAGCACTAGCTTTACAGATTTCAGCATTGGACTCTTGAATTTTTTTATTTTGGGCCTTGATTTCAGCAATGTCCGTGACCAATTTCGACATAAAGGCAATTTGTTCTTCTAACATCTTTGAAAAACGAGTATCTTGATCCTTTTTCCAGCTAGCGAGTAAATCTTCCTGCACTTCATGCTGGCCTCCAGGCGATCGTGCTTGTCTCGGCTGGCGTCTACGAGTTGTTACGTTGTCAACTATCTCAGACGCTGTTTTAATATCAGGCTCAGACTGGGTCTGAGTCAGACTATTGTTTTGCACCTTAGGAGGGGTTCTTTGAAGACCAGCCATCGTAATAGTAGTACAAGATGAAGTAAGATGACAATAGGAAAAGAAACCGATTAGGAAGGGTACTTATCTGATTTGTCTTTGTTAGTATTAGTTGTTGCTATTCAATACTGTATTGTTTACTACTATCCGGTACATTCGCACCTGATCGACCGCTCCTGAGTTCGCAAGCGCCGGCGTAGCCGATACAGGTTTCGTAGGCGATCTCGTAGCGTGCCGTAGCACAGGCGGCTGACGTCGTTATCGCGTAGCAGATGTGTAGCACTCAGTAATTTCGCAAGCTTGTTCTATCTACTCAGTGGTGTAGTGGCCGGGCGCTCAGGTCTGCCCACCGCCGCACGTCACGCCGCTGGTTCAAATCTCGCCGAATCACAGGCACTCCAGAATAGTAGAAATATTTGAACTATTGATATCCCTTTCTAATACCGCCTATAGGGTGGAGCAATCAGGTAAGCACTACAATTGAGTGACAAGGATTTAAAAGTCACAAGAATCAACCAATCACTAAATTTAGCGCCTCAAAAACTTGTGGGGAACAAACACACGTCCACTCGCATGAGCGTCGGCCGGCCGAATGAATTTTCTTTCGTTTCTTCGGTTAGTTTTGACGATTGTCTGACAGTTTGTTCCTACCATACATTAATGATCTACCAAATGCACCAGTTTGAGTACTTTATGCGACCTACCCAAATATCCTTTCTATGGTATTATTCGTCGAGTCGTCGAGCTCCTTAGGTCAAAAGTTGAGCTACTTGATTACTGACAAATGCGTGCACTAACTGGATAGGCCCACTCGAATCTGTCTGGTCCTTTCCTCAGAAAACCATTACAGACACAAAACTGCATGGTTATCATAATAATATGACATGATAATAATGTCTGGAGTTTAAAGAAACTGTGACCCCCGAGTTTATCACGGTGTTTCTTCTTAGTACAGTCGGATAGGAATCACCGAGTACATCTAGTTCTAGGACGTCATTTATGTTTGACGTGTAATAGTGTTTTTTACAACCGATTTACAAAACAAATATCATATCAATAAAACTTTAGTGTTACAGCAAACATGTATGCGTTTAATCTTAATCCCAACTTAGTTAATAAACCTTCTTTCAGAAAAGATCTTCTCTTATTCTCCTTTATATTGATGCTCTGTGCCTTCTTGAAAAAAGAAAATAAACAGACATGACATTATGCAATTGATTGATACCTAATTATTTACACAATGTTCAAAACGATACTAAAATCTATTTCAATAAACCTCACCAGGTTTAGTGTCAGGCATGAGGTTACCGTGGATCCTGCAATGTGTAGTACAAATTTGATGGTGTTACCCAACGGAGTGAGGATCGCCACGGAAGTGAAGGCCTCGTCGCTGGCATGCGTGACGCTGGCGGTGGCGGCTGGCCCGCGCTACGAGACCAGCTACACAAATGGGCTGACGCATTTCATAGAGCACTTGGCCTTCAAGGGCTGCAGAACGTTGGACCAGGGTCGACTGGAAAACGCAATTCGCGATATTGGTGGTACAATGAGAGTGCGCACGTCGCGAGAGGAGCAAGTGTTCTCAGTGGTGCTGCACTCAGTAAATGCGTGCAAAGCAGTGGACATACTGTGCAGGGTTATCACCGAAATAGACATCAATGACACCAAGATAAAGCACGAGCGGGAAAACATTAGGAGGGAGCTCGCCGATGCTGAAGTTGACTCAAAAAAAGTGCTTTTCGATTACCTGCACGCAACAGCTTTCCAGAGTACACCGCTTGGCCAGCGCGTTATTGGCCCATCCGAAAATTTAGACCGATTTAATGCTGAGATCACAAGAACCTTCTGGTGCGAAAACTATGTGCCCCATAGGTTGTGTTTGACAGCTTCAGGGGCAATGGATCCCAGACAACTGGTTGAAGCTGCTTCTTGTACTATAGGGTGCATACCATGTGTGCCGGCCGGTGAGTTGGGACCCATCCGTTACACCGGGTCCCAAGTTGTGTTTCGTGACGATTCTTTGCCTTTCTGCCATGTAGCGATTGCGGTCGAAGCGCCGGGGTATACCGGCGCTGACTACTACAAGATGCTGGTATTGAGCTACATAATAGGTTCATGGGATCGCAGTCAGGGGCGCGGCGAGGGGCAGACGCCATTGGTGGCGCGCTGGGTGGCCATAGACAAGCTGTGCGAGCGCTATCAGCCATTTTACACGGTGTACCACGACATCGGCCTGTGGGGCGTGTACTTTATCGCAGACAAGTGGAAGCTAGACGAAGTAGTTACCAGGATTCAAGATCATTGGATGGAAATGTGCACCGTGCTACGGGCTTCGGATGTTGAGAGGGGTCTAAGGCTCGCTCGTCTGAACGTGGCGCGGCAGTACAGCAATGTGGTGTGGTCTGCACACGACATGGGTCAGAAAGTGCTGCACACTTGCGCGAGGATCCCTGTGCGGACGGTGAAAGCACGTCTGACGGGTCTGACCGCGAAGGACCTGCGTGTGGTGGCCGACCGATACATATACGACCGCTGCCCGGTCGTGGCCGTGGTGGGCCCCTCCGAAACCATGCCTGACTACGTCAGGATAAGGAGCGGCATGTGGTGGCTAAGACTGTAATATTTCAAATTAAATGTACACATATTTTTATTAATTCTGTCCCTGTATCCAATACTAGCACTTCGCCCGCGACTACATCCGCGTGGAATTCAAAAATACAGCCCATAAGTATGACTTGCTGATATTGTAGCTTTCTAGTGAAAGAATTTTATAAAATTTTAGTTAGGTAGTTACCTAACGAAATTAAATAGATATTTAATTTAAAGCTTCTTTGTATACAATGTTTAAGGTTGTTTTATTTTCCGGTAACAAAATAATCTGGTTTTCGGGTGATCCAACACAAATTCATATTTAAATTCATTTTTTTTAAACTGCTCATGGGTAAAACCTTCTTTTCTTAGGTCAATGCCAACCAAAGATAATGTTGGTCCTTGTACTACTAAGTCAGGGCAAAATGATGCTTTTACGTCAAACTGGAGTCGCTTGAACGATAAAGGCAGTTCCGTTGCTGTTGGCGCACATTTTTGATGTTTCTCAACTGGCCAGCTCCTGTTCCGATGAGAATGGTTGCTACAATTAAGTTATCTTTTAGGTACTACCTAGCTACTACCTAGCTACTACCTAGCTACTACCTAGCTACTACCTAGCTACTACCTAGCTACTACCTAGCTACTACCTAGCTACTACCTAGCTACTACCTAGCTACTACCTAGCTACTACCTAGCTACTACCTAGCTACTACCTAGCTACTACCTAGCTACTACCTAGCTACTACCTAGCTACTACCTAGCTACTACCAAGCTACTACCTAGCTACTACCTAGCTACTACCTAGCTAGTGACCAAGGGAAATAGGGATTCATTTTTATATATAAGGTCTAACTATTCATACACGAAATATTTTCAGAGAATCATCTAACGGCTATAACGAAGCCATTTCAAGGGTTTTTTTTATCTGAGTATATTTTTTTATAAAATATAAATAATTTAAAATTACTTGACCCACAAAATAAATACTGGCTCCTTATTTTTTAACATCCATACGCTAGTTTACTACGTAGTATTTACCTACTGTCATTGTTTAATATGGGAGTAAAAGTTTTATGCAAAAAGTCTCAAAAAATTTTAGAATTATAATAATTTCTTTAAAAAAACACTCCGATAACTTTTTTCTTCGTTGTTGACGACTTTACGATCTATATAAGTTAATCTTAAAATATTTCGTGTATGAAAAGATAGACCTTATACAACGTGTAACAGAATCAACGCAATTCCTGAAAGTAGTTGGTTCAGAATCGGCTTCTGAATCGATTTCCGTCATAAAAAATTGATGTTAAATTTTGACGGAAAAATCTTTTAAATAACTTAAATTAGAAACATAGTATCATGAAAAATTAATACAATCCTTAATTCAAGGAAATTGAAACCTTAACTCAGAGCAATAAAGGCTTCTAAAACGCACGACATTATTTGTAGTTCGCTCATAGCTCGTAATACACACACGCATATAATGTCAATGCATTTTACATTAAAAGTAGTGTGCGTCAAATAAATAGATAATTTAAAGGAATTCCAACTTTATCTCCAATGAGTAAGGCTTATTTGAATGCACGACCAAACTTAGTTGGTCATCAGAGTAGCCCTACACACAATAAAATTATTTAATTTGAAGAAATTTAGAACTTATTGCAAAGAGATAAAGCATTTGTCGGCAACCTCTTTGACGTTTATGCGAAATGCCGACACACACGCCGCCGCTACCGCCGAATAAACCTAACATTAAAAGCTAGTCATCCGTAACATCCGTAATTAAATAAATTTAAACCAAACCTACTCTTTTTTTATATAGTTATGTTTACTAAACGCAAAACGTATGTGCAACAACATCCCTGCACACACACATGCAATGTTAGCGGCCGACGCGACACGCACACGAGCGCCCGCCAGCTAACCATAGCTGTAGGCATTAGATGGGCGTTAGTTCAATGAACGAATTTTACGTATCTAAAATATCACAGACTGATATTATGAATAACTTTTGATACTTCATTGAGTTTACCGTGTAATGATTGATAATTTTCTAGTAAGTGAAATTATCAACACGAATCTAAGACTTTAGGCTTAGTAACGGGGATGCATTCAAAACAGCGACTTTTTACCAGAACTACGAAACTAACGAAGAAACGCCCGGACTCCGTGTGGCACACGCGGGTAAAAAATAAAACGTTTTTATCTACCTTATCTTTCGAGATTGCACCCCCGCGAATCCCGCGATCCCTCTGTTAAGTTGTGTTTAGGTACAGTTTATTCTTTGTACTACAAAAATATTCAAAGACGGCGTGTTTAAAAGATTTGAATCATAATATTTACAGTGATATGAATACAATCGTATTGATAGGAATGAGTAGGTACTTACAGAACTGGATTATTTACACTTTACACTTAGGTTATTATTTTGCACTATTTCTGTGATCCACTTTCATTAAAGTTTCAAAATGACCAACGTCTTATTCTATGCACTTATTTGCACGCTTTCTTAAATTGTATTTCAATTTTGTAAGCAATTTAGTATCACTTTTCACCGTCACAAATGCTTGTTCAATTTTTGTTTTTAGTTATCTATGCTGGAACGAATGCCGCCACAAATGCAACTGGCATTTGTGGCGGCATGCTGGTTGTACATGCCAAAACGCGTGAAGGTACTCTAATCCGTCCAAAGAATGTTCTGTTGCCAGTTCTCCAACAACCACCTACTGAATTCCAGTCGTGGCAAGTTGTGGGCCGGCGTTAGGTCTTGACACCATCGAAGTTGGAACGGGTGTTCACCGTCAACACGCAACGTTCGCCACGCGTACATGTGGCTGCAGTCGAACTGGGGTGCTTCTTCTCTCGAGCTGTCGGTATAGATAGCCATCTCCGTGTATTGTATGTGAAAATGTGTAAATGTCACGGAAGAAATAAAAGGACAACTACACTACGTCACTACCGGCGGATGACTAGCTGGCGGTAGCGGCGGCGTGTTTGTCGGCATTTCGCATAAACGTCAAAGAGGTTGCCGACAAATGCTTTATCTCTTTGCAATAAGTTCTAAATTTCTTCAAATTAAATAATTTTATTGTGTGTAGGGCTACTCTGATAGCCAACTAAGTTTGATCGTACGTTCAAACAAGCCTTACTCATTGGAAATAAAGTTGGAATTCCTTGAAATTACCTAATTATTTGACGCACACAACTTTTAATGTAAAATGCATTGATATTATTTTCGTGTGTGTATTACGAGCTATGAGCGAACTACAAATAATGTCGTGCGTTTTAGTAGCCTTTATTGCTCTGAGTTGAGGTTTCAATTTCCTTGAATTAAGGATTGTATTAATTTGTCATGATACTGTGTTTCTAATTTATTTAAAAGATTTTTCCGTCAAAATTTAACACCAATTTTTTATGACGGAAATCGATTCAGAAGCCGATTCTGAACCAACTACTTTCAGGAATTGCGTTTATTCTGTTACACGTTGTATAAGGTCTAACTATTAATACATGAAATATTGTCAGAGAATCATCTAACAGCTATAACGAAGCCATTTCTAGGGATTTTTTTTATCTTAGTCTATTTTTATAAAAAAAATAAATCATTTTCATTTTCCTGGCTTTGTCCCATGTCACTAGGCGTCGGCGTCGGCGCAACACGTTTTTTTCTTCCAATCTCCTCTGTCAACCGTCACGCTATCATTTACTCCTTTAACTTTCATATATTATTCCTCACACAATCCGTCCATTATTTCTTTGGTCTTCATCTCCCTCTCCATTCATCAACGTTTAAATTCATCACTCTTTTAGTCACATGCGATTCATCCCTCCTCATCACATGTCCATACCAAGACAGTCGATTCCCTTTCAACTTTTCTGTAACTGGCGCAACTTTAAAACTTCCTCTAATATACTCGTTCCTTACCTTATCCATTCTTGTCACACCACACATCCACCTCAACATTTTCATCTCCGCTATAAAAAATAAAAAAATAAAAATTAATTGACCCGCAAAATAAATACTGGCTCCTTATTTTGCAACATCCATTACGTCGTATTAACCTACTGTCATTGAAGCGGGCGGTGCGCGTCACGGTTAGATCAAAGGAGCGTGTGCGGCGCGGATAGGTCAAAGGAGCGCGCACGGCTTGCCGCGCTAATACCCCCCGGCCTCTTCAGCTCGGTACGCGTGGCGCGCCGCACGCGCTTTAGCAAACACATAGTCGGTAGCGAAACAATCGTAACAATGCCGAACTACAGGTATACTAACCAGGAGTGCCAGAACATGGTGATGTGCTACAGGAAATGTGGAAATGTTTTTCTCAGAGTACAAGCCCTCTTCCTGGAGCGTTATAGGTGAAGCCTATCTCTGCAGATTATCCTAGGTGCTGTACAGCGCCACCAGGACTATGGAGTCTAAATACCACCAGCTGCAGACGGAAGCAGGCAACGAGTGTCAGCAAGAATTGAGATCCTCGATTCAAAATCATTCAACTACGGATCCACTAACTGTTGTTTACCTACAAAAAGACTAGCTTTCTGAAGGTAAGGAAATTCTCAAAAACAGAACAACGTGTATCTGCAACAGTTAAGTAGGTAGGTACGTCATGTCCACGTCTGCCTATCTGTAGTACGATTGTTCAAATCAATTCGCGCTACGCACTGACAGTTCAAATCTGTAGTACGAGTAGGTACAACCAAAAAACAGCTGAAGGATGTTCGAATGGTCATACTCGACATGAGTTACAAATTTTTTCGTGTTTTGTACAAATATTTCAAATTCGAGTTGCACATATCAGCTGTTGTTTATTTGGTCATAATAATTTACATTAAAATTACTTATTTTTGAATTTTTATTTTTGAAAGTCATTATAAATGTTTTAGTTACGTTTATTTTAAGCTAATTCAAATTTAGCCAGTTTACTATACTACAAGTTGGCGCTCTTGGAAGATAGGTGAAGTTTTGTTGCGCGCTCGCGAAACTATCAAAATCGTGTGACAGAGACATAATCCCTATTAGGTATTGTAATTTAAGAGATAAAATTAATGTTCTTTGGTAATTAAAATGCATGGTTAAACATGATTAATTTGATATATTACATTATATGCTTATGAATTGAATACAAAAGTTATCAAAGTTTGTCGTGAGCGCTAACAGAGTATGACGCGCAAAGAACACTGACTGCTCCCGTTTTCGACATTAGAATTTTTTTTAAATAAAAATTATAAATAATTTTAGATGTTTAATGTTAAAATTATACACATATATAAATAAAGAATAATCTGTATTTATTCCTAAGACTGTACGTTTAATAGTTTAGGAATTAAGACCGTGTGATCGCGTTTTGGGGGAAAGAACCTCGAAGAATCACCCTTCTCATTCATACCTACCGCAATACTAAATAGCTTTTCAATCATAATTCTACTTCCTCTTACTGTAAAAGATGTATCGACAAGTATCCTCAACAAGTCAACCTTTGTTATTAGCTAGCAAGATGTTCAATCTGGCAAGCAGATGGAAATCTTGGCATTATACAACTTCGGACCGGACCTCGGATATTGCCTCTCGCTGCGTCGTGGCACTAAGCAAAGGACTCCAGACTTGGCTCAACGTAAACGAACTTATACCGGAGATTCTAATTAGTCCTTTAACCGGATCCAAGTTCCGCTCCCAAGTTTATTGAATGGAATTATGAGGACCAATAATCTTTCCGAACGCAACTCTGTCTGTCAGAAAGATCTTTCAGAATGATTACCTACGTTCAATGTAGGTATCATAGCACCTACCACATCAGCATCTACCTAGCCACTTCCCAACTATGTTTGTCAGCTTCCAGTCTAACCTGGAGCGACTGCCTATTTGCCGTCCACGACCACAACTCAGTTAGTACTGGGTAATACGATACCCCTTGGTAACAGACTGACAGACTTTCAGGAAAGCGTCCTGACCAGACATGCATAATTCTTTCCCAATCGTGAATAAGTAACAAACGTTTTATTTTCATAGTCGTTCAACTATATTTTGGGATTATTATAAATGAACAGAAGTAGTCAATAGAAACTCTGATCGCAGAGAACCAATTTTTTTAATATGTACCTGTAATAACGATTTGTGACGGATGAATGTACCTAAGAATAAACAGACCGACTTTGTTCTAAAAGAATCGAACCACATCCTGTCAAGCCCTACAAGTTTCGATAACATTCAATAATTTATTTACTGGCAACCATCTTATTCGCGAGATACACACACCTTCGATTCACCTAACACGTCAGATTTGGCGCAGTGTTCAATAATTCAATACGCCTTCTCCGTGCTAACCAGAAGCTCACTATAAAAACTTTATGGCCGATAAAAATCCTATCCAATTTCTCTTGCAAAACCGTCAATATGGAAACACTTGGTTCAGCGATACTAGTGTTTTGTTAGTTTCTTGAAGCCAAAATCTAAAAAGAATTCTTACTTAGTAATCACCCAGAGAACCATACGAGGAGCCACCACCTGTGTCACACACGCATGGGAAAAGGCGTGAGTTTACACAAATACTCCTCCTGACTGTTTTGCGTCACATTGCTCGACCCTGGAACCGACCCCAGGTTCACTCGTTCAGCAGTCGTGCGACCTTGAGACCAACGGGCAACGGGATAAGTACAAGAATAAAATGGATAAAAGATGAAGAGTAAAAGGGATAACCTTGACATTAATTATTACGGACTACCTCTATTGGGGACAGAGGAAACCATTTTTCTGGAAGTAGCACTGGATAACTACTTCTGGAAACGGCACGTAGAAAAATTTTGCAACAAATTGAACAAATTCGTTTACGTCCTCTACACACTGCGAAAGACCTCGTCGCTGAGTACTATGTCGACTGCGTATCACGGCTGTGTGTCATCGACATTACAATACGGCCTTATACTATGGGGTAACTCAACAGATGTGGATAAAGCCTTCAGGGTACAAAATGCATCCGAGTCATTTGTGGTACTCCACCATGGGAATCCTGTAAACCGTTGTTCCTAAAATTAAAACTCTTTGCATTACCCAGTATGTATATTTTAGAATGCGCTAAATTTGTTCAACAGCACTTCGACTAGTTTACAAAGGCTGAAGACCGTTGCCCCCGAAAAGTACGAAATCCAGATAGAATAGTTCTGCCTAGAACACCAGGGACCTTCTCTATATAAAAAGAACTCTTTACACACATATAAATGTGTGGACTTATCTATAATAAAATACCAAAGGACTTCAAAGAGCCAACTAATAATTTATTTCTCTTAAAGTTAAAATTATGGCTGCGGGAAAAACGTTTTTATTCTATTAATGAATTTATAAATAATGTTAATAATTAATCTATTCTAAATTAAGGTTAACTACAATGAATTTTGAATGTTTTATTTTTAACCGACTTCCAAAAGGAGGAGGTTATCAATTCGTATGATTTTTTTGTGTGTAGGTATGTTCAGCGATTTGTTCGCCAAATTGCGAACTGATGTGTGATTCTTCTTTTGTTTGGACTAATATTAAGCCGCGGTGGTCCCGTTTAAATTTGGTGAAGATTTGATGCTGATCTTCGGAGATATCAATGGTGGTCTTCAATAATAGACAGCAAATCTGTCGTGATTACTGCAATCGCTTGGATGTTTATTGTTTACACAACACCATAACATGACATCACGCCTGTATGCCTGTATACGCAGATGTTTACAGTTACCCACCTTTTGACAAATTAGATAAGTTAAGTTTCATTATATTGGGGATAAGCTTATTACCATGTCATGTATTATTAACGGTTTACTAATGTTTCACCAAAACTCCTTTGACAATTTTTAACCGACTTAAAAAAGGAGGAGGTTTTATGTTAGACTGTATGTATTTTTTATGTACATCTGTTCACCGATTTTTCCGCCAATTGTCGACCGATTTTCAAATCCTTTTTTTATCCGAAAGCTTACCCTCCTCCTCCTTCCTAGCCTAGCCTCATGAGGTGGTCACCAAGTCAGAATCTGATGATGGGATTCCAGGGAAATTGAGGGCCACCCTCAAATTTTATAGGCACATACAATGTTTTTCATAAATGTACTTTCTAACGCAATTCAGATATTTGTGCCTGGTAAGCATTATCTTATGTTGCTGATAGAAGGTATAAGTCAGGATTTGATGACGATCCCAGGAAAATTTAGGGCAACCCTCGAATTTTATGGACATTATTTGAATCAGTGTAATTCCCATGTGGTCCCGTGGTTATCAGGTCAGGATCTGATCAAGAAATCAAGGGATTTCTCCAAATTGTATAGGCACTTAGGCACACATACTTGTAGGCATTTTGCCTGGTAATCATCATTGTGTGTACGTTCAGCAATATTACAACAGATTACAACCAGATTTGTTTTTTTTTGTTGACAATGTAAAATAAATGCATAGCAAATATTAATTGTATAGGACATTACAACTAAAAATGGAAAAATAAAAAAACTTTTTTGCAAAAAATAAAACCTACTTCAAAAACACAAAAAAGTGAAAAATAACTTTAACTTCAAAAGTCGATGACAAAAGAACTGAGTCGGTTTTATTTTTTGCAAAAAAAAGTTTTTATTTATACTATTCGGGAAAGTTACAGCTAACATAAACAATGTTCTTATGCAATACGAATTGGAATGCCAGTTTCCACATATCGTTATTTATTAATGAATTTATAAATAATGTTAATGATTCATCTATTCTAAATGAATGTAACTATAATGAATGTTTAATGTTTTGTAATAATAATATGTTCTTAAACAATACGAATTTGAATGCCATTTACAAGTTTTCACATATAAATTATTCGTTGTTCTATTGATGAATTTAATGTTAATGATTAATCTTTTTAAAAATAATGTAACTATTTATTTATTCTCTAAAGACTACTCGTATAAATACCAGAATATAAAAACAGAAATTTGGAAACCAAAACGATATTTAAATACAGTTGATGAAAAAATGACGCCTGTCAACGGCGTCGTCAAAAATGTCAAATACTGAAAATTACATATAAGATACAAGATGATAACCGAAAAATGATTACGAGAGCAGCCTACCGACGCGCACGCCTTACAACCCCGGACTCGCCGCTCAGCTCCGCCTCGCCGCCGCCGGATCCCGGATCACCTGTGTTACCGGCAGCGGCAGTTGCGTCGAGCTCGAGCGACGAATATTTCTCTCCGCCGATGTCGCCAACACCTGTACGTCGGCAGGGGAGAGGCCGGCCACCGAGAGGCTTGGGACTTAGGGGCCATCCGGCCCCGAGCCGGGTCCCCGCTGCCGGTGGTTGTGTGCAGCGCATGAGATGGACTCACTCCATAAACGAGAACGTCATGCGCGCATACTACGGGTCTACAGAGGGGGGAACTAACCTCACTGCGTACCGTGTTAGGATGCTGTCTCTGTTCCAGGTACTTGAACCAATCGTCAACGTCTCGGCCCAACGATTGTCGGATCAGGTGCGGGTCATCCAACGCAGTCACATGTTGGACGACGCCGTACTTGATAGGCTGCGCTCAGAGGTACTGAGCAACCGTGTCATCTTAACTCCGGCACAAACCGCGGTGCAAGCGTCGGTTATTGACGCAACCCCGCCGCGGTTCAACCCAGCTGTTTTAGAGGAAGATGATAGGGTTGCTGTGGTAAGTAGCCAGTGCAACGACCGATTGAGGAGCGCTCTGGAGGATGCGCTTCGTGAATATCGATCCACTCCTAGCGAACTTAGGCCCCGATTACCACGGTTACCCATGCATAATAAAAATAGGGCGCTGGTGTGTGCCTTGGACTCGCAACTCAAGAATATATTCGAGAGTAGCGAGAACCTCGTTGATACACACTCGATCCTGTACTGTGGGGCTGTTGCGGCATGTCTTTTAGCTAACGTCAAGTTCCCAAATTGTGACGTAGCTACTCGACCAAAACCAGCTGTACCAGCCTGGCAGCGCAGGATCGAGCGCCGCATCGACGGGGCCAGGGTACTCATCAACAAACTACACTGCTTCAGGGAGGGCAATACACGACCACGTGTAATGCGCTTTGTGAGGCGGGCATTCTCGGGGACTGGAATCAGTCCTCAAGAATACATGTCCCGTGTCACAGAGCGCATCGACTTCCTGAAGCAGAAAGTTTATGCATGGGCGAACCGTATTCGGAGGTATAAGCGGCGGGTTGATCGGTACTCACAGAATCGCGTGTTCCAGAGCGATAAGAGGTGTGTATACAGAGCTTGGGAGCGACCCGACGTGAGCCGCCCGGATGATGCTGCCACGAGTTCTTTCTGGCGCAGCATCTGGTCGGTGCCCGTCTGTCATACTGAGGCTGACTGGATGCGTGATGTCGAACGAGTGTGTGAACCTATCCCAGAAATGGAGCCAATCTTGATAACACCTTTAGATATAGCCAGAGCAGTTCGTCCGTTACCGAACTGGAAGTCACCGGGACCGGACGGACTGCACAACTTCTGGCTCAAATGGCTTAGTAGTTCACACACTTGCCTGGCATCCCAACTCGAGTCTGGGTCCTTACCGCAGTTTTTAACAACAGGCGTTACCCACCTGCTCCATAAGTCAGGTAGTCCGCGGAACCCAAAAATTATAGACCGATCACGTGTTTGTCTACGGTCTATAAACTTCTTACATCCATTTTGAGAGCTAAAATTAATACACACATTGACAAAAACTCCATTATGTCTGCCTCTCAAAATGGATGTAGGAATGGGACCCGCGGCACTAAGGAGCTACTCCTCATCGACATGGCCATTAGCCAACAGGTTCGTCGATCCCGCAAGGATCTGTCTACATGCTGGATAGATTATAAGAAGGCCTACGACTCGGTGCCACATACATGGCTCATGAGGGTGCTGGAGTTGTACAAGATAGATGCAACTCTACGCGCCTTCCTTGAGTCGTATATGGGGCAATGGAGGACGGTCCTTCGATATCCAGGATGTCTGCAGATCCAGGGGAACGATGAGCCTGTATGGATTAAACGGGGAATATTCCTGGGCGACAGTCTGAGCCCACTTTGGTTCTGTCTAGCCCAGAATCCTCTGAGCACATTGCTGGAGGATTCAGGTCTAGGCTACCGGTTGAGGTGAGGTGTTCTTTACATGGATGATCTGAAACTCTTTGCCCCCAACAAATTGCGACTGATGGAGCTACTGAAAGTAACTGAAACTTTCAGTAGCGCCATCAGGGTGGAATTTGGTGTGGACAAATGTCCAGTCATGTGTGTAAAGCGAGGGGAGATTATGGAATCCGAATGAATTCAGCTTTCGGATTCCATACACCTCAGATCCCTCTCCTCAACCGAAAGCTATAAGTATTTGGGTATGTCGGAAGCGTTAGGCATTAACGTAACTGACATGAAGCAATCGTTGAAGGAGCGCTCTTTGGACGCCTGAACAAGGTATTAAATAGCCTACTTTCAGGCGGAAATAAGGTGCGCGCCTTCAACGGTTGGGTCATGCCGGTTTTAATGTACTCTTTCAGCGTACTCAAATGGACTCAGACCGAACTCGATGCCCTGGATAGGAGACTTCGTACACTGCTTACCGCAAACCGGATGCATCACCCGCGATCATCAGTGATGAGGCTGTACATCCCGCGGAAGTGCGGGGGTCGAGGGTTTTTAAACGCGAAGTCCCTTCACAACCGCGAGATGTGCAGTCTCAGAGAATATTTTTTAAAAGCCGAGGTGGGTATGCACCGAGATGTGGTCGCAGTGGACAAGGGACTCACCCTGCTGTCCATGGCTAAAGAGAACTGGCGCAAACCTGTAGTAGTTACTACCGATGACCGCAAGGAAGTATGGTAAGGCAAGGAGCTTCACGGGCGCTTCTACCGGGCTCTTCATGGGCCCGATGTAGATTTTCTAGCGTCCGTGTCCTGGTTACGTTTCGGTGACCTCTTTGGAGAAATTGAAGGTTTTGTCTGTGCGATTATGGACGAAGTTATGTTGACGAACAACTACCGGAAATATATTATGAAGGACGGGACGGTTGACGTGTGTCGGGCGTGCCACCGTCCGGGTGAGTCCATCAGACATATTATTTCTGGTTGTTCTCGTCGGGCTAACGGCGAGTACTTGCACAGGCACATCCAAGTAGCCAGGATTATTCACCAGCAACTTGCCTTGAAATATAAACTTGTGGAATCTGAGGTACCGTACTACAAGTATGTGCCCGACCCAGTTCTCGAGAAAGACCATGTCACGCTGTACTGGGATCAGTCTTATCATTACTGACAGGACTATTGTCGCCAATAAGCCTGACATAGTAGTGATAGACCGATCAGCGCGCCGCGTAATGATAGTCGATGTTACCATCCCGCATGACGAGAACCTCGTGAAAGCTGAGAAAGAGAAACAAATAAAATATCTCGACTTGGCACACGAGGTTGTCGACATGTGGAATGTGAACTCGGCTATCATTGTGCCGATCGTCGTGACGGCCAATGGCCTTATAGCCAAGAGCCTCGACGACCATCTTTCGAGGCTCTCCTTAGGCGGTTGGATCAAGGGCCTGATTCAGAAGGCAGTACTCCTCGATACGGCTCGTATTGTGAGGAGGTTCCTGTCTCCGGAGCCCTAACCACCGGTAGCTTGGACCCTGCCCCCGCTACCGGCGGACCACTATTTTTTATATTTTTAAATGTTTTTTAATATGTTTTTTTTAAGAAATGTTTAAAAATATTTAAAATAAGTTTGAAAATGAATAAAGGAAATGACTGATAGAAACCGTTATATAAAAACATTAATATATATTGCTTACTCTAACATTAAAATATTGTAATATTTTGCATGGCATCTATATCTAACTATGTATTAGGTGCCTCAACTGGTTTTAAGACCAAAATGTACCAATACTAATATATATCTATCTTCTATATCTTCTATTCTATTCTATACATATAATAAAATCGTAGACTTTCCGTGTCTGTACATTACAGATTTTTGCAAAAAAATCACTGGAAGATGCGAGAAATAAGTAAGAGAAAATAAAAAAAATATTTTTTCATATTTTTGTCTGTTTGTCGGTTTGTTTGTTCGTTTGTGCGCGCATCACGAAAAAACCCCCTCATTGTATTCAAAATTGAAATATTACAAAATAAGAAGCATTATTGTGAGTATTATTTAGCGTTTATTAAATGAAAATCGACCAACAGACGCAAAAGATATTAACTTTTAAAATTTAGTTAATAACCTCATAAGCGATTTCTGTGATAAAAATAATTTACGTAAATAGGTTTTAGTCGTAGTGTAGTCGGAATGGCTGAAAACTAATTTTGTTTTATTTTTCCTTTTGTCTTTACTCTTTGCACGGAAGTGATAAGTACTACGCATGCACGCGACGGCCATTCAAACTTTAAAATACCAGTTTATGCGGATCTCTCATTGTATAGAAAATCTATAAAAAGCGAGGCCAAATTATACTGGAAATTTACAGCTTCATGTGCCGCCGTGTGTACAACAACTATTTTACTTGCATTAAAAATTTGCCACCAAAAGAGGTTAAAATATGCCAATTTAGTCTCTTTCTATTAAGGTGACAATTCATTTTATGTAAAAAGTAGGACATGATGGAAAGGCTGAGAATATAACATTATTAAATTAAATTAAAAAAAGATTTTCATTTTTCGTTTCCGAGGCAACTAAATAATAAAAAAAATGTAGTAATAAGAAAGCTATTAGGCATCGGTAGACAGATATTAAAAAAATAATCATAATCATAAATCCTTATTTATCTCAGCATCAGAAGTAACAGGCACTGGTATATGCACAATCTTAAATAGAGAAAGGTGTCTGAAGTAGGAAGGTCCTGAGGTACAGATCACCTCTCTGTCTTGGATAAATCATTTTATTTACATCAATTTACAGCAATTCAACCTGAAGTTTATTTAAATAATAAAATTACTATTATTTGGATTTACTATATTTAATGGTGACCAGTGAAATGATGTTTGAAATAAGATTAGTTTTTAGATAATAAGTAGGTAAACAATATCCCGTCGTTCGAAAATACAACTATGCCTATCTCTTTGGGGAATGCAGGCCTGACGATGTTAAAATTAAACCAATGTATGAACGTTACCTACGTTCATACGTTGGTTTAACTTTAACATCATCGACTTCATAACTCGATCTAGTCTTGTTTCCATAGATTACCGCTTACAATAATAATAAATGTGAATTTAAATAACAATACCATCTAAACCTAAGAAAATGTAGCCTACGTTAAAAATTTTTGGCTATTCCTCATAGCATAGTTTCGGATTTAGCCATCCACGCCCACTTGAAAAATTCACCATGTATATTTTCTTCAACAGTATAAAGTACGCAGACCCGAAATATAGTACTTAGCATAGTACGGTTGGCAACCCTAGATCCGAGTGACAACAATATTGATTTTAGCGATCATAACGTAGCGCCAAAGTTCGCATTCTTAAGGTATATACAGGACAGTGTTATCGCAAGATGGCGTCGATAATTACGTTATGAATGACGGCAAGAAATCGATGATAGTCGCGCTCACAGCCAATCGGAACGAGTTTTGATGCGCTAATAGCGATTTTGACTTGACTCGGAACGTAGTATAGATCTAGCAACCCTGAGCAGCAGTCCCACTCACCACTGTCAAAGTGTCAAATGTCAATGTCATACATCCGCTCCGTCCGGCGGCGTCGTCCAAGTATTCTAGGTACTTTTTGGCGTCGTCCCTTGGGTCGTTTTCAATGGCGTTCGATGCTAAAGTACCCTTACAGCAATAGACTTGTGTAAATTGAACTAAAACATCATTTGTAAAACTTAGTTTTTGAGTTCAAAGATGGAAAAACTGCAAATGTGTAGGATATGTTTAGTGAAGAATGTACGTATGTATGTAGTGGTCAACAAGAACTTGCATGAACTATATGAGAAGCTGACTGATATTCCGGTAAGTTGATACTTTAAAAATGATTGAATTTCCGATAATAATATTTTGTAACTGCCTCTCATCTCATCCACGAGAATTAATATCAATTTTCGGTAAGACGACCCGTCAAGGGAAATAGAAATCACAGACGGTAGTGAAGGAAAACAATAATCGGAACCCAGGCCAATTTGCGTAGAATAAGAGTGATAATCAATGTTTTTGCCTTCTGTGTCAGATGGGCATAGAAAACATCAATTGGTGATTCATAGAAAACAAATAGTGTAAGACAAGTTAGAGACACGAGACAAGGTAGAGAACTATTAAATTGCATCTTTCCTTATCGCTCAAAACGCCTTCTACTGATTTGTTTATTCATGTTAAAACAACAATCAAAGTAATGTTAGTTTTAAGATACATATTTGATTTTATCTATGCTTACTAGCAGATAAAATTGTTCTAAACCTATTTATGTTTTCTCAATAAGTGAAATTGTAATGCTTTTAATATATCTTTAACCGAAAGTTTTGTTGCAGTTTGCAACTGAAGACAGTAGGCCGATTCTTGTATGTTTTGTCTGCTGCACTAAACTAAAGCAATGCTTCCTGTTGCGGAGTAAATGCTTGGAAGCCGAAAAGTTATTTGCTCAGATGATGGATGAGGATTATGAGGTGAAGTATTCTTCTACTGATGTTTATTCTCATATCTTGTGATTTCAGTATTATGTGTAGGTCGGTGACTTCACTCATCCTCTTGTGTATGGATTTTATGCCACCGCAAACACAGCATGGAGTATTGAAGGTTGATATGTATTCTGTGTCAAATGTTAATATAATGCTGATACAACTTTAGTGTAAAACTTGTACATGTATGTGGCAGTTTGATAACAGTCCTCTCATATTGGCACAAGCTATTTTTGCATAGCTCATCAGTGGTCAGTATGGTTGGTAGCATGGGCGGCTAGCTGGCCTATTTAAGTAGGAGGATACCTACTTAAGTTGGCGCTATGCATACCATCCACAAGTGAGGAGGAGGAGGAGTGTGTATTTTCACTATCTTGACTTAATACCATAATATTATTTTTGCAGCCTATTTCTTCAGTAAACCCAGACCACTTAGTGGTTTTTGGTGGGTTTGTTATAAGTGCAGTAGTACACACAAGTACAGTCGACGAATGCCAAACTGGAAGCATTGCTATCAATGAAGGATTACCAACTGAATGCCAAACAGGAAGCATTGCTATCAATGAAGGATTACCAACTGAATGCCAAACAGGAAGCATTGCTATCAATGAAGGATTACCAACTGAATGCCAAACAGGAAGCATTGCTATCAATGAAGGATTACCAACTGAATGCCAAACAGGAAGCATTGCTATCAATGAAGGATTACCAACTGAATGCCAAACAGGAAGCATTGCTATCAATGAAGGATTACCAACTGAATGCCAAACAGGAAGCATTGCTATCAATGAAGGATTACCAACTGATTGTGAAGGACAGGACAATATTGAGCCAAATGACAAAAATCAAAGTGATGGTATGTTTTTTTTTCTCTGCATTTATTTGCAATCAGCTCTAAGACTACGGGCAAATCTGATCTGTGATGCTGTCACGCAGAGTGGTTTCCCATTGGAACTTATCTGCTGCCCAGAGCTACTGCCGTTCTTCTAGCTCTAGGATATGATGATGTTTTAGTTGTCTCACATACTGGTCCATGGTGAGTAAGTTCATTAGGGATAAATTAACCACTCTTTGTGTTTAGCTGCCAAACTCCGAATTTACTCTTTGCTTGTTTTCATTTCAAGGTGCTCGTGAACTTCGTTGTTGGTGATGTACATTTCAAGGTGCTCGTGAACTTCGTTGTTGGTGATGTACATTTCAAGGTGCTCGTGAACTTCGTTGTTGGTGATGTACATTTCAAGGTGCTCGTGAACTTCGTTGTTGGTGATGTACATTTCAAGGTGCTCGTGAACTTCGTTGTTGGTGATGTACATTTCAAGGTGCTCGTGAACTTCGTTGTTGGTGATGTACAATGGCACTTTTGTTTTCATTTCAAGGTGCTCGTGAACTTCGTTGTTGGTGATGTACAATGGCACTTTTGCAATTGTTCTTAGGATCTTGTTCTGTTCATGTTGGAATCGCTTGCGCTGCCCCATAGTTGCAGACCATATGTACAAATGGGCTTATGGTCGAGTTCCTTCCTCGTATCCAGTATAGGCTGTTTTACATTTGATGTGGTGCTTCCAGGTTAGTCTACAATCAATGTGTAAGCCAAGATATCTTACATGGTCACTGTGGGGTAGAGTACGTTGGCCCAACTTTACAGGTGGGCAGTTTCTTTTTTTAAGGGTGAATGTTACCTGTACTGACTTTGTAGTACTAGCTTTTATTTTCCATTTTTGGAGTCATTCGTTTACTTCTTTGATGCCAGTCTTGGGTCTTTATTACTTGCTAATATAGCGGTGTCGTCTGCAAATGTAGCTGCGGTTATCCTTGGTGTTAGCGGTTAATCAGCAGTGTACACCCCAGCATCACTCTCTCGGAACTCAGGAAGTAAGATTTGAATATTGGAAAGTATGAGTGGCAAATATGGGGGCTGTCTTTTACCTTGGCCAGAGGCTAAGTGTTGCCATACAACGTGGCAACGCCTCCAGTCTCTAGGGCACATTACCGGCTGACAGCGTTGAGAAGTTTTTTGATGCCCTTTTATAGTTTGTTGTTAGTTTAGTTTACTTAATCGTTTTTTTCTGTAATAATGTATTATTATTTAGTGGAAAGGACACCGACTCGCAAACAATGCGTCGGTGTTCCTTCTGTCCTGTATAGTAAGCTTAATAAAATCTAACTTGTGATTACTTAGTGAATATATAACGACGGCAATGTTCATATATTCACTAAGTAGTCTTTCTTGCAGGAAATATTATTTTGAGGGCTATTTGATACATTACTACATTGAAGGAATCACTTTAATTCAACCGAAAACCATGTTAAAATTAAGTTTTACAATCTTGAGTGTTTTTGCTTACTTACAGATATAGAACCAGAAAATGTAGACAATAGCCGTCTAACTTTAGAAGAGATGCACTCAAATCATTATAATTCAGAAGGTGATGTACCTTTTATTGAGGTTTCTATTAAAGTAGAAGAAGTACCAGAAGTATCTGAGAGAAACCATAGTCCCATGGAGACCTATAGTGAGTATTAATTACTTAATCAATAGGTACCAAACAGGTCGAGTGTGTTTACTGGATTAAAAGTAGTTAGCGTTACCTAAAGCCGGTTGAATTATATCCATCAGACTGTAACTCTTTTGTCGCAAATGATGAACTAGGACCATCATAGTTTTATCAACAAAATGTTGATTTCTGATAACAATTATATATATATATTCCTTAAAATTTTACATGATTAAAATGACAGCTGTCAGTAAAAATAAAGACATAACTTTGTAGTAACGTCTAACGAGTGATTAATATTTGCACGATTAAAATGAAAAATTTCTATGTGGGGGTTTTCGTCGGTGTTCCTTCCACCCTGTATATGCGCGCCCAGGTAGTAAAACCGACTCGTATGCCGTGTGACGGAAGATGGCATGACGCTGTCATGGCGTGATGCCTCCTCTATGGCCCGTAAAATCAACCTTTTCCCATTACAATAATGTACATATTCCGTTTTCGCGGTCGTATGCAGATTTGATCGATAGATATCGATAAAAGAAAATACTTTAATGTAATATTTATTCTTTATTTTACTCCATCTTCGTTAAAGATTTTTTATTAATTATTTATTCTAATATTAACATAGATGTTTCACATCTGCCGGGCACCCCGTGACTGCCAAATTTTATACTAATACATTGTCATAAAAATGCATCCAATACCTATGACGTTCGTACAAGGTCACGTCATGTTTCAAAAATGTTAGGGCATTTCTTTAAAAACAAAGAAGCAATAGTGCTTTACTTTAAAAGAAAAATTACAAACTTGTCATGTTTATTGACATTACTGGGCACATCGATCTTGGTTTTTTGAGTGTCAATACGAGTACCGACGCCTTGTATATGCTTCGTGTTATCTAGAGTTCATTTGCTTTCGTTAATTTAGTTACTTACACGTTATTGTTTTTTGCTATTATTGCCATTTGGTTGTTAAAAAGTAAAAAAGGTCAGAAAATCTGTTGTCTTGCGAGCGTGTTTTACGTGACTATTTTGAACGCGGATGCCAAAATGGCGGACCGCTTTTGCCACTGTCAAATGCGGGCGCTGTTGCGCGATTTTTGCTGCAGTTCTTGGTATTGGCAGAGTGTTGAAGTTGCTCAACAATGCATGTGAATATGTAACACCAGATGACTAGAAGAAGGTGGTCAATAAGACGCGAAAAATAATAACAGAAGATTGGGAACGTGATGTCCGCATTGATTTAATATGCGACCAGGAAGTAATAATTTATCTTCAGGATTGTTCTAGCGATTCCGATTCTGACGGTGATAACGATACTAACTTAGCATGTACATCATTAAGTCAATAATTTCATTACGAATGTTTTTATAATTAAATTTTATTAGGCCCTATTTAATGCCCATATTTACATAAGGTAGAATACTGACTGCATTAATATGCAGTTGCAATTACTTATATCGGTATTTAAAATGCTACTTTCCCAGCACTAGTCACATTACTTTGGCAGTTGTCATTTCAATCAAGTTAGATTTTATGGCTAAAAACCATTGCCAGCAAAACGATCAGTTCCCACGATTGACGAGTATGACGATAACGACGATAGTTTGATAAATATCATACGAAAATGATGCTATCAAAGAAGAATTACTAGCTATTTACGAGAGACTAGATGACTAAAAGGTAAAACTGAAAGGTGTCGGTATGTTATAGAACAAAACATAATAAATAATCAAACTTAAAAATAATTGGAAAGCTGGTACGGAAGTAAAAGAACTTAAGATTCGTCAAGACTTCTTTAGTTCGATCCTCAGGTCGGGCAAAGTGTCATTGGGATTTTCAATGAGGAATTTATCTGTGTGCCCGGTTGATGTCAATAGACTCACCCCCTTTTACATGGGACTTAACAATATCTGTCAAAATGTTGGTGTACACCATTCCCTAACTCTCCGGGGACATTAGGCATAATGTTATGTTATATAATTACTCAATCATATTTGGAATTTAGATTTTTTTTGTTTTGTATGAGTTTCTTAATACAGCTGTTAAAATTCAAAATATCTAACGATTTTTGTTAACTGCAGCAGTGTTTAACGTTAATTAATCGAAATATTTCTTAGTTCATCATTTAAGATTTTAAGACAACAATAATATTTTATTATCGTCATATTCACTTAGCAGCTTTAGTTGCAGCAAATATTATTTGATGACTACATATTCCTACAATCATCAATTCAACCGATATCCACATTATGTAGAGAAATAAAACAATTTTAATAATAAAACTGTAATGCTTTTAAGAATATGAAAAGTAGGGTGTAAAGTTCTTCATCCTCTATCGAAAAGATAGGATCTTCCGACCAGACGGGTGTTGCGTCTGGTAGGCTACTTGCCAGTACGTTGTCGGGTTTTTTTATGCAGCGTGTACCAGAAAGGTGTCTTGAACTTTCTCCATAGGATCACCATCAAAATCGCAAAAAAAAACAGCTGTCTAGTACAAAACTTCAATACCTATTCGATCCAAATGTGATGGACAGCTGATATACACAGGCTGCTGCTGAATTGCACTTTCTCCATGGCACCTGACAGCTAATATGCACAGCTGACAGGTGCCATGGAGAAAGTGGTTCAGTTTGATGGTCTGAATTACACCCCAAAATATGACCATACCTTTTTAGTACACGCTGTATGGTCTTAAGTCGAGACAACTTTGAAGTTAATTCAAAGTTAACCGCGCGTCAGTTTGTTAGTTCAGAATTTTGATGTTGTTCTTTATTTGTGGCATAGGTGGCGCGTAATACTTATTGCAATGCCGCTGCATGCTATTGACTGTTTTTCCTTAATTGCAGATGTAGACAATGATTTACTAGTAGAATATATACCCCCAAATCATTCAGATTCCGAAGGTGAAGTACCGTTAGTAAATTTTATAACTGGAGTGGAAGCAGCACTACAAGTATCTAAGAAGAAACGAAAAGCCGTGAAGACCAAGAGTAAGTACTAATTACTTAACAATAGGTAAGCTAACAGGCTGGTGGTCTACTTGATAGGAAGTGTAACCATTTCCTCCATGTGTTACCTACAGCACGTTAAATCGTAGGATTGAAAGTATAGTTTTATCAACAAACTTAATTACTGATAACAATACTAAAACCATGACCAGTAAAATGACCAGTCACCACAATTGCCGAGCAAAATACCATTGCCCTCTCGCTGTTTTTGTGCACCTACGCTTCCGCGATGACTGGAGAGTCTGATGATCTTGGACGCGGGATAACCGCGTGAGGGGTGGACATATTGAACAGTTACATTTCATGATTACACTTAAAATATATGAATTCTCGAGAGTGCGTTCTATGAAACCCTAAAAGGCTTATGAAGTGTGCGAGTGATGTCGATGTTTCCACAGTTTTGTTGTTAATGACACTAGTTATAAAGAGTATTATTCAATGTATGCAGAGAGCTATTTTGAAGGTATCTTCCTATCTACCATTTATATATCCCACAGCAATTTTATATAAAGAGGCTAAAGTCCTAACTGTGCGTCAACTCTTTGTTTTATAAACGGCCCTGAAACAGCATGGACTCCTTATCTTCAACGCCTCACTTATAAGTAAAAGACGTTTTGACCCAGTAGATAGCCATGGTAAACGACTAACTACCATGTTCTCGAAACGTTTCTTCTGTTATCTGTGTCGTTTTCTCTATAATAAAATAAATAGGATGCTCCCGATCTCTTTATCTTGCCAAAACTAAGTATAAATCGAAAATTACGAGCTGGCTTCCGGAGTTAAGTTATGACGCCACGGAAAAACTTCTAGCTGCCCCGAAATAACTTGCCTGTCGACGAATACATTATATATATATATCACAATTCGGTGCATTCAGCTATATAAACAATTTTCCCCTTTCCCTATTCACACGTACACACACCCACCACATACACTCACCCTCCACTTACACACACACTCACATACACACAAACTCACGTACTAACCCCTGATTGAATAATTAGTTATCGCCATTGTTGTAATGTATATTTTTATCCTTTGTTTTTCTTGCTCAATATTATTTACTGCGTTAATTTGTGTACGAGTGCATAATTCTGATTAAATATGCTTGCGTAGGGGTGGAGATCTGGTGTCTTGAAATACAGGCTTTTCGTCTAGCTTAGGCACCAGTCTCCCACAGTATAAAAAAAGTGTGTATTGTTCACGAAACTTAACAATGCACCTCTCTTGCTCTCCGTTCCTTTACTTCCTTTACACCAGATTTTTTATCGGTTTGTATGATCACTCCAGAGCGTGAATCATTCAAACCGTTGTTATTTTGATTCGTATGCAAGTCAATCTTCTTTAAACATTGCATTTATAAGATTTTGTAATAACAGGTACGCCCGTCTCAAGAAGATCAAAACGGCTAAAGCAAAAAAGACGCAAAGATAAAATTACAGCTGAGCAGAAAAATCAACCATCAAGCTTGAAAGTGTTTCGGACAACTCGAAATCGTGAGATACGAGATACAATTACAACTGGGAAGAAAAATGAGCCATCAAACTTGGAAGTGTTTCGGAGAACTCGAAATCGTGAGATACAAGATACAATTACAACTAAGAAGAAAAATGAGCCATCAAACTTGAAAGTGTTTCGGACAACTCGAAAGCGTAAGATACAAGATACAATTACAGCTGAGAAGAAAAATGAGCCATCAAAGTTAAAAGTGTTTCGGACAACTCGAAATAGTGATATACAAGATACAATTACAGCTGAGAAGCAAAATGAGCCATCAAACTTGAAAGTGTTTCGGTCAACTCGAAATAGTGAGATACAAGATACAATTACAGCTGAGAAGAAAAATGAGCCATCAAACTTGAAAGTGTTTCGGACAACTCGAAATAGTGAGATACAAGATACAATTACAGCTGAGAAGCAAAATGAGCCATCAAACTTGAAAGTGTTTCGGTCAACTCGAAATAGTGAGATACAAGATACAATTACAGCTGAGAAGAAAAATGAGCCATCAAACTTGAAAGTGTTTCGGACAACTCGAAATAGTGAGATACAAGATACAATTACAGCTGAGAAGCAAAATGAGCCATCAAACTTGAAAGTGTTTCGGACAACTCGAAATAGTGAGATACAAGATACAATTACAGCTGAGAAGAAAAATGAGCCATCAAACTTGAAAGTGTTTCGGGCAACTCGAAATAGTGAGATACAAGATACAATTACAGCTGAGAAGAAAAATGAGCCATCAAACTTGAAAGTGTTTCGGACAACTCGAAATAGTGAGATACAAGATACAATTACAGCTGAGAAGAAAAATGAGCCATCAAACTTGAAAGTGTTTCGGGCAACTCGAAATAGTGAGATACAAGATACAATTACAGCTGAGAAGAAAAATGAGCCATCAAACTTGAAAGTGATTCGGACAACTCGAAATAGTGAGATACAAGATACAATTACAGCTGAGAAGAAAAATGAGCCATCAAACTTGAAAGAGTTTCGGACAACTCGAAATAGTGAGATACAAGATACAATTACAGCTGAGAAGAAAAATGAGCCATCAAACTTGAAAGAGTTTCGGACAACTCGAAATAGTGAGATACAAGGTACAATTACAGCTGAGAAGCAAAATGAGCCATCAAACTTGAAAGTGATTCGGACAACTCGAAATAGTGAGATACAAGATACAATTACAGGCGAGAAGAAAAATGAGCCATCAAACTTGAAAGAGTTTCGGACAACTCGAAATAGTGAGATACAAGATACAATTACAGCTGAGAAGCAAAATGAGCCATCAAACTTGAAAGAGTTTCGGACAACTCGAAATAGTGAGATACAAGATACAATTACAGCTGAGAAGAAAAATGAGCCATCAAACTTGAAAGTGTTTCGGCCAACTCGAAATAGTGAGATACAAGATACAATTACAGCTGAGAAGCAAAATGAGCCATCAAACTTGAAAGAGTTTCGGACAACTCGAAATAGTGAGATACAAGATACAATTACAGCTGAGAAGCAAAATGAGCCATCAAACTTGAAAGAGTTTCGGACAACTCGAAATAGTGAGATACAAGATACAATTACAGCTGAGAAGCAAAATGAGCCATCAAACTTGAAAGAGTTTCGGACAACTCGAAATAGTGAGATACAAGATACAATTACAGCTGAGAAGCAAAATGAGCCATCAAACTTGAAAGAGTTTCGGACAACTCGAAATAGTGAGATACAAGATACAATTACAGCTGAGAAGCAAAATGAGCCATCAAACTTGAAAGAGTTTCGGACAACTCGAAATAGTGAAATACAAGATACAATTACAGCTGAGAAGCAAAATGAGCCATCAAACTTGAAAGAGTTTCGGACAACTCGAAATAGTGAGATACAAGATACAATTACAGCTGAGAAGCAAAATGAGCCATCAAACTTGAAAGAGTTTCGGACAACTCGAAATAGTGAGATACAAGATACAATTACAGCTGAGAAGCAAAATGAGCCATCAAACTTGAAAGTGTTTCGGACAACTCGAAAGCGTAAGATACAAGATACAATTACAGCTGAGAAGAAAAATGAGCCATCAAACTTGAAAGAGTTTCGGACAACTCGAAAGCGTAAGATACAAGATACAATTACAGCTGAGAAGAAAAATGAGCCATCAAACTTGAAAGAGTTTCGGACAACTCGAAATAGTGAGATACAAGATACAATTACAGCTGAGAAGCAAAATGAGCCATCAAACTTGAAAGAGTTTCGGACAACTCGAAATAGTGAGATACAAGATACAATTACAGCTGAGAAGCAAAATGAGCCATCAAACTTGAAAGAGTTTCGGACAACTCGAAATAGTGAGATACAAGATACAATTACAGCTGAGAAGCAAAATGAGCCTTCAAACTTGAAAGAGTTTCGGACAACTCGAAATAGTGAGATACAAGATACAATTACAGCTGAGAAGCAAAATGAGCCATCAAACTTGAAAGAGTTTCGGACAACTCGAAATAGTGAGATACAAGATACAATTACAGCTGAGAAGCAAAATGAGCCTTCAAACTTGAAAGAGTTTCGGACAACTCGAAATAGTGAGATACAAGATACAATTACAGCTGAGAAGCAAAATGAGCCATCAAACTTGAAAGAGTTTCGGACAACTCGAAATAGTGAGATACAAGATACAATTACAGCTGAGAAGCAAAATGAGCCATCAAACTTGAAAGAGTTTCGGACAACTCGAAATAGTGAGATACAAGATACAATTACAGCTGAGAAGCAAAATGAGCCATCAAACTTGAAAGAGTTTCGGACAACTCGAAATAGTGAGATACAAGATACAATTACAGCTGAGAAGAAAAATGAGCCATCAAACTTGAAAGTGTTTCGGACAACTCGAAATAGTGAGATACAAGATACAATTACAGCTGAGAAGAAAAATGAGCCATCAAACTTGAAAGTGTTTCGGACAACTCGAAAGCGTAAGATACAAGATACAATTACAGCTGAGAAGAAAAATGAGCCATCAAAGTTAAAAGTGTTTCGGACAACTCGAAATTGCACGTCCAATACTGGCACTTCTTTCAAAGAGCCTTACAAATGTGATCGGCCTAGTTTAAATGGAGTGAAGAAATTAAAACAACATCCACGGATTCGAATTTGTGATATACCTTCCAAGTGTAATTTTTGTGAGCGTATATTTGGTAACAAGAACAAATTGGCAATTCATGTTCGAACACACACTGGTGAAAAGCCTTACACGTGTGCTATATGTGAGCGTGGTTTTAGTCAGTCGAGTCATTTAAAAAAACATATTCGAACACACACTGGTGAAAAACCTTACACGTGTCCTATATGTGAGCGTGGTTTTAGTGTAAAGGGTTCTTTAACAGAACATATTCGAGTACACACTGGTGAAAAACCTTATAAGTGTGATGTATGTGAGCGTTGTTTTAGCCAGAAGGTTAATTTAACAAATCATTTTCGAATACACACAGGTGAAAAACCCTACAAGTGTAATGTATGTCAGCGGAGTTTTACTCAGAAGAGTCCTCTAACAAATCATCTTATAATACACACTGGTAAAAAACCATACAAGTGTGATGTATGCCAGCGTAGTTTTAATGGGAAGACTACTTTAACTAAACATATTCGGATACATAGTGGTATAAAACCTTACAAGTGCGATGTATGCCAGCATAGTTTTAATCAGAAGATTAATCTTGTAAAACATATTCGGATACACACTGGTGAAAAACCTTACAAGTGTGATTTATGTTTGAGTAGTTTTAATCAAAAAATTCACTTAACTAAACATATTCGAATACACACTTGTGCTTCCCCTAAAAATTAGTTACAATAAGATTCGAGCGAAACACAAAATGGGTTTCACGGGGACGGGGTATTCGAATGTGTAGCCAAAGGCATCGTCAATTCCTGAGGCAAGAGAGATTAAAATTGAAATGTCATAATATTCTTTTTTTGCAAATAACAAACAACCAAATTTCCGAAAAAAAAAACTTAAAATAGTAGAAGTAATGAGCGTCGACAAATGTTACAAAGTCGTGACAGTTTGATTTACTTTTTTGTTGCCGACTTCTGAAACTTATAAAATGTAAATGGGATCACCACACGGGCCTCCTCTTCCAAATGAATGAGAATCATGATGTGTTTTTGTTTTTCAAATAATGTATGTGAGATAGTAAGATTCAATCAAATTCGTGAGCGAACATTTGTGCAGCACATTTATGATTTTATTTAGTGACTAAGTATGAATGTTTCTTTTTATCAAAAATTATTGTAATGGCATGTTTAGCTAACTGAAATATGTATTTTAAATTAAATTATTATTTTTCTTATTGTAATCTATTGACCTTAATTGTAATTGCATGTTTATGTTTCTATTATCCCTCATTTTGTATGCCAATTGGCAAAACATAGTGAACATATTTTAGACAATATACTATCTGTAAATATAACAACAATTATTTAACAAATTACCTAGTGAACTGAAAGATCTACCCATTACTGTATTCCGAAAAATATTTATGCCTGGTTAGCAAATGTTTCTACAGGACCCAGAATTACCTTAGTTATAAGAATAGAAAACTATTTTAACACTTCACTATGTTCCTATTCTAGTAGAATATTTTTTGTTAAGTTAGTATAAAATGAAAAAAAGTACCTATGTATAGTTATGTCACCCATTTCGTTTCTTTGTTATAATAAGCTTTTATTGTATGTTTCGCATACCATAGTTAATATGAGGACCTTTACTGTAATATTATGTAATGTAACATTTATGTACATCTAACTACCCATTTTACTGTAATATTATGTAATGTAACATTTATGTACATCTAACTACCCATTTTACTGTAATATTATGCAATGTAACATTTATGTACATCTAACTACCCATTTTACTGTAATATTATGTCATGTAACATTTATGTACATCTAACTACCCATTTTACTGTAATATTATGTAATGTAACATTTATGTACATCTAACTACCCATTTTACTGTAATATTATGCAATGTAACATTTATGTACATCTAACTACCCATTTTACTGTAATATTATGTAATGTAACATTTATGTACATCTAACTACCCATTTTACTGTAATATTATGTAAAGTAACATTTATGTACATCTAACTACCCATTTTACTGTAATATTATGCAATGTAACATTTATGTACATCTAACTACCCATTTTACTGTAATATTATGTAATGTAACATTTATGTACATCTAACTACCCATTTTACTGTAATATGATGTAATGTAACATTTATGTACATCTAACTACCCATTTTACTGTAATATTATGTAATGTAACATTTATGTACATCTAACTACCCATTTTACTGTAATATTATGTAATGTAACATTTATGTACATCTAACTACCCATTTTACTGTAATATTATGTAATGTAACATTTATGTACATCTAACTACCCATTTTACTGTAATATTATGTAAAGTAACATTTATGTACATCTAACTACCCATTTTACTGTAATATTATGCAATGTAACATTTATGTACATCTAACTACCCATTTTACTGTAATATTATGTAATGTAACATTTATGTACATCTAACTACCCATTTTACTGTAATATAATGTAATGTAACATTTATGTACATCTAACTACCCATTTTACTGTAATATTATGTAATGTAACATTTATGTACATCTAACTACCCATTTTACTGTAATATTATGTAATGTAACATTTATGTACATCTAACTACCCATTTTACTGTAATATTATGTAATGTAACATTTATGTACATCTAACTACCCATTTTACTGTAATATTATGTAATGTAACATTTATGTACATCTAACTACCCATTTTACTGTAATATTATGCAATGTAACATTTATGTACATCTAACTACCCATTTTACTGTAATATTATGTAATGTAACATTTATGTACATCTAACTACCCATTTTACTGTAATATTATGTAATGTAACATTTATGTACATCTAACTACCCATTTTACTGTAATATTATGTAAAGTAACATTTATGTACATCTAACTACCCATTTTACTGTAATATTATGCAATGTAACATTTATGTACATCTAACTACCCATTTTACTGTAATATTATGTAATGTAACATTTATGTACATCTAACTAGCCATTTTACTGTAATATAATGTAATGTAACATTTATGTACATCTAACTACCCATTTTACTGTAATATTATGTAATGTAACATTTATGTACATCTAACTACCCATTTTACTGTAATATTATGTAATGTAACATTTATGTACATCTAACTACCCATTTTACTGTAATATTATGTAATGTAACATTTATGTACATCTAACTACCCATTTTACTGTAATATTATGTAATGTAACATTTATGTACATCTAACTACCCATTTTACGCGAATAAATTATTTGATGTGACTTGCCTTTGCTTATCTTTGTAGATCGACCCGTGCGGCTGTTACTGCTAAGCCACGAGCCCGCTTACATCATTCAGTTGCAACTATAATCACAGATTGACAGCCTAACATTTTACAACGCTGATCCCATTGGTGTTAATTATTAAAAGGATTTACACCCGGTCATTGCTTTGATTAATATGGTTGTTTAGTTATGAATATCTACGTTGTGGCGCTTTCAGCGGCTTTGTCAAGCGGCTTAACTGTGCCAATTATATGAATGTAATAGTGCTTTAAGTGTGTTGTATTGTCATTATACGTCTGTTTATGTTACAATGGAAGATTATATGGCTAAACTGTTAGAAAGTTGGTGACAGGCCTACTTAGTTTTCAGTGGACATACCCTCAGTTAAGTTTAATTCACATGTAATAGGTGGCATAAATCCCTCCTCATAAAGACTTCGGGCTATTGAAATCATCCCAGTGGAAAAGCTCATGAATCAGTTTCTGATTAACAAAATATGTGGTCGAGTACTGTTAGTAGGTATGTACCCACTAACAGTACTCGACCACATATTTTGTTACAAACTTGGGCCGGTGGCCAATTTACAGGTACCAGGTGTTAAAGGTATGTAAAAACATTACAGTGTGTGGGTTTTTATATTAATGAATACTTCCTGACACTTCCCGTCGCCTGTAGTTGTTGCCTGACAACGGCCTGTCTGAACTTAAACGACATCATCCGACGAGCTCTTGTCACCGTCGGCATTCCAGCTCTATTAGAACCCAATGTCTTGGCACGCGACGATGGCAAGAGACCGGACGGCATGTCTTTGTTTCCATGGAAGATGGGTAGGCCTTTAGTGTGTGACGCAACATGTGTCGATACCTTTGCGCCATCCCATCTTCCTAGCTCATCGAGTTGTACTGGGGATGCCGCTGCGGTTGCAGAGAACCGACATAAATATAGTAACCTTATTGGTAACTATATTTTCCAGCCATTTGGGGTTGAAACTGGACCGTGGGGTCCGAGTGCTCACAGCCTTTTCAAGGACATTTCTAAACGTTTAGTTGACACTTCCTGGCTTAGCGTTGCCATACAACGTGGCAACGCCGCCAGTCATTTGGGTACATTACCAGTTGACAGCGTTGAGGAGGAGTTTTTTGACGCCATTTTTTAGCGAATTTTTTAGTTTGGTACTTTATGTTATTTTAATGTATAAATGTATATTATATATTTTTTTACTTAATGTACAAGCTTTTAGTTTACATTAATTAAATAAAAAACATTAAAGCTAGAAATTCAACAAATATAATGTTGACTTACCAAAGTTTATATATTTATTATTCGAAAAAAGTGTTATTTACATGTATTACACTAGCAGGTAGTACTTTGATATTTACACCTTTTACAGCAGTTAGTGTAAAACGAATTAACCAAGTATACCTATGACGTATTACACGCTCATGGCTAGCCATGGTTTCGGTTTGTAACTAGGATAGGGCGCAACACAAAGAGTCGAGCTAGGTTGTCGATGTTGATGACGGTACTACATTGGGTATTTAGTCGATTTCGGCCACAGCGACTGCCGATGCCTCAAGGCTGTTGGCGTATTGATTTAGTTTTGATCAGTACCGAGAGCAGACGCACACTGTCCACTCAGTGCCTGGTCGTCCACGTCGACATGGCCGGTGACGATGGCGCCGAGGGTCACTCGGATCGCATAACAATACTCTTAACTTTTTATAACATCAATTCTTCGGAAAATTGTGCAGTGCTTTAGTCTTGTCTTCTGCACTAGGCTTTAAAGGGGCTAACTGTCACATCTGAAGTTATTAGGAATCGTTAGGCACAATTAGAAGCTAAATGAATATTACGTCCTGAATCTCTAGACTCACTCATCTATCTAGATGACGTTACATCGTAACAGCTGTATTTTGAATCTAGGTCAGTTTCACCATGTTTGTTCTCGGCACTGTCTTCAAGAATACTAGCCTATATAAACACTGGCTCCGCTTCAATTGTTTACCCAAGAAAGGCTCGCGTCAGTAGCTGTAGTCTGTTGACTCTGGGGACCGAAGCTCCTGTACCCAAAAAGTTTGTAAATTTCTGTTTCAAGGAAATTAAAAAACTCCAGCAGTACGTTTGAATAATGGCCTCTCTAAACTTGAAACAGAACATCGATGGCTTTTTCTTGATAAGTGTCACAGGGCACGGCATCTGTATGTACCTATTCAAGAACTAAACAAAATGCTAGCAATATGAAAGTAAAGAAAAAAATCTAAACGGTCGATGAATTATTCAGGTTAAATGAATTACCTACACTCACAGGGATTATTACTCGAGGTTTTAAATAGAGATTTCTAAAAAATTGATGAAGTAATTTTCCGCTCGTGGAAGAAATTTAACCATTACATCCAATAACATTTTGCCCGACCTGGGAATCGAACTATACTCAGTTTTAGAACAACTCAGTAAATGAAATTATTTCTGCTTCAAATCGCGGTTCAAAGAAGATTCCAAACATTTTGTCAGATACCCAAAGGTTTTCGTTTACACGTCACAAACACATTTTTCAAACATTTATTTTAGGCAAGTATTCAAATGTACACACTTGAAAAATATTTGAAATCGTTTATTAATGGTTTAGGCGGAACCACGGGCGCAAAACAATGCGCGCGTGTTCTTTTGTTTTTGGTAAAGCATTCTTTATTCAAAAGTGGGTCAACGTGTACAATGTACAAGGTTGCTTGCTATGACAGCTATACCTATGGAACCTGCGCTTTTTTAAACATTGCGTTTGTAGTACTGCTTTTAAGAGTATTTGAATACGAGAAAGTTCTCTATTTAATATTAGGAATACTATTCCATATTTGGTAACTTTAGAAGTACTGGGTGTCAAACTTACGGACCGCATCAGAAACTCCATACATCGCTCCAAAACTCAAATAGCTGATGATGGCCTTACAGCTGCTAGGTTGAAGTAGAACTGGGCTGGCCACGTCTGCCGCATGTCGGAGGAGCAATGGTCAAAAATTACCATTCAGTGGATACCAAATAGCAGGAAACGACAACGTGGCAGGCCCAGAAAAAGATGGCGGGATGAGCTGAATTCTTTCGCAAAGCCAAATTTGGAAGGAGGGAAGGGAGGCCTTTGCCCTGCAGTGGGACAATATAGGCTTATAATAATAATAATATTTTGTAACTTTCCTCTATTTATTTGATCTTCCTTACTCCTGTTGAAAAGCGTTTACTGAATAGCTACTTGCAATACATACATATGTATACAGGGTGTAACGGAAAGGGTATAGTCATATGAAAGGATATGCTGCAGACCATCAAACTGAACAACTTTCTCGTTGGGTTCAATACCGTAAATGCGAAAAAATTATCAGCTGTTCCATACATTTGGCTCGAATGGGTATTGAAATTTTGTATGGGACAGCTGATAATTTTTTCGCATTTACGATATTGGACCTAAGGAGAAAGTTGTTCAGTTTGATGGTCTGGAGCATATCCTTTCATATGACTATGCCCTTTCTGTTACACCCTGTATAGACGTGCTGACATAGGCGACGGTCGCATATTAATATTATAGCGATTATAATGTTACTAGTATGTACTGAAACCTTACCTTTTTGATTATAATGTTACTAGTATGTACTGAAACCTTACGTTTTTGAAATAAACTATGGTCGTTCGTCGGTTGATCTGTGTCAGTCGTTATGGGTACTTCGAAACCTGTAAGTCTATCGAAATATTGTTATAGCCAGAACTGGGTTGTGAAAGTCAGACAGCAGTCCCTTCATTCAAAATACTGATATGAGACTGGCATGATGATTTCTCATGGGTCGTTTATTTCTATGGATCGCTCTGGACAACTCAGGCAGGCTAAAAAATCAGATAACGTCTTCTGCAAAATAAAACAGTTATTTAACAAAACAGGTCTCATTAAATTTTATCCGAAAGCACGTGCAACGCCGCAAATCAACTGAAATATAGGCAAACAGAAAATTAAACGAAGTGAACTTTTCCTTTTATTTTTGTTCAAATAAAATTACTTTTTGCCAAAGTTTCTCGTTGAAACGATAAACTCGTTGCGATTGCAGTGTTAGTTATAATTGCTGGTTTGAAAGTTGTTTGTTGATGATTTTTTCCTGGGATTAGTTATTGCGCCGCCGACTCAGCAAATAAGTAGAAAGTTAGATTTGTGTTGCTTTTAGAAACGCACGTGCAAATTCAGGCAGTTCTAATGGGTACAAGTTGAATATTAGTAGTCGTTTGTTTGACGACTTTATTTTCCAGTCGAGAAAGAGCTTTAAGCATTACACCCAATAACACTTAGGACCACATGCTCAGTATTTAATAAGCTCAGTATAGTACTCGGTCAAGAAAGTACCGGGAAACGATCAATAATACAAAAAATGTTAGTAATTCATTTAAAGTTATTTTATCATCTTCAAAGTATGCTCCTTCAGAAACGATAAACTTACACCAACGAATAATCCAATCATCAAAACATTTTAAACAATTTTTCCGGAATTGAGTTCAGTTCTAGCCGCGAAATCTCCTTTATGTCTTCTACCGAATGAAAAGGGGTGCCACGAAGAGGTAATTTGAGTTTAGAAAAATGAAAGAAGTTGGCTGGAGCCATATCTGGTGAATAAGATGGTTGCTCGATGGTAATTGTTGAGTTTTTGGTCAAAAATTCTTTCACTATGATGGCCTTGTGCATTAGCGTGGTGCAAAATCCAAGACTTATCTTTCCACAAATCTGGCCTTTTTCGTCGAATTTGTTCCCTTAAACGCTCAAATAATATTATTTATTTACAGTTTGACCTTCCGGCAAGAATTCCGAGTGCACAACTCCGCGATAGTCAAAGAAAACTGTCAACATGACTTTGACTTTTGATCGGGTTTGGCGTGGTTTTTTCGGTTTCGGTTCAGATGGAAGGCGCCACTCCGAAGCTTGTCAAACTCGTAAACCCACGTCTCGTCACCAGTAACAATGCGTTTCATGAATGTTGGGACGGAATTGACTCGTTGTTCTAGCAAGTCCTCAGCGACTCTTATGCGATTGAGTTTTTGGAGAAAAATCAGATCTTTTGGGACTAGCCGACCGGCAACATGTTTCATATCCAAGTGATTATTTAAAATGGTACGGATCGACTCGTGAGACACAGAAAGTTCAGCGGCTATCCCTCTCAAACTTGAATGAGGGTTTTCAGTCACTATTTCCTTCACTTTTGCGATGTTAACTTCAGTTGAAGACGTTGATGACCTACCAGAGCGAGGCAAATCTTCTGTCACATTTCGACCGCTTTGAAGTCTTTGTACCACTCATAAGCGCGTGGTTTTGATACAGACTTGTGTTGAATAACGTTACAGAAGTACAATAATGTTACATAAGGCAGGCTTACGGTGGATCGCACCGTAAGCCTTCTGTAACATTTTCAGTAACTCCGATCATGAAATTCCTTTGGCGATGCAAAATTTAAGACAAACTCTTCGTTCGATATTTTGCCCATGAAATATATGAAACACGCAATACACACTAGATATGATCTAACTACAAACAACTGTGATTAATCTAAATAACAGAAGCAACTCAAATTCCGCGCCAAAATGGAAAACAGTTGTGACACTCCAACAAAAATAATAATAATATGAATTCCAAACCATAAACAAATCTTTTTTAATTGAATGTATCTCTGTTTGAATTCGCGGTTCAAAGAAGATTCCAAACATTTTGTTACCTAAAGGTTTTCGTTTACACAAACCCTTTTTCAAATATTTATGTTAGGCAAGTATTCAAATGAGAAATAATAAAGCTTCCGAAAAACAAATTAATCTGTGGTTGACTGGTATACTAAGATTGATTAAATGAATTACCGAAAAATTAATACTAAATTAACCGACAAAAAATGTTGTATTTAATAAACAAACATGAGCTTAAAAAAAAATACTAAACATTCGAAAAAATACTAAGTTTCTGAAAAACATGTTCTGCTAAAATAATCGTTTTCTTAAGCTCTTTAACTTAGGATACAAGAGCGACCGAAGCGAGCTCGGGACTTGGGGCACCCCGACTCCGGACAGATTAGGTTCGAGAGCGAGCGAAGCGAGCGAACTAAGACCCCGCCGTCCCCTTCGTATTAGGTTACTTTAAACCCTGCAGACAGAAATAGAGCCCTGCGTAGACTACGCCTTATTACAAAATTTTGATATTTATCTTTACATTGATTTAATTCCTGTCTTATATATTTTGTAGGTTAATTCTAAATTTATAATAGGTGAGTTACGATGAACGAAGAATACAGCTCGGGTGGGCCGCGTTTAGCAAATTGGACGACATTTTGAAATCACACAAAATTCCGTTATGTCTAAAGTCCCGCCTCTATAACCAGTGTGTTCTGCCCACAATGACGTACGGTGCTGAAACATGGACGCTCACGCAGGAGGCTGTGTACAGACTGAGAGTTGCACAGAGAGCCATGGAGCGTTCCATGCTCGGCATAAAGCTGATAGATCGAGTTCCTAACGTCGAAATCCGGAAACGCACAAAGGTTTTCGATATTGGAAATCGCGTTACGGAACTCAAATGGAGTTGGGCAGGACACCTAGCAAGGCGCAGTGATAACAGGTGGACTAAGGCTGTCACCGAATGGCGTCCAAGAACTGGCAAAAGAAACGTGGGTCGTCCGGCGGCGAGATGGGCAGACGACATAGTTGCCATCGGGGGAAAAACCTGGATGAGGCTGGCACAGGACCGTGGGGATTGGCACGAGAAAAGAGAGGCCTATACCCAGCAGTGGGTGAATTCGGGCTGTGGATGATGGATGATGATGATGAGTTACGATGAAAGTGACTAACTGTAGTTTTCGGTAAAACGCAATTTAAGCTGTTGGAAAAATATTACGTCAGCCAATGCTGTATTGATTATCGGAATTTTCAGTATTTTATTCGGTCGTTTCTTGGTCCTTTCAGTTGTCGGAAAATTAGAAATATAGCAGTAAATTTCATATTTTGGATAAGCTAATGTTTTTTTTTTCGGTGCTTTTATTACTACACATTCAAATGTACACACACGAAAAATATAAAAAAAACGCTTTTTATCGGTTCAGGAGGAACCACGGGCGCAAAACAATGCACGCGTTTCCTATTGTTTTTGGTAAAGCATTCTTTATTAAAAAGTGGGTCAACGTGTACAATGTATAAGGTTGCTTGCTATGATAGCTATACCTATGGAATTTACTGCGTTTTTTGAAACATTTCGTTTGTGGTACAGATTATACACCAACGGTTACGTCTCTGTTAGTCCACTAGTGCGGTTTAACTCGAGAACTACCGGTACATACCTTACCGTACCGGGACATAGGTTACCCGTGAAAACACAATAAAGTAACACACGGGGTTTAATGTAAAGTACCTATGGGTAATGACCAGAATTAAAAGAATGGGAAGGCTTTGTAGATGTGACAGCGTTTATGTCATAGACAATAATTAGTCAGTTTTAGGAATGCAACTAATTATGCTACAAAATGCATGTTGTTATAAATTGAACGTGTTTTGTTTTGGCACGGAAATTTGTAAAAACGGCCTTCGAGTATAATAATGATACATAATACACAATATGCAGAACATCACGCCTGTAATCCATTGAGGGTTAGGCAGAGATGTGCCTAATATTACACCCACATTTCGCCAGTTACGATTATGTCCCGTGTGAAGGGGGGCGAGCTTATTGCCCATGAACGGGGCACCGATCCAGGCTCTGGCTGCTACCGAGAAAGAATCGGAGCCAGGAGTAGATCGGCACAGCAGTAACGCTAGCGCCTGCGACCACTAGATCAACGAGGCAGTACATTACATCTATGGGCAGTACGTCATTATACAAAAACTATGATTCATCTTTTTTCCAACAGTAAACATCAAATGTTACAGCTACATTTCTTGATTCCGAAATACGTAGTTACATAATATTATATTGCACTGATCACAAAATCTCAAGCGTTTATGATTTTATATTCAGCTATTGTAATAATATGGTTAGGTTCTGGTACGGTAACCATACAACCAGCATACCACTGTGAGGTGGGCAGGCGCTGTGTACAGGTTAGAGTGCGGGGTGAGCCACGGTGGGTTGACCTCGCCCAAGTTATTTAATATTTATGTGAATAAGCTGATCGAGGAACTCAGTAGCACTGGCATCGGATGCTCGATAGATGGTGTATCTTTCAGTAGCGATGGGTCAATTTTTGTAAGAGGTAAGCTGGAGTACATATTATCTTTAATATGATTATATTATTTGTGTATAGAATACTGACTGTGTCATTTTTCAAAGGGAAGCCGGTAGGAATCGAGTTGTATGGAACCTTCGCCACTGGTGTCTTTTAATAATATCAGTTATGCTGACGATATGTTGCTACTGAGTCCATCGGTCAGTGCTCTCAGGAAGTTGTTAAATATATGTGAGTCCTATGCTGGGGCCCATGGGCTAAGGTATAATGCCAAGAAAGGCGAGTTGTTAGTTTATATGGCACAAAACAAGACATATGAAGTGGTACCACCAGTCTCCCTATGTGGTGCCACTTTAATCAGAGTAAAGCAGTTTAATTACCTTGGTCACTGGATTACAGAGGATGGCACTGATAGCTGTCATATGGAGAGGGAGCGCAGGGCATTGGCCGTACGATGCAACATGCTGGTCCGCAGATTTGCAAAGTGCGACAGTAATGTCAAGATAACTCTATTTAGGGCATATTGCCAGGCTTTTTTATACCTGCAGTCTGTGGACCAGATACACGCAGAAAGCGTTTAATGCCTTGCGTGTGCAATACAACAATGCTTTTAGGTTACTGCTGTCGCTGCCTCATTTCTGTAGCGCGTCAGGGATGTTCGCTGTAGCGCGTACAGATGACTTCTTCGCGATCATACGTAAAAGATACGCGTCACTACTGCATCGGATGCGGGGTAGCGAGAACAGTCTTCTAAGCATTGTTGCTAGTAAGACTGAGGGCCACTTAATGGGGCACCTATGCGCAGTGCATGTACTGTTGCCAGGTATCTCCAGGAGGTGGCGAAATTAAGTGTTATAAGGTAAGGTTTATCGTTGTTATTAATTTTTTTGTGAATTAATTTTAATACTAACATAGGTTAAGGTTCAAATTGTTTTAAACAAGTGTTTTTTTTGTTCTTTTTAGTTAAGGGCATTATTTCAAATTAATTCAACCTACAAAGCTTCATTTCTAGACTAAATCTTTCATATCATACCATATCAACAATTAAAAATAAAAATTATTTAACATCACGTCTGTAATCCTCGAAGGGTTAGGCAAAGTTATACCTAATAGTGCACACACGTTTAACCAGTTATGTTTAAGTCCCGTATACTAGGGGCAAGCCTAATGATTAAAAAGATTTGAAATTGAAATTTTGAATATTCTAATACATGTCTCAAAAATTGGTGTTATCTTGTCCCATATAAATCCTGGTACTTAGATCTTTGTTTGATTGAATAAAATTAGTTATCACAAAAATAATGTTTTATTTAATTACAATGCCAATAAAAGTTCAAAAATAACATAGCAATATCATAGACTCAACTGGTTTTTATGTCAAGCTATTCAGACTCCTAAATATTAATTAATTTTCATTTTATATCCATTCATTCACCATGTAAAGTAATTTTAAAGCTTGTTTATTTCTTATTGTTTTATACAATGCTTAAAACTTGTTCTATTCTGTGTTTTTAAACGTGTGATAAAAAACACGGTTTAAAGTCAAATTGTTTTAAACATGTGTTATAAACCAACGTGTTTTAATCATGCCAACCCTGAGGAATACTAACAAATTAATGGGTAATCTACCTGATTTAAAGCAAAATAAATAAATAAATCCTCTCAACATTCTGGTTAGTAACAAAACACTCTAATTCCAATAGTACGTAACTAACTGAATTCATAACACCGTGTAAAGTTGGCACAAAGTTAGTCGGCCGTGATTGCCGACTCATATAATTTAATCGAGTTACAAAGCTTTTAACTTCACCTTGGTGCTTCTGACGGGATGATTTAAGATCTGATAGCTTGTGAAATATTTGGGTAACGTTGTGGCATTCTGGAAGAGCTCGTGGCATATAAGTTCATGTGCTTGCCAAGGTTTGTCCGTGGATAGGTGACCATCGTTGAAATTGTCCTGCCGTGGCTCGGAAAGTTCATCAAAAACCAAAATCAAAATATTTTATTTCACATAGGCCTAGACGGGCACTTATAAAACGTCGACAAAAAGGTGCAAGGTTCGGATTGGTCGTTACCTATGGAGAAGAACAGGCAAGAAACTCCATGGTTACTCTTTTCAAATCATTTGGTGTTACGGTATTATCAGATACGCTGTGAAGAAAACACGAAATAAACTCATTTGTCTCAGGTCAGTCTCTGTAATTAAGTCCTGAAATTATCTTGGTCTAGTCATTTGAAGACCATGAATATTGATGTCTAGGTAATGAAAACAAAACTAAATAAAACGATTTCCTCAAATCATTATTTAAAGCAATAATATAATTTTGGTCGCGGCAACCATTTACAGGACCGGGGGAAGCGCGGGTGCGTTGTTTCTTTAGCTAGACAGTCTGCACCTGTAGCACCAGCTGCCCTTGAAGATCAAGGGTTGCTAGCAGCTGGTGGTCTCTCGCACAAAAGAGACAAGAGTCACAATAAGATCAGTTACAGGAACATCGTGTACAACTCGGAGGGTGCATATGATTATACTAAATCTTTTTGAAATGCCCTAGCCTAGTTACAAACCGACAACGTTGGTAGCCACGAGCTCGAGTTACAAAAATTTAAAAAAGTGGTTTTTTATTTTTAGGTCACCTTAAACCCCTTAAAACATATTTTAAAAGGCTTCGGTGAGCATCCGTACCGAAACTCAGCGTTTCAAGGAAAAAATCTGTATAACCGACGATTCCGGTTCCGTATCACATTTCATACATCATTTAATATTCATAAAACTTGTTAGTAAGGCAATTTGAACGCAGATTTTTCTGCAGATGATCTGCAAGCTTTTCCATCACCTTTTCATAGTGTTCGGGTAGCTAATCTGGCAAATAAATTCATGCTAACTCTGTTATTTTGTGAAATGTCTCCCTTTTCTTGTGTGTCATTGTAACTTAATGATAAGACTTGATTTGATGATACGAGTCTATGTTCAATGTTGCAAATACATATTTTTTCTTTCTTTTTTTATAACATTTTAAATTTCAAGATTACTCGAAATAGGATACCCTGGACCCTTGATCTCACTGTGTAGTGAGCCTTTCAGTTATGTAGTTATGTGTCTGTGACAGACTTTTGTGTGCAGGTACACACAAAAGTCTGCCCGTTCTGACTAACATAGACAGACATCACATGCAGACAACCGACACACAAAAGAAAGCCTAAATATATTGCACCGCGGGAGTTCTAATCTATGTAAGCAATTTCACTTACATAGATTGTAGTATTTCTAATGTTTATAGATTTTCATTACGGTCGCAAATAAATCAATCATTAACAACAGCCTAAGTCTGACCTGGAATGTGCAAAAAACGTAAGTTTGGGAAACTCCACTCATTGTTATAAACAATTTCACAATCTATGTAAGCAATGACCTCGCTTACATAGATTGTGAAATAGAAAGTAAATGTCGTGATTTCATGAAGGAGTCATTCTTTGGGTATCGAGAACTTGACGACTTTTATTGATAAAAAATCATCATAAAACGACCTGCTACTGCTAATATATAATTGAAAAAAAAAACAAAGATAATTTGAACTTCGCGGGCTGCTTTAAGGCCCAGGCAGGCACTTCATTTTGTGAAAGTTATTTCGTCATCACTGCTCCCCAACCTCTCATCTCTTGTCGGTCATGTTCCTTGTTAACCGGCCACCAACCATTCCTTATGTAAATAATCAAAGTCAGCAGGCTCGTCTCTTGCCTCCCTTCTACCGTTAGCATGACTTGCAGTACACACTGGATTATCCCGGGCTCAGGCTCCCTCGGCCTACTCTCACGAAGTCGTAAATTATTTAGGGGTGATATTTTCTCGGATAACACAGTTTTGTAATGAATGAGGCGCAGAGGATATTGTGTACTGCAGAATATTTTTGTTTGAGCTGTGAGTATATATATAGCTTCATAATTACTTTTTCAAAATCTGAGAGATTTTCGATCTATTGGCAGACTTTCAGGGGGATGTGTACCTCGCACTTACTTACCTGATACTTCTTAGAGCACTTTTTATTATAATCTACGGTGGGGTAGGGGTCATGTCAGCGGATGTGCTATTCTATATATTCTACACATATATCAAACATAGAACGTAATCTTAGGTGAATTCTTCATCGTATTAAAAACCTATACATACATACTTGAGGACCATTAATTTCAACTTCTAATGCCGGGGGAAACTCGTGAACTTGCTTGATTTTACTAGCTTTATAGTCCGGAAATATCCCTCGGGAACGTTTTAAATATAGCCTATGACACTACTGGGGGTGATGTGGCTTCCCAACAGTGATAGAATTTTCGGAATAGGATCAGGAGTTCCGAAGATCACTCCCGACACCTAAACTTACAAACTATTAACTTACACTTTACCTTATACTAGTTACGCTAACTTGCTGTTAAAGCTAGTACGTTTAAGACTATCGAAGTATAATCTCCTTGAATATTGCACTAAGTCGGAATACCGTTATAGTTAAACCGGAGTAAACTACTAACTGGAACTTAGTACGTCGTTAATATTCATTAAGTGTATTAATATACCACATTGTAATTACAGCTTGTGGTTGTTGCTTGATACCACTAACCATATTATTATCTTCACTACACAAACACGATTTACTTTTGATAGGTCTTAGCGGCATCGCCCTTGGCGACTTTTTGTTGCGATGCTGTCGCGCTTTAGTCGCATTTGCAACGCAACGCATATTCACGTCGGCATCACTACAGTACCCATCGATGCAAACGCGATGTATCAATTGGCGCCATAGCATCGTGTTAGTAATAATTGCATCAATAGCTTCATATTAAAAAAAAATAATGTCTGCTCAACGACGTAAATGAAGCAATGAATGCTGTTAAATTGTCAAAACGAGCGGTGTTCGCATTGGGTGCGCAAACTACGCAGTTACCCCGCCGGACTAATAACATCATCACATAAAGACCAGCTAATAGCAGCCAATTCTAAAGCGTCCCTATTAGCCATTTCACTTTAAAAATGCCTGCTCCCTAATGTCGGTAAGACCTTTCTACTTCTTTTCCTTATGAGCTGCCTCGCGCTCTGCTTCTCCAGATGTATTTACGACCACATAATGAAAACATTTTGTGTTGTCCCCTCTGGCCATGATTCTTGGAGTTTGGTCTAAGTTATGAGCTTACCGACTTGTTCTTAACGTGTCGATGGCATCTAACCGGAGTTTGGTACCTTCTGTAGCGTCCATCTGTTCCTGTAATGTGCAAACAACAGGACACGTAGGATACGAAGTGTCCCATCGAATCATCTATGAAACTTCAGACCAGGTTTTCCTGGGTCGCGACTGTATTATAGCTATATATGTTCGTCGGTTGTATATGAAGCCTGAACGTTATGCATTGTTGACTCAGATTCCAGCCATAGGAGAACTTTGTGAGGAACCTAATGTTTTCTGCACATTATGAGACCTCCTCCCCCCCTCCCCTCCCTGTTTTGCCTTACAATCAGCGGAGTTATTGCGTAACCCACTCAAAATATCAATGCTATTTATTTTGTCAATCCGACAATATTCATTGCGTTAATGACTTTGTCTGCGTGGACGTCATATTCAGGAATAATAATATTCTATGTGTTACCCCAGAATATAAACTACTTAAGTAACAAATTTAACTCAATATCGTATGGACTTCGCTATTTGCGCTGGTAACTAAGCAGTGAGCAGTGCCTGGAAAGTCACAGAATTCGTCTCAAATGCATGCATTGACGCGCATAACACACAGAATATCCCTTGCAACCGCTACGGTACACAAAACCGAGCCGCCAGGCATCAATCAAGACTCATTGATCACTTGTCGAGAACAAATTGCTCCAGGCGAGGCCTGTTCACACCTGACTCGCCGCAAGTGATTACTTAAGTACGTAGCGCGTGCAAACAGGCCTAAAGGCTGTTGTGCTTCAGTACGTAAGTACATACAAGGCAAGGCATTACGATGTGTTGAGAGGAAATCGTGGTTTAGCTCAATATATTATTATCCAAATACAGGAATAACTACAGCTATCGTGTAATATATAGTTTATTTATCTATTTTATCGTTGTTATTAAAAGTCGTGACGAACCAGTGGTTATTAAAACGCTCACCTTTCATTGGGTTAAAGGTTTACATCCATGCATGTATTGGTATGTAAATACCAAGTACCAATGTAAGATTTCAATTCATATGCATATACTTTCTAAGTTTATCTTGGACACTACTGACACCATGAACGAAAAAATCGAGAGGTAACCACTAGCCAGCTCTTAGAAACCTAACTGTCCTAATCCTAACTAATATTATAAGTGCGAAAGTAAGTTTGTTACCTTTTCCCGCCTATACCACTGAACTGATCATCCTGAAATTTTGCATATACACCACGCCACGCGACGCTACGTTGTCAGGTTTACAGAAACGGACATAAGGTACCTTTCATCCCGAAAAAAGTACTGTTCCAAGGAAAACCACAATAACGTTCTTATAATACGTGTCTTTCGAATCATGATTGATTTATATTATTACAAGGAGAAAATGTACAATTGAGAATTGATTGATTGTCAAATTCTAAATTAACGCGAGCGAAGCCGCGGGCAAGAACTAGTAATTAATATAAGGCTCAGCTGGCGTGGTAATCAATACTCCGCCTTCTGAGCATGAGAAGAGCCCTTTGTCCAGCAGTGGGACAATAACAGACTGGCCCACTGCGCCTTACCGGGCTGAATTTTGCTGCCGGTCGAGAAAGTCGGTGAATAGACCATGATTGAAAAATTAGCAAATTGTCAATTTCGTTACCTCGTTCCAAATTCGTACATACCTATAATAATACACTATAATAGTACATAAATATATTAAACAAGTCACCTGCGAAGTCGTACTAAATAGTACGTGTCATGAGTATGAATAATGGTGTCTGTTGCCGTATTTTAAGAATATTTTTTGCTATTATTTGCCTAATAGGTCTCTAAGTATCCCGCCGTTTTCTTACATCTTCGACCGCTACCCATTTGCCACACTCTTTATTTGTTTTGTATTCCCCTTGGCGAATTTCCAAATAGCGCACACAACCTTGATTCCGTAAGAATATTACATTAAGCCTCTTATAATCCGTAGTGCGGACAATTTGCCGTTACATTAAGTGGTTCTACGTTATTACAGCATCCTGAAGATTTAGCTTTTAATTAATGGGATGAACTCTCGTGGTTACTGTCGTAAATAACTATGTTTATTCATCTCTCCGTGATATTATTTACTTTTAGATTTACTTAACTGTGGTCTTATTATCGTTTCTACATCTTTATAACTAGAACATGGCGAGACATGAAGATAAAAACATATTTTTTAAGATCATTATTGTACCATGTTTCAATGCAAATAAAAATATTCCTATTCTTAGGACATTTGAACTCATTAATTATCTGTTAAACGACTGATTCGTGATACTGTTGAGCACGAGTTCGTTTCCCAGATCGGGTAAAATGCTATTAGGATTATATATTTCTGTGCATATGTGCCCCATTGGTATCAATCGGGTCGCGCCCGAGTACATACATAGTTCCTAAACATAATATAACTATCGAATGTGAGTGCATTATAAGATCAGTTCTGGAATACGGCTTCATGTTTTGAGGAGATTTTGGAAGATATTCTATACACCTCTACCCAACCCTTTAAGCAATACAGGCGTCATGTTTATATTGTTGTTTCGAAATGGGCCAACAGCAAAAGCCTTCCGAAAACCAGTTGGAATTAATACACAATTTTGAAGCGTGTTGGCAACAGTTAATTAACTTAAAATGTAGCCCAAATGCGAAGCTTACGAATATATTAAAGCTAGTATTTTAACTTGGCAACTTTGCCTCGGAATGTTTTACGGAGCGGAAACTTAGTCCTGTGAAGTTGCCCGATGAAAAATGATGAAGGGCAAAGATGAAAATATTTAGTTTAACGATAATTAAACAAGCTTGTTTCTTGATGTTAACTGTCTTTAATTTGTGGACTTCCTATAGACGGCATTTCATTTTATTATTATGCTTTGGTCTTTTAAATTGCTGTCCTGTGTGGTCCTCTGCTTTAATTTTATAATAGTAATTTCATAGATACGGCTGTGTAATTTAAAAAATGAAATAAAGGAAACAAGGTGCGCGCTTTCAACGGTTGGGTCATGCCGGTTTTAATGTACTCTTTCGGCGTACTCAAATGGACTCAGACCGAACTCGATGCCCTGGATAGGAGAGTTTTTTTCCTTTCAGTCGATCCATGTAAAATACTGGTATTGAGCTGTATCCGGTTAGACTGGAAGCCGACCCCAATATAGTTGGGAAAAGGCTAGGCACATGATGATGATGACGGCTGTGTAATTTGAGACTTATTAAACTCAATTCAATTTTGTTCCAAATAATCACGTAATATTCCGACTTTTGTAAAGCTCTGTTCACTACATTTTAAATTCCTCATTTACATACATATTCTCACTCCCGATTACTACTGAAAAATTCTTGATTCCGACCTGGAAATCGAACCAAGGACCTCATACAATACCTGATACATATAATTTAAAGACACATTCAATAGAAGGACATACATTGGCCTCATCGGTGAGGTTCTTCGGTAAGGTCAGGTGTGTAGGACTCGCAAACGGCAGTGCGGCGCGCGTGTATGACCAGATGTGTGTGTGGTATGTATGAATGTGGACGAGGCAAAAGAAATATGTAAGGATCGTAGTAGGTCGCATTCTGTGGTTTCTGCCTACCCCCATAGGGAAAAGGCGTGAGTTTATGTACATATGTTTATGTGTAAAATATTCGTCAAACAAATTATATTCAACCCACCCACCCACCACCCACTGATAGTTGCGTGCCGTACTTTAAGAAATATAAAATACTTACTTTGCCATGTCTGTACATTTTAGGAGTAGCTGTTTTTGTCAAAACAAATCCACACAGATTTAGAAGATTATATGAAGTGGTCCCACGTAATAGGCGCGACAACAGCACGATATGCTCTCTTACGGCGAGAACAACCCTCATGCGCAAAAGTGTCTTCTGTATGGCTCCTACCATATTTAATAAACTAGCTGTGCCCGCGGCTTCGCTCACGTGAGCGCAGATTTTTTTGTCATTCTCAAAGTTTATGAACGTAAGCAAAATATAGATGCAACTCATGATCTATCCTAGGCCCCAACGGTTAATATCCTTAACAATTAAAAAAAAAATCTTTCAGCTCTGAGAGCTCAATCAATTGATGGAAAAAATGTGAGGGACACAAACGATGGAAACAAAATTGAGAATTTGCAAAAACCATGCAATTGAAAAATCTTCATGTTTCCGAATTAACACGAACGTCGCTATAAAGCTTTTAAGTTTGGTTTTTCAAGGCATTGTAGTGCATTCATTCCGCACTTTTAGGATTTTAGTCGTATAATTGTAATATTCTAACAATGTTGATACATAAGGGACCACCCATAAATTACGTCATACGAAATTTATGATTTTTGACCGGAGGGGTCTAAAAATCCGTCCTTATCAGAAGGTCAATTTTTGTGAGACTCCCGCCTCCCTAGTGTGACGTCACATATTTTGCAATATTACATGCTGCCCGTCGATAGAGTTGGAAATATTTCTTTAATAAGTTTTTCGTTAATAGTTCAAATTTCGTGTTTTAAAACTTAGCAATATACTACTTGTCATTACTTGTATTTACTTGTCATTTTTAAATGTGACGTCACCAAATTTAGGACCCCTCCCACCCCTTGACACACAATGTCACACATTGTTGTCACCCCCCACCTCTTTAACGTATGACGTAATTAAATTACGTCATAAATTTGATGGCTGGCCCCTAATAGATACGTACTTCCATGGTAGCAGCAGCTAACTGTGACTTCCTGGAGTATCTAAAGTGTCCCTACACCTGCGATTTAGAGGACTTACTGTCAAAAACTCTACTGAAACCGCGATTAACGTAGCCACCTGGGTGCTAATAATGTGATAAATCATCGATACAAAAGAAGAAGAAGAAGATGGGAATTATATTAGATCTCATATTTCCGAAGATAGACCATGATTGCCGAAGCGGATTTTTCCAAGTACTCTGATGAACGGGCGAAAAAAAAAGGTGAAGTGTAGACGCAAGTATTACGCAGATCGATGTAACAAAGTGTTGAAAGCAAACCATTTGACTATTTACTATATTTTTGTTACTACTGACTATCAATATTTTGCTCCGAAGTTCAAATGCAAGTGCAGTCACATTTAAACGTTAAAGATATGCCGCGAGTGAAACAATTGCTCTTACGGATATAACTCCTGTTCACTCTGGGGTATCTCTACCATTATAAATAAGCCTGTCTAGTATCAAAAAAAAACCTATGTTTACTGAGTCAAAAATATGTTTAATATACATGAAAAAAAGCATAACAAATGGGTTGCCTGATATCATTAAGTGAAGACTATTTAAAATTGCGACAACCGAACGTTATGCCATCGTGTTTGTAATAAAATTACCTGTCTGTTCTTTTAATACATATTTTAATAAGAAAATAGATGAGTGGACATATAGTATCAATTTATCTATTTATACCTTACAACTCTGTAGTAGGGACAAAAAGATGACAACCTAACAGATTCTTGGCTTGATTGCTTTGTAGATATTTACTCTAATTCCATTTTGATTTCGTTTGGTTTGGAAAAAAGATTAGTTCCGTTAGTTTTAATTAAGGGTAGCCTTAACTTAACTTTATCAGGCAACCCATTCGCAATGTTAGTTTGTTCATATAAGTATTTTACTCCGTTAACGTAAGTTTTAAATAGCCGTTCTGAGGCTTGTCACTGCCGGATTTTAGCCTTTTCCCACTCGCACAATGTGGACATGATCATTAATCTACTAAATTATTAGTATTCGAAGTCATTTCGGTAGGCACATATAAAAGTACGAAATCCTGAAAGTCCTGTTTTAATATTCAAACGAAATTATTTTATTTAGTTTGTGTGCGGGCAACATTGGAAAAAGGTGGTCTGGTTGAATTTGACAACTTTATTGTCTTATTTTGGTATTGTCCCCATATTTTTTTTATTTTGTGGGATATTGTTTATCTACCTATTGTCTAAGAACTAATCTTATTTAATACATCATTTCACTGGTCACCATTAAATATAGTAAAATCCAAATAATAGTAATTTTATTATTAAAATAAACTTCAGGTTGAGTTGCTGTAAATTGCTGTAAATAAAATGGTATTTCTAATCCGGAGAGGTGATCTGTACCTCAGGACCTTCCTACTTCAGACACCTTTCTCTATTTAAGATTGTGCATATAAAAGTGCCTATTACTTCTGATGTTGAATTAAATAAATATTTATGATTATGATTATTTTTTTTAATACCTATCTACCGACGCCTAATATATAATAATAGGTTTCTCGTATTACTACATTTTTTTATTATTTAATTGCCTCGGAAACGAAAATTGAAAATATTTTTTTAATTTAATTTAATAATGTTATATTCTCAGCCTTTCCATCATGTCCTACTTTTTACATAAAATGAATGGTCACCTTATTAGAAAGAGACTAAATTAGCGTTAACCTCTCTTTTGGTGGCAATTTTTTAATGCAAGTAAGAATTGCAGTTGTACACACGGCGGCACATAAAGCTGTAAATTTCCAGTATAAATTGACCTCGCTTTGTATAGATTTCCTATACAATGAGAGATCCGCATAAACTGGTTTTTTAAAGCTTGACTGGCGTTCGCGTACGTAGTACTTATTACTTCCGTGCAAAAAGTAAAGACAAAAGGAAAAATATAATAAAATTAGTTTTCAGCCATTCCGAGTGACTACACTACGACTAAAACCTATTTACGTAAATTATTTTTATCATAGAAATCGTGTATGAGGTTACTAACAAAATTTTAAAAATTAATATCTTTTGTGTCTGTTGGTCGATTTTGATGAAATAAACGCTAAATAATACCCACAACAATGCTTCTTATTTTGTAATATTTAGATTTTGAATACAATGAGCGGTTTTTACGTGATGCGCGCACAAACAAACAGACAAACCGACAAACCGACAAACAGACAAAAATTTAAAAAAATATATTTTTACTTTCTATTACTTATTTCTCGCATCTTCCAGTGACTTTTTTGCAAAAATCCTTAATGTACAGACACGGAAAGTCTACGATTTTATTATATGTATATAGATTACCTAAAAGTTGGCGAGAACTGCCCTTGTCACTTTTCAAAAATAAGATGAAAAATTTTTTAGTTAGTAAAGTGTATTACAATGTTATAGATTTTTTAAATGAAAAGGACTTTTCTATTCCGATTTCTAATATACTTACCTAGTTAAGAATAACAATTTAATAATGTGAATCTTAAATCAATTGGCTTTTGAATAATTCTATTTGACTGCATAATAATGAATATTCTGGACATAATTTAATATATTTTGACTATAATATGCTTAGACTATAATATCTTGACATCAATTATTATTTATTTGTTTTGTATTTTGTAATGAAATTTAGAATGACTATTATGTAAAATGCAATTAAATGTAATTTTTTATACCTCAAATTTTGTATTTGTACGCCATTATTGGCAAAACATGGACGCACACAACATCTATTAATTCAATACCTTGCATGTCTGATTAGTCAGTTTATGTAAACGCATGTTTGACAAATAAAGTATCTTTATCTTTATCTTTATCTTCAATCGATCTACTGGTAGCTGATGAAAATTTAAAAGTTCTCTGACAGAAAATCGAAGCGACGCGCGGCCGGCTTTTCTTGCCTGAAGTTTGAAAACTTAAAGGTAAACAGAGGTACATTTTTTTTTCGTACATTGGTGGAGTGTTTATTCAGTATTTGTAAGTATATTAAATGGCTTGCGTAAGCCATGTGGTGTTAGTTCCCTTAGGTTTCTTGATAAAGGTTGGGAACAAACGTACACAGCGTGATTGTACTAACTAAAATTGGAAGTAGTTTGAAACTTTCATTGTCCGCCAGAATCTCGTCATCATTATTTATTATGATATCAGCCAAGCGACATAGTACACTTAATGTTTGTTTAGCTTCGTGAGTTTTGCTTTTATATCTTGTTTGGCGCGTTATGTCTTTGCGATGAATTAATGGACACGTAAATATTTTTTAAACTTGTATAGTTTTATCATTAACACTAGAAACGGGATATTTACCATGTTCCATCCCGTGTCCGTGTTCCCGGTGTTCTAGTATAAATAATAATGTTAGTGGCCATGATAGTTTAAAATCTTTTGTAGTATATAATTGGTTTCATCTTTATTTACATCTACATTTGGATGGATTGTGTGAGAATTGATATGGAAGAAAAAGGAGTGAATTGTGCTTCTCGGCCTATCGCGTTGTTTCCTCAGTGTGTCCTAATGTTAACCTTCGGCTAAGATTGATGGGTAAAATAACTCGTGCCCCTACTTCTACTTATACTTCAGCATCAGAATTTTGTATTTATCCAACATGACGTCTGTGTTAGAGAAATACAAAATTCTGCCTCTTAAGGCTTTAGTGGAAATACCTGCTTTGTTTATATTTCAGATCTTAACATATAATATAAGCTGTTCTGTATAGTAAAAGCCATAGCTTTTACTATACAGAACAGCTTATATTATATGTCACAACAGTCTCTTTGAACATATTCAAAGAGACTGTTCGTATTTCTAAAGTGATTTCTATCGAATCAGATCTTTACATTTTCTAGTAAGTGGTCTTTCACACCTACACCATACTTCGTCTTTAAGGTTCCAATTCCGAGTGAGCCTACGTCATTCAAAACCATAACAGAACGTAATACGAGTATTATATTTACGTACATACAATATGTATTCATCAAATGAAAGTCACATAATACCGCGTGGAATAGAAGGAGATCTCCCGGAACAGAGTACAACATTCAATTTCGAGTAATTGAAGATCGTTTGCCTACCGTATGTTTTTATGCTGTGTAATTGGATCGCTGTCGCTTTGAGCCCATCGGACGAACATTTTCCGCCTCGAGTTTTTAATAAGCCTCCGCGGTATTGACAGAACTGAAGCCTTTACGGGTGCCGTACACAAATGTTGACAACGGAACCTTATTTTTAAGCCTCAACTCTCAATACTCAGTCGTTGATTGCGTTCCACTATGTGTACTTAGGTTGAGACTTATAATGAGATCGTTAAGATCCTGTCGGGCACAGCACGGTATAATGGAGTGAGGAGACCTTTACAACCGTTATAGGCAGCCATTTGAATTGTTCACAGAATACGTGTAACTGAAACCATAGAAAAATTATAGTTTAAAAAGTGCCAATGGGGGTCTCTACAAGAACCCTCGAAACAAAGTATTTTTATTGACAGATTGTGTGGTGAACTGTGGGGCTACTTAGTCTGAGAGTCCGATTCCAATCCGATTTCCGATTTGTCCGATTTGTCCGGACTCTATTAAATTTGCATAAAATGTAATTGTATAGCAAAACTGTACGTATATTACTTTTATAGCAAGTTTTATTTCGTTAGAAAAGTGTGAGAGTGTTCCTAGCTATGTTTCAAGAAAATCTGCTCAGTCGTTTGAAGCTCACCTCTTTTCTAATTGACGAAGAGATATAACAACTTCCACAGGTCTGATCGATTCGAAATTTGGAATCCTGTCACTTGTCATTGATATTACAAAAGTATGATAACCTTGACCTGATGCGCAGACATCATCTGGATTATGCAGGATATCTAACCCGCCAGAAGAACTCCTTGAAGATGTACCGCATCTAACTTGGTTCATCCGTTCAGGAGCTCATACACACACGTACACACTACAAACTTATCACACCCGTCTTTTTCGTCGGAGGTTAATAATAACGATCCTTTGACATGTGATTCCATGAACAGAAGGTGCCTTTGAAGGCTCCGTGTGAAAGTTCACAAATGGGTGTAGCAATGGTTCAGGTTATGTATTTTTTACAGGAGCGTCAAAAGGCGAAGAAATATATGATGTTAGATTGTATTCTTTTTGAAACGGTGGTGTATTCGTGGATTATTCACCAGCAACTTGCCTTGAAATATAAACTTGTGGAATCTGAGGTACCGTACTACAAGTATGTGCCCGACTTAGTTCTCGAGAAAGACCATGTCACGTTGGACTGGGATCGGTCTATCATTACTGACAGGACTATTGTCGCCAATAAGCCTGACATAGTAGTGATAGATTGATCTGCGCGCCGCGTAATGATAGTCGATGTTACCAACCCGCATGACGAGAACCTCGTGAAAGCTGAGAAAGAGAAACAAATAAAATATCTCGACTTGGCATACGAGGTTGTCGATATGTGGAATGTGAACTTGGCTATCATTGTGCCGATTATTGTGACGGCCAATGGCCTTATAGCCAAGAGTCTCGACGACCATCTTTCGAGGCTTTCCTTAAGCGGTTGGATCAAGGGCCTGATTCAAAAGGCAGTACTCCTCAATACGGCTCGCATTGTGAGGAGGTTCCTGTCTCTGGAGCCCTAACCACCGGTAGCTTGAACCCTGCTCCCGAGCATACCACTATTTTTTTAAATATTATATTTTTAAATGGTTTTTATATGGTTTTTTTAAAGAAATATTTAAAAATGTAATTTATATGTGTAAATACGAATAAAGGAAATAATAATCAAATAAAAATATAATAATCTAAAGGTTTTTTTGTAATAATATGGAACAAACTTCCCGAGTAACTCCGGCGGTGCACTGTGGATGTTTAGTTTCCAACAAGTATCAAAACATGTGGCAAGTTGAGGCGACATGCAGTGGCAACTGTGACGTGGCCACACGACCGAGGAACAAGTTTGAACACGTCCAGAAGTTCCGGGCTCACAGCGGATGGTACTGAGAGTATTCCTGAATAAGGCGCGATGCTTAGAAGATTGGTAAGAATGGTAGTTTTAGCATCACCTCTTGTCCACGAGCTTAACCCTCAAGCGGCACACGTGTTGAGATAGTGTCTGCGGAGGGAACAAATAAAAGAGATGGCTTAGAGCATGCAACGAGTCATTGGTCATCATCAGTCGTCGCGACGCGACTGGACATAACCGCGCTTGACACAAGGCGTATCGCATCATGGACGGGGCGTGAAATATAGAAACATAATAAAAAGTGACATCGCGCCCAGTAGTCTCTGTCTGTCTGGTGTTCTGGTTAGTAATCAAATAGACCAAATAACACTTGCAAGCCTGTTTCCATCTTTTTACTACTGCCATTCGAAAAATACTAAGTCGCAATAATAGTAGGTCGTATTTGACCAAAAATATAAACAAAACGAATTGTATTGTCACGACACTAAATGTTTGCAAATCTTCTAAACTGAACTAAATTCACAAACCGTTGATAATTTTTAGTTTGTCCAAAAATAAACGAGTTCTATGTAAAACCTGGCTTCTTTTTAAATTAAAATACTGCATTTACTTTCTATCAAAATGCATGAAACATTTCAAAAGGATATCCAACCGGATAGAATTCGAATTTTCGAATAAAGGTCCATTCAGTGCCGGTTATATTCTCGTTTCTACCATGTATGCAGTTGTACACCACTGTGTTGTCGACAACTGCTGGCCACTTTTAATCAAACGCTTCGGTGCCGTGGGACTGGCTGAATAGCGGCTGATGTTCAATGGATCTTTTATCGTGTGAGTCGGATCCAGTCGGATCCCAGACAAACTTCATGCGGATCAATGCAATAGTGCTTTATAAACTTTGGTTAAAAGTGGTTTGATATCCTATTTAAACTATTTTATTAGATACATTTTATAGAAGTCTTACTCCAACCCCTGATAGTTCTGAAGACGGTTTGATAATAATATTAAAACTTTATTTTGGACAGAGTTCATAGTTGTAGTGATAATAATAGGTCTTTACCTATGTAATTGGAGATTTTATAACCAGCATTTTCAGATTTAATTATCTGTGGATTGGCGCGCAATTCGAAATTCAAATAAATTTTAACTGAATTTGAAATTAAAAGAACACAGCTTTCGAATAAAGCTGTGTTCTTTTAATTTCAAATTCAGTCATTTGTTTTTAGATTGTTTTTTGTTTTTGTGAAATTGTGGTAGTTTTTGGCGCCATGGATAAACTGAAAATTCGTACAATTTTCGAATATGAGTTCCTACGTGGAAATACCGCTGCGCAAACAACACGAAACATTAACGACGTGTACGGGCCTAACACTGCTTGCATAAACACATTCAATTATTGGTTCAATCGTTTTAAATCTGGAAATTTTGATTTGAAAAACGAGCCTCGGGGTCGGCCGGTAAACATTGTCGACAACGACGAATTGAAGGCGGTAGTGGAAGCAGATCCAACTCAATCTACGGCTGAGCTTGCTGCGGGCCTTGGAGTTAGTGTCAAAACAACACTGAAGCACTTGCGTCAAATCGGAAAGATAAAAAATTTAGATAAGTGGGTGCCACACGAACTATGCGACCAACAGCGAGACTTACGCGTCGAAGCATGCATAGCACTACTGAATCGGCATAGACACGAGGGATTTCTAAATCGAATTGTTACCTGCGATGAAAAGTGGATCCTGTACGACAACCGTAAGCGTTCGTCTCAGTGGGTGGACCCTGGTACCGCACCTAATCAGTGCGCTAAAAAAAAAGATTACTCATAGGAAGATGATGGTGACTGTCTGGTGGACCACTGCCGGACTTGTACATCACAGCTTCTTACCGAATGGCGCAACAGTGACGGCAGATGTCTATTGCCAAGAATTGCAAACAATGATGGAGAAGCTCGCAATTCAACAACCAAGACTGGCCAATCGCTCTTGCCCATTGCTTCTCTACGACAACGCGCGAGCTCACACTTCACGACAGACCATCGCAAAGCTACAAGAGTTACAGCTGGAAACTCTCCGTCACCCACCGTACTCACCGGACCTTGCCCCAACAGATTTCTAGTTTTTTCAAAATTTAGACAATTTTTTTAAGTGGGATAAAATTCAGCACCCGTGAGGCAGTTCAAAACGCTTTCGCTGACTTCATTGCCTCCCGTCCGGCAGACTTCTACAGTGAAGGAATAAACAAACTGCCATCAAAATGGAAAAATTGTATAGATAATTTGGGCCAGTACTTTGATCAGCTAAAATAAAAAAAAACTACCAAAATTTTTGTTTTGAAAAATTTTCATACATGTCTCTAATTTCATAGGTAAAGACATATATACAAATACATATGTATTTAATATCTATTGTGTGTTAGTAGGTAAAACGATTGGTAGAAAATTAATAAAACTTAAAAAAATCTAAAATCTGTCAAAATATATCATTTTTCATAAAAAGTGAAGGTTAGTCTGCAAAGAACATTTTCCTGTCGCTGCATCGGTTCAGGTAACCAGTTCTGTCTGCCCCGTCTCTAAATTCCAACCGGTTTATGGATTGAATATTATATTATGTCTTTTTAGAAAATCTATCTGCGATGCTCTCGCAAGTTTGGATTACACCGAAACTTGAAGTTATATCGGAAGTGCAGCGTTCGCCAACTGTTGAGATTCGCTAGTACACAGTCGACATATGCTTACCGTTGCGCAACCAACTACTTAGTATAATAATGCTTTTGGATATGTTAAGTAACATGGGGCGATAGCAGGAAGATGATGCCATGTATGTGTGGCTCTGAGATGCATGTGTTTGTGCTAGAAAGAAACTAGTTATTTAATCTGTAGAAAATATAACAGGTTCATCCTGCCATATTTATTACTCGGATAAAAGTTTTCTGGCTGATTTTCAAACGTCTGATTACATTATCAGATACATGTCCTCGAATCATCCAGATATAAGTAAGACAAAGAACACTCATACTATATTTCTTGTAAACCTCGCCGAGCTCATAACATCACCGCTCAGCTGATGGACTAGTTAACTTTGTGAGCTCAAGTTTCCAGCGAGCTCCACGCGGTTCCCCCAGAACTTGAGATACGAGTCTTGCAGGATACTCGCGGAAGCCTTTGATATAATATTATAACTTTGTGATTCTTGTAAAGTGTTAAGCGATGGAATCTCGTTAGTTCATTATTTCAACTCAAGCCTTCAACAAACTTGTTTTGGTAAGTATTTTCTTATCGGATTAGCCAGATAGGAAACATCCACCTCATTCATTTTTAATTTGACATTTAAATTATTTAGTTAACTAAATTAACACAAGAGATACACTAAATACTAAATAACTCAAAATTTAAACATAAGAGTCTGTTCTAACGGCACTGTCCTCCACGATATCTTACAGTATCAAGTTGAGATCATACGTCAATAACCCAATGTTCATACAGTTAAAAACAAATACAGTATGTCACTACTATGTGATTCCAAAATTATACAGCAAAATATCGTGAAGAGCCGTGTGTACTAGGCCTTACGGTACTTACACCCATGCGTGTTATTGTATAATTATGCAGACAAAGTTTCCAAAAAAGTAAAATAAATTAATAACTTAGGGTTTTAAAATGACCCAGGAGACAGCATGATTAACAACTACATCCTTTGTACATATCCACAAAGTAAAGTTGTACAAAACTTACAAGTTTTTGTTCAAATTAACACAAAAAAAAGGCCGACTTTCGAAACTTATTTGCTCATGTAGACCAGACCGAAACTTGCTTCGTGCTACGGCGTAGCTCGCTACAAGCTACGACCGCTCTAAGCTTTACGCCTACGCTTTCAAACCATGTTTCGGTTAGATTCCTTTGCGTGGTAAATGAATAACTTGAAATATTGTTATTTAAACTTAATGAAAGGTGTTCAATTTATGCCTCAATCTGCAAGAAACTTATTATTAAAAAAAAATTAAACGAAAATTGGTTGAAATAAGATTTGCTGTTTAGTTTTGCTGTGATGTTTAGTTTTTGAGATATGAGACTTTTTCATCAAACTGCAGCAGTAACTTTGTTTTTCATTAGAATACTATGAAAAATAAATTTAGTTTTACTGTTCAATGTAAATACGATACAACATATGAATGAGCCTTCATAATATTTTTATTATATTGTTTGGTGCAATGGAACCCTGTGTGCGTGTGAGTAAGACTCGCACTTGGCTGTTTTTGGCAATGTATCTTGTTCTGTTTGATTATCTTTGCATTTTCCATCTGCTCAGCTTGGATGACATACCTACCGTGTATTTTGTAACCACAAATTCAAAGTTAATCTTTTAGGATCAAGAGTTTCATCTAATTTTCGTATTGTGCGCGTTGAGCGACAGAGCTTCCTTAATTTTAAATATGTAGCCAAGAATATGCCCCTTCCCACACATTTTTATTGAATGGGTTGCGTAGGAGTAACAATTGATTTCTGACGTCATTGGGGGAACTGTTAGTTGTGTCTCATGTCCGTTATCACGAAGTTAAGCCAAACAACGTCTAGTAAGGTAAACAGATCTCTACGTTACAACCATTTCTCAGTAGAGCAAGAGCTTCGAAATCTATATTTTGGAAGTTAGCCTTTACGTTTCAACTGAGAAACAGGCGTAGTGCGGGGTGGAAACATCCCGCTATATATTATTATAAATGCGAAAGTTGGTGAGGTTGGATGTTTATTCCTTTTCACACAAAAACTGCATATCGCATTGTGTGCAACATGGAACATGGACCCATGAACACGTGGCGAAGTACTGAGTCATCTGATTACACAGAAAGCACACACATGCATACACACAAGACAAGACAATATGGCGGGTGTACTGTCAGTGGACGGTTCAGGTTGCTGTCACAGCTCCTTTGTTTTTGAACTCTGCAGAGGCGTAATTACATATCCAGGGATAAGATTTAAGATACTGTTTACAGGCTATCTGAATATTAGCAGCTGTACGACAGTTGCGATAACCGAGCTGAGTGGCATGCCTTTGGAGGAGCCTATGTCCAGCAGTGGCCTTCTGTAGGATGATGACGATAGGACAGGAATGGAAGAAATTTCATAGAAAACAAGTGACCCTGCGTCTCAGCGATGCCTTAAAGCAAAATTACATAATTGTCAATTTTAACAGGTTACACTAGAACTTTTTTTATTTTTTTATTTAGCCTGTACTGTCCCACTGCTGGGCTAAGGCCTAAGAACTTAACGAGCTCGTAATGACCAGTTGGCTCTTGCAAGCAGATTACTATTCAGATCACAGTGTGAAATTAAAACGAATATTCTTGCACGTTCATAACTGATTCGATCACTAATTCAGTTCTTGATTTTAATCAGCAATATGCAAACAAATTGCAGCCGACAGCACAGCACTATGTAAACAATTTTAAATGAGACTCTGATTGAAATCGAATAATTTAATTTGACAGATGAGGTTTACTAATTGTTCGTATCCTAATTATGCATGTGTCCTCAAAAAACTACTATTTCAACACGCTATTCCATTTAGTGAATAAATGTCGGGTCGTTGTTTGACCACGTGCCACTGGTTTATGGAGTTACACTCGCAAAACAGGTTTTTTAATCTGTTCTCTGTTGTTCCGAATCTTTGTGAGTTCGGGTCGGACAAAGGGCTCGTTGTTTGTTTGCTGGCTGGCTTATTTTTCTTTATTGTTTCGCTTTCTTTGGACCATCCTTTTGAAGTGTATCTATTAAACACACGCCAGGCCCACGCAGTACCAAAGACCTTTATTTTTGTTCATTTGAACATTTCTTTTTGCTATTCACATTAAATATGTGTGGTATGGAGTACAGTTGGGAATAGGTAATTAAATAAAATCAGTAATACAGTACAGCAAAAGTGTTTATATTTATTGTTACAGTTAGTACATTTAAATATATATTAAGAAATTCACAGCATTTAAAGTGGATGGTATTACAAATCAACAGAAATAACGGGTTACATACATTTTCTTTTCTCCTTCCTCGAGGCATCGAAACTCTTTTACTACAAAATTATAAAAAGAAAAGGGTCAGTTTAAAGTAAACTTTTAAAAGTCGTTTCCCAGCAATAATTTTTGCGTAAAGTTACTTAGTTTGATGTACATCATGCTTGGTTGACGGCTTCGTTAAGGGTCTTGTAACACTATGTATAAACTGATGTCATATTTCAAAAGAGTTGTCGATGTTTTTGAACATACCAAATAGTTGCCAGCATGATTGTCTTAGAACGAAACATTTCAAGATAAGTAACGTCCACCAGCCCGCTAACCAACACAGCCCACGCCTTCTTCACGAGAGGAGACTTGTGTCCCAGCAGTGAGAACATTATAGACTGATTGTGTGAGTGATTATGCTATTAAATATCTCTATGCCCGCGAAAGAAAGAATCAAACATTATTCGTACATGGCGGCAAGATGGCAGCTACAGCAGAGTACATGGAAGTAACAAAGATGTCCTCTCTCGAGCTTGTTAAATCTCGCGCGAACTTATTTGGCAGCAGATGATATTGCTGCAGTAAACTTGTCGCCGAACAAGTTACGCTCTCAGCTTTTAACTTTCATCATTTGCTTCAATTAAAAACTGAGATTGTTGTCAGGCTTCTGAGAAACCATGACGAATGCCTGAGATTATTAGAATGACAGCCGGGACCTACAATGCGATGCAAAATCAATAATGCAAACGAATTGCAGTATTCAATATACTGTGGAGATTATCAGCTGTCAATTTTAGAACAAATGACAACAGATCCAAACACGATAGTATTGGTCGGATTACCCTTACTAATAGCCTTGTCCGATCCTAACCAACATGTGTTGGAAATACGCAAATCTGCTCAAATGTTGCCCATAAAGTAGGCTAATATATTAATCGCTGAACATAATTTATTGCAACTAGTTTGGTACATAATTGCCTCTGGCGGACCGATCGCGATGATTTCGAATAATTGAATGCTACTGAAATTCGAAACTGAAGTGAGAGGCTTACTGAAACGTATCTGATGCAGGAATACTGTGGCTATGATTAAAAATGGGCTGAGCTCCGTATTTGTGCAGCTTAAAATGGAAATTAATACCAAAATATTAAACTGTATTGATAATGAAAATTCGAATCGTTTAATGCACAGAAGATATTACAATTTCCCTCAGCTGTAGCTCCGGTTTCAATCTCATTAAGGATTCAAGTTTGAAAAATAAAAATGTAAAACTAGTTGAATGCAAGCAGTTAACTCTTAGTTGCAGTTAATTCGCGTAATCGACTTAACCGTCTCAGCTGCCGTAATAGAGAGATCCTTAGCTGAGTTCAGAACTCAGCGAAGACGAATTTATGAACTTTGAACTGTGAAGAGCTCTGTTGTTGAAAACTTTCACGAGTTCATTGTTCGCGTCATTTAACATATTCTTTTATATTCGAAGTTGCATTGTTGGTCATGTATAGCACATGGATTTATGTCATTTGGCGCGTGGCCTTATTCGGAACTAAAACTGTCATCTTGGTTTTTAATAAAATGTCGCGAATGTTTACCAATATTGCCCTTCTATCAAAGTCACGTAAACCCTAAAATAATGATGCAGCGTTGTAATCCCCATTGTAATATTTAAATGTTCGTCAAAAGTCCGGCTAATATTCCAATTCTATTCCAAATTCCCAACCCTCGTTTCGAAATGCTCTCAGTTTTAATTAGTAAAATATCCATTAATAATGTTTTGATTTCAATTTGAGGTAAAACTAAATTATGCAGATACATGTTGTATTAATTTACAATGCTTTGCCTAGGTCATTATTACTCAACACAAAACTTATTAAAGGGTTTTAATAAGCTTTATGTTGCGTTGCAGAAGTGCTTGTTAAAAGAGTGTTTTTATTCGATAGATGACTTCTTTGTAAAGTGGCCCTGTAAATTTTATACATTTAAGTAGAGACATATTTAACTGTTAAGTAGATTCATAAACGACAAAATTTAGTTACCTATGTTCTTAATTAATATCTTAAGAGTAAAAACTTGTAGGTACTATTGCATGCTATATATTGGCCAAATGTGTGTTACTAAATATTTTATATAAGAACTTCATGTACCTACCATATTTGATGCAATAAATGAATTGTATTGAATTGAATTACTAATTTTCTATTATGAGAGTGAACGACTGAACAAGTGTGGAACGAAGCTTACTGTCACAGACGAAATGTTAAACACGCATAAATTGGGACCAACTGATAGATTCAACTCACGGACTGTTGACATATCGCAGGTCGCGACTGCCCATTCTATTGATCAATTTATATATTTTCCATCGAAAAATATAATTTCGGCTATTTTGCAGCTCAACAATAATTATATCAATTGTACAGACGTTCAAATATTTATAATGACACATCAAACGGGATATGAACGAGACTCGTCGAGTTTCCAAATAATTGACGAGCCGTTGCCGCGTTCTGTTGTCCTGTCGAACGGGAAGGACTACATGGTAAAAGTGAATATACCTACTAGTTTCGGGTTTACCAAACGGACAAGATAAATGTATTTCCAATATGTTTTCGATTTTTTGAGTTGAAGCAAACGGAATTTTAGAGTACCTACCTTAGAGGCATCATTGTCAAGAGAAAGTAAAGACAAGCCATTATGACTTGATAGGCCAGCAGGCCAAAAACACCTACACCGGCTTGCTAGACCTGGAGAAAGGAAGTCGAGGGATGTATGTATACCAGATAAAATTCGTGAAAAACGAATGGTTCTTTCGTAAATTGTGAAAATTAAGGATAGGCGGAAGAGCAACCGGCACTGTATCAACTCAGGATGGATGAAATGTCGACAGGTCACTGGACAATTTGCCACCCATGGAATCCCTTCAAAGTCCGTATTTAGACTTGTCATACTGTATGGTTTGGAATGCTGGGCTATGAAGAAGAAACAAGATTGTATTTAGCGGAGAAGAGAATCTTGAGGTCGGTGTGTGGTGTAAAAAGAATGGATGAAGTAATGACACACAAAGGACAAACCTAGGCAAGCGCGGCTTAACCTAAAGATCGACCCGAAAGGCTGTTATTATTTAGGCACGAGTTTTATGAAAGAAAAAAGAGTAAATGATAGCGTGACGGTAGACAGACGAGGATGGAAGAAAATAACGTATTGCGGCAACACCAAGTGTCATGGGACGAGGGCAGGAAGACAAATAGATTAAGTTCGGTGCACTTATTGAGATTTTAGAGCACGAAAATACTTGAATCGTGCTCCACAGAAAGTGGGGTAACTGCACTGTATAATGCTGATAGTAGTCGAAGTAAAATGTGTTAATGATATGCATAATTATGATTGAAGTGCCAAATAATTTTTATGAATTAATATTATATTTAATAATGAAAATAAAATCAACTTGAGAAAATTATATGATAATCAAACATTTGCGACAGAAATACTAATCAGACTAAGGGTGAGCTATTAAATTAGTTTGTCGTTGGAATCGGTTATGATACTTTTCTACTGAATTTTAAATAGTTAATAGACATTTCATGGTTCTTTTAAGGGACGATCTACCAACGTGCAGTCACAAATCGCAGGAATCTATACATCCAAATGATGTAAAGACATATTGGGATGTTGTATATGCAGAACAAGTATTGTTTTAAGTAGTATTCAGTGTCGCTCTCGTTCTCGTAGTGGCGTATAAAGCGGTGTACCGGGACGCTGTCACCGCAGAACAGGGATGAAAGCACGTACGTCGAGTCTGTCATGGTGATGGTGATGTTACTCTCGTCAGTCTCAAGCTATTGGTACAATGGGATTTATTCCTTGTGTCTGATCTATTTTAAACAATGTCTATAATGGACTGCTCTAACTGTAGCGTGAACTTCCTGCTTGTCTTAACTGGCTGGGTCAGACTAGATGTGGAAGGCGGAGGTCAGGCGGTTACAGCACTGTTCGGAAAAGGGCTATGTCCAACAGTGGGCTGCCATATGATAAGCTGGTTGATTGAAGTTATAAAGGTTGTTCGGTATTAGGATGATCGGAGATAGATTGCAGTTGATTGAAGTTTCTCACTAAACCAGCTAAATTGATGTTGAACTTAAGACAACACTATTCAATTGAGTAGTGTGTTGTGTTGTGTTGTGTTGTGTGTGTTGTGTTGAATAATTATTCACTTAACATTTCTTATTAATAACTATTTATCCAAATATTTCAAAACCAAATCCTATTTGAGTGGACCCGACTCAAAAACACACCCTGATGAATGTAGCAGGTTGGGGCAATCTACACGTATTCGTTGCAGGAGGTGTTGCTGGTGCTATGTCCGTTGTCGTTGGGTGAGTCGGGGTGCTCCTCGGGCTCGACGCCGTTCGTGCGCATCTGATCACGGACCTGCGCAAATAAACACAATATATATCTTGTATCTTGTGCCTTGATAGTACTGTGGCTTGAGTCGGGAGTCCCTGCTTAGTTTGCCCAAGGCTTGTTTGCTGCTACATTGTGATGAACAGAATCTGTGTCGGCCTGCGCAGACGGGGACTTTGCCTGCGTAGGACAAAAATGCGCTGACCGGACGATGGACTAAAATAAACGCAGTAACCAATGGCCAGGATACATTTCTGTCCGATGGACAAATCAGTCTATCGTCTGCTCAGTGCCTAACCCTTGAGTGTTCATTTGTCCATCGTGTCATTGTGTATAGATGCGTCACTCTCGAGCACCCAGCTCGGACTTAAATCCGCTGTTTGCATTGATACGCTTTTGACACTGTAATTCTATTTTTTTTTCAAAGACTTCGCCGCGTACTTTTTTTGAGTCTGGCCAGTCGACGTCTGGCCGTTCGGGAGAATATTTGTACGCGGTACTTTTAGTGAGCGAGCTACAGAATATTCACATATTTCCGTCCGCTGAGTGAACATTCTGCTGGATTAAATTTGAAATTATTGACATACAAACAGTGAACATGATTTAGTGATCGAAATTGAATAGGACAATATTGGTTGTTACTTTGTTGATAGACATCAGGGAATTCTGCAATTGAAGCATGTCATATAGCTGTATAAGGATCTTTTGGTGTGAGCCTAAAATTTTATGATATTTAGGCACTCATTTAGATGGTAAGCACCATATAAATGAGTGCCTAAATATCATAGTAAACCAGGATGTTAGAGAAATCAGAAAATAGTCTATAAAAGCTCAATTCCATAATCTTTAAAAATACTTTTTCAACCTCTCTAATCTATACTACAATATTATAAATCTGAAGAGTTTGTTTTTTTAAACGCGTTAATATCAGGAACTACTGGTTCGAATTGAAAAAATATTTTTGTGTTGGATAGCTCATTTATCGAGGAAGGCTATAAGCTATACGGGGTGGAAGGGACACCGACGCGAAAACGGTTACGTATTCAGTACATCATTCTGAGCCCTCCTACATAGTAATTATTCATAGGTTATTAAAAAAAAATCAGCTAAAACCTTAAAAAAGATATTGTTCAATATTATTTTTAAGGTTTTTCTATGAGAATTTATCGGTGGGCTGGGTTGTAGGTTCCGTTGGCAATAGACTCGCGCACGACCTGGAATTAAAACATAATTATCTTGCGAATGGTGGATGCGCTCTGTATACACCCGGACTGCTTTCCTCTTCTTCGGGATCTTGTAACCGCACAAACAGACATCGTACCTCCGCATTACATTAATTAACCATTTTCAAATAGTTTACTGAGGACGGGCAAAAAATAGTTGAACCGTAGACATTCAATTCACATATTTATTTTGTCTTAGGCACAAAAAGATAGACAACCGAACAGATTCTTGTACTGTATGCTTTGTACTTTCATCTAATACTGACTTCGTTTGGTTAACAAATAAGTTAAAAGAAAACATTCATGTTAATATACAGAAGGGTGATATTTTGAGAGAGGTAAGCCGGAGCAAACAAAAACTTACCTTGGCTTGTGATGGGCACGCAGTCCTGAGTCCTTACCGTAAATGTGTGATTGGCGTCCGGGCCTGTCTTGTATAGACGGATGTACCTTCAGTCCATTTTTACTATAAATGTAAGCACTGATATATTGAAACAGTTCCTTGCCATTATAGTAAAAGTGGCTTTGATAAGCTGTTTGTGATGAGGTGACGATAATGTGATGTAAACTAGACAAACTACAAGACAATTGACTTATTCTGCTAATAATACTACTTATACCTACTCTAAAGCTAATCATCTATCCTTTCTTACAAAGTGCGCTAAGGCATAAACGACATTATCAGTTTTTCATTCGGTAGACAGTGAAGGTCTTTCTTAGGCGAGATGCTGAACAATTTATTTATAATTATAAAAAACAACATGCGGCATTGAACCTATCTTTAAAAATTAAAAACCTTATCAGGTCTTACCACAACGCTGGCTGATGATTTTTGCTTTTTTTGAAACAAAACTTATTTTTTCTTATAACATTGGACTTACATTCAAAATCCTTAAAATATAAAAGAAAATCCTCAATATTCTGCAATAAATGTAGGAACTCCCTGTGACATAGTATTGAAACTGCGTAAATGGAGAACAACACTTCGTTTTTGATTTTTTATGATGTTATTACATGTGTAGATAGATTAGGAAATGCATTTTCCTAAATCCTTCCTTAGTTCACCTTCGATGTATTTCAGAATGTAATCTATTCTCCCTATAAAAAAGGAAAAATAAGAGTAACTTGTAAAAAGGTATAAATACATACCTTCTAGACCTGGCGCATCACACGCAGTCTTTTAAGAAGGGCGAGGTTCTTGAGGTCCTGCAGATTCCACTGGCCCGAGCGGAGCAGTTCAGTAAACAGTTCGGGGTACCTGGACACGTCCTCCAAGCCTCGGGGGATACTGGGGATGTCAAATACTGGTTATTATTTTAATATACATATATAGCAAACGAGTCCTGAAGTGAGGTGGCTGGGACAGAGTGGATGCGGGAGCTAGACGGCAGAGGGTTGCGGTGCAACTTGGGAGAGGCCTATGTCGAGCAGTGGACTGCAATAGGCCGAGCTCATATCATATAAGGATCTTATGTAATAGGAATGAGCCTATTGCCATCAAACGGGCACAACTCCGGACTACAGGCGGCTACTGAGCAATTCTTGAGGAAAAAATCCCCATTACATTGCTTGTTCTGGGAATCGAACCCAGTTGAAGTATCCTCCAATGCCAACTTAGTCAGCTCCAATCATACCCTTGATGTAGTGGAAGTCTCTGCGAACAAACAAATAGCTTCAGCTTGGCACACTTACTATACTTACAATCCTACTAACAGTTTACTGTTTTTAAGCTGAAATTACTTTAATTGAACTCTTGGAAGAAGAGAAAATCAAAGGTGTTGCACAGAATGAACAGTTTAATAAACATTAATTTTAGAATTGTGATACCTACTTAAAACTCACGCCGTTTTCCTAACGGGTCAAGCAGATATCACAGTACTCCATGTTTAACGATCCTTTGGATGTACTGACTGTATGGCTACTGAGCAATTCCAGATGAAATAATCCAAAAGCACTGTCGGTTCAATCCAATAAGTGCAGCCTGAAAATTGTGGGAGATGAAATTAAAGAAAAGAAAGTGCTTGATAATAAGACATCTTTCACCTGCCTCAAGTAATTGTACTATGCTTAGAGGAAGGTGAACTATCCTCCTGTTCTGAATTACATAACATTTCGTACGTAATGTTAAAGTAATAAGGGACGAACCCATTGTCATCTACTGGCACAACACAATAATCATTTTGAATCATAAATGCTCAGTAGCAGCGGTTTGTAGACATCCAAAGATGAACATTAAGACTAATAAACTCAATGAAGTTACCTGTTCACGCCGTCGAAGTCTCCTCCAATGCCAACGTAGTCAGCTCCAATCATACGCTTGATGTAGTGGAAGTGCTCTGCAAACAAACAAATAGCTTCAGCTTGGTACACTTACTATGCAATCCTACTAACAGTTTACTGTTTGAAGCTTAAATGACTTTAATTGAACTCTTGGAAGAAGGGAGAATCAAAGGTGTTGCACAGAATGAACAGTTTAATAAAAATTAATTTTAGAATTGTGACACCTACTTAAAACTCACGCCGTTTTCCCTAACGGGTCAAGCAGATATCACAGTACTCCATGTTTAACGATCCTTGTGATGTACTACTTTCGCTTCCAGTTGATTCTATCGACGAGAGTTCGACGCACCAGGCTTTTTGGAAACCTTTTATCTTTCGGGGAGCTTAATTAGATGAAAGAAAGCGAATACTAAATTAGCGATTAACGTGGCCACCTGCTGGGCTTAAGTTATTTGACACGACGCATGAGCAATACGAAAGAAGGGGAAACGGAAACTGCTTTTCAGTTCAGTTACAGAACAGATGATGAAGACACTATGAGGTTGAGTTTTGTGCCTCCCGCTTAGTTGATAAAACTTCTCTTCCAGGCAGACGAATAGCTCTGGCAGAACTTTCAGAAGTCGACCGCACAAGCTTAGACTGGTGCCTTATTTTACTTCAATAATTGATTATCATTGACACACACAAGTTATTAAACACATAGAAACAATACACAACGATAGACGCTCAGGGAAATTTAGTAGAAGTAGCTATGGGAAAACTGGGTACAATCTTGGTGGTCCAATGTTGTCAGAATGGACGGATTGAATATTCTGTAGGACACGGCACACCAAAACACAATGAAAAAAATTCAGAGAACACAATAGAAGTAGCCGTTCGGCGCCAAACTAGGCACAGCCTGTATCTTGATGGACCAATGTTATCAGAATAAGCCTTTAATGGTCGTATTGAAATGTTTGGTTTCACTTTGAAGCAGACAGAACACACAGCAGGCACAGCGGTAGACTATGTAGCTTTAGAAACTGTCTGAGCCCACAGGACGACCAACTTAGAATGATGGGCACTGCGTCCACGACCGGTTTTTATACCCAAAAGGAAGCGATAAGGCTTCATGCCACGTGAGGCCTCAAAATTAGGGTTGAAAAGTTGGGAAATTATTTCTATTGTTTTAGAAATCACAAAAGCATTTCAACACATTTTTATTATTAGGAACCAGATGACGGGCACGTTTTGTGCCTCATGCAACATGACATTTGAACAGGCTTTTGCTTTGGCTTCACTCACGTGGACAGTATCCCATGGAAACGTACTACTGTGATAAAAATATCCTGCTATGGAAAGGTAAAACATATTTATTTATTTACTGACAACAAAATATAGATAAAGATGGACAGAGGAACTTTTACATTTATTACATAAATATTGCAAGTTATGAAGTTGATTGTTTACTAACAGGCATTAGTAAAAGAGATACCTACTCGTTAGAACGTATTTATAAAATTACATTGGTTTTGTATGATATGGGTGTTAAAATAAATTGTGAGTAAAGTATCCTAAATACTAACACAAAACCTTGCAGTCCATTTAAAAAAATATTTCCAAATATGATGTAAAAACGAATTTCCAGAGTTTGGTATCTTTATCCCAGGAACACGTGGAGATATCAATTCGATTTTTTATTAAATACTTAGCTCCCTCGAAGCTGTAAAAACATTAACCTCCTAAGACAACGGCATCATGGGACTAACATGGTAGGGGACTAAGTTCCGTGAGACGTGCAGTTATTGAAGTTGTTGAAGCTACAATATGTAGATACTTCATTACGGGAAGTTGTTCCCATGCCCACCACAGAGCAATGGGAAAAATATTTCAAAGAAACTGGCCAATGAAAGCAATGAATAGGGTCAAGTAGGAGGACGAAAGAGAGGCCTTTCCCTTGTAGTGGGACAAATAGCTGATCTATCTATACATCTATACCACGACGGCCAGTCAAGATTTACAATACCAGTTTATGCGGATCTTTCATTGTATAGGAAATCTATACAAAGCGAGGTCAACTTATATAGGAAATATACAGCTTCATGTGCCGCCGTGTGTACAACAGCTATTCTTGCTTGCATTAAAAAATTGCCACCAAAAGAGAGGTTAACGCTAAATTAGTCTCTTTCTAATAAGGTGACCATTCATTTTACGTAAAAAGTAGGACATGATGGAAAGGCTGAGTATAACAATATTAAATAAAATTAAAAAAATATTTTAAATTTTAGTTTCCAAGGCAATTAAATATAAAAAAATGTAGTAATAAGAGAAAGCTATTATTATATATTAAGCGTCGGTAGATAGGTATTAAAAAAATAATCATAATCATAAATCTTTATTTAATTCAACATCAGAAGTAACACGCAGTGGTATGTATATACACAATCTTAAATAGAGAAAGGTGTCTGAAGTAGGAAGGTCCTGAGGTAAAGATCACCTCTCCGGCTTAGATATACCATTTTATTTACAGTAATTTACAGCAATTCAACCTGAAGTTTATTTAAATAATAAAATTACTATTATTTGGATTTACTATATTTAATGGTGACCAGTGAAATGATGTATTAAATAAGATTAGTTCTAAGATAATACGTAGATAAACTATTTCCCACAAAATAAAAACTTTATGGGGACAATACCAAAATAAGACAATTTTTATTTTTTATTTTTTATTCAATGACGTTGTCAAATTCAAACAGACCGCCTTTTTCCAATGTTGCCCGCACACAAACTAAATAAAATACTTTTGTTTGAATATTAAATTAGTCTTTAAAAAAAGCATCGTTCTTTTCGTTTTTGAATATCAAAATATCTATCCAAATAATCAAACAAATTATTATTTGTGTTTTGCTTACTTTGACAGTCGTCGTAGAAGTTTTCCATTTCGTATTTTTTATGTGCCTACCGAAATGACTTCGAATACAAATAATTTAGTAGATTAATGATCATGTCCACATTGTGTGAGTGGGAAAAGGCTAAAATCCAGCTATTTAAAACTTACGTTAACGGAGTAAAATACTTACATGAACAAACTAACATTGCGAATGGGTTGCCTGATAAAGTTAAGTCAAGGCTACCCTTTATTAAAACTAACGGAACTAATCTTTTTCCAAACCAAACGAAATCAAAATGGAATTAGAGTAAATATCTACAAAGCATAAGAGCCAAGAATCTGTTAGGTTGTCATCTTTTTGGCCCTGCTACAGGGTAGTAAGGTAAAAATAGATAAATTGATACTAAATGTCCACTCATCTATTTTCTTATTAAAATATGTATTAAAAGAACAGATAGGTAATTTTATTACAAACACGATGCCATAACGTTCGGTTGTCTAAGTAAAATTACCTTCTGATAAGGACGGATTTTTGACGCCCCTTTTTGACCTGCGGTCAAAAAATCATAAAATTCGTATGACGTAATTTATGGATGGCCTTATGTATCACCACTGTTAGAATATTACAGATATACAACTAAAATCCTAAAAGTCCGGAATGAATGCACTACAATGCCTTGAAAAACCAAACTTAGCTAGCTTAGCTTAGCTTTATAGCGACGTTCGTGTTTATTCGGAAACATGAAGATTATCGAAGCGCATAGTCTTTCTGGTTCTATTGTTAAATAAACTAAATCCAAGCGTTTGCAGTATTTTTCAATTGCATGTTTTTTGCCCATTCTCACTTTTGTTTCCATCGTTTGTGTCCATCACATTTTTTCCATCGGCTGATTGAGCTCTCAGAACTAAAAGATTTTTTTTTAAATTGTTATGGTTATTAACAGTTGGGGCCTAGGATAGATCATGAGTTGCATCTATATTTTGCTTTCGTTCATAAGCTTTGAGAATGACAAAAGAATGTGCGCCCACGTGAGCGAAGCCGCGGGCACAGCTAGTAATTATAATAAAGGCGTTCAATTTTTGCAATAAGTGAATAAAACCGCCCATAGACGATAAGTGTGCACTTGTGCCTATACAGTCAAACTGTGCAGGCATGCATGAATGTGTGTAGCAGAAAACTGAACATGCAACCTAGAGAATATCGAAATACAGATTTTTCCGCTTGGATATGCCTGCGCGGTACGACTGCGCAGGTATGATCGGGCGTGTGTAGCAGGTCACCTGCACAGATCTCTGTTCTAAGTTCTTTTCTATTTCTTTATTTTCTAAAGCAACTATATTAACGTGTGTTGCCGACGATGGCATGCTTGCGAAGGTGCCAAAAAAAGTAAAATACTTATACCAAAAGTCACCCGACCGACAAACTTGCAGTTACGTATGTATCCTCTATGGAACTCGGTGTTGCATTAAGGTTTTGCATGTACATATTTAACCCCCCCTTTGGGGGAGGCCTGTGTCCAGCAGTGGACGTCTTCCGGCTGAAATGATGATGATGATGATGATGTACATATTTTAAAACTATCATGCGTAACGTCTATGGCCGCCATGGCCGGATTAATAGTTATAAAAAAAAAATATAATTATACTCAAATAATTACTGTTTTCGTCAGTTTATCACATGTACATTTTTTGTTGTATTACATGTTCATTTCGTAACTACAAATTTAAAGTAAATCTTCAGAATCAAGAGCTTCAACCAACTTTCGTATTGAGGGCGTTGAGCAATAGAACCTATTCATGAAGCCAAGTATATGCTTTGCTACATATTTCTAATGAAAGGGTTGCGTAGGAGTAAGATTTGTTTTCTGACGTCAATGGGGTAACCGTTAGTGCTGTCTTAGGCTCGTGTTTACTAACGTCGAGGCAAACAACGCTTCGGTAACAGATCTCTACGAAACAACCGTTACTTTGGACTTCTGAGAAACAGACCATCCCCGTGTGAGAAGGTTTAGACCACAGACCACCTCCTTGACCCAGCGCGGCCTGGAGGAATTTATATTTATCGACGATTTGAATTTCTTTCCTATTTTGATAGAAACAGCTCGGAACGAGGCCGAAGAATACATAATTTGGGTCGTAGTTCCAACCCTGTCATTGACTGCTTCAGGGTGACGTCTCGTTAGCCTTGTTTTTTTGAAAATATCAAATGTGTAACTTGTTATCCCTGAATAGCACGTTCCGCCTTTGATAAGACAAATACTCACATATATTTTTGATACTACACTAAAAACAAGATTCGGAATTTATTAACAGGCAAATGTTACTATAATATAAATGACTTCCTATCGGATACCTTTTGACATATTTTACCTTTTGATACCTATTGACATATTTTTACCTTGCGATATATTTTATTTTTATTTTTATGTTTTTGTTTTTTATTTTGATGTTTTTACTTGACATATTTACCTTATATTTTATTCTATTCTCATGACAATTGGACAATTTGTATTTTTTATTTTATTTTTTAATTGTATTTGTAATATGAGAATAATATGCCAACATTAGTTATTATAAATATATAGTTACCTAGAAAAAAAAGTTACTAAAATAGAAATGTTTTAAATTGTAAACAAAAACCAAATTTGTACACCTCACATGGTAAAACATGTACGGACCTACCCTACCCTACTCACTAAGATCTTGCATGCTCAATTTGTGTGTAAACGCATGTTTTTAACAAATAAATTATCTTTATCTTTATCTTTTATCTTTACAGGCAGGCTATCTTTCTGGTAGCAGCTGGATAAATGTTGCCGAGAATTGGTTAGCGTCAGAATGGCTGGTTGCCTATGGCAGGCGGCTCTGAAAGTATATTGAAGAATTGCTTATATTTGTTCGAGCGTTGAGCTAAGTGGCGTGCAATTGAAGAGGTTTTTGTCCAGCAGTGGACTGCTGTAGGCATAATAGTGGCATAATGATGATGAGATATGCAGAAAATATATTATTATAAAGTTTGTCCCCACGTCTCAGTGACGCCGTGAAGCAAAATTACATAATTGACAATTTTAACAGGTTAAACTAGAACTTAACGAACTCGTAATGACCAGTTGGCTCTTGCAAGCAATTTACTATTCTCTTCCAGATCTCCGTCTATCGTAAGTACATTAAAATGTTTTTGGGATAAGATAAAGATATTATTAGCAGATATAAGGGAAAGCTTTTCGTGCAGGCTCGCTATCAATCTTCCAATAATGACAGGACTCAGTCAAGCAATCAGTCCTAATTTGGTAATGGATGGAAACCACCGATCGCGGCAACGGGGCTCTCTGTATCGACACGAATTGTATGAGAATAGTTCAGGCATCTATCCCACCGCAGGCGATACGCGACAAGCGACTAGAAATAGCAATTGGAAACCGTAATAATCCCTAGTACGCGTATGTTCGAAGCAAATGATTGCCAACCAAACCGTCGTCGTCGAGCGAGATGATGTAAACAGTCAGCGTTCAACTATTAATAACATAACATTACGCATGTAATCCCGTAGGGTTAGGTAGAGGTGCACCGAATAGTAGTTCCACATTTCGTGTAATAGGGGGCTAGCCTATTGCCATCAACTGGGCTTCTTCATCAGCTTGGCTTTTCACAATAGCAGCCAAAGCCCGAGTTGCGAATAGAAGAACACTGGACCTCGTGCTGTACTGGACCTCGTGCTGTACTGGACCTCGTGCTGTACTGGACCTCGTGCTGCACTGGACCTCGTGCTGTACTGGACCTCGTGCTGCACTGGACCTCGTGCTGCACTGGACCTCGTGCTGCACTGGACCTCGTGCTGCACTGGACCTCGTGCTGCACTGGACCTCGTGCTGCACTGGACCTCGTGCTGCACTGGACCTCGTGCTGCACTGGACCTCGTGCTGCACTGGACCTCGTGCTGCACTGGACCTCGTGCTGCACTGTAGACTCTGTGTCCACTGGACCTCGTGCTGCACTGTACACTCTGTGTCCACTGGACCTCGTGCTGTACTGGACCTCGTGCTGCACTGGACCTCGTGCTGCACTGGACCTCGTGCTGCACTGGACCTCGTGCTGCACTGGACCTCGTGCTGCACTGGACCTCGTGCTGCACTGGACCTCGTGCTGCACTGGACCTCGTGCTGCACTGGACCTCGTGCTGCACTGTAGACTCTGTGTCCACTGGACCTCGTGCTGCACTGTACACTCTGTGTCCACTGGACCTCGTGCTGTACTGGACCTCGTGCTGCACTGGACCTCGTGCTGCACTGGACCTCGTGCTGCACTGGACCTCGTGCTGCACTGGACCTCGTGCTGCACTGGACCTCGTGCTGCACTGTAGACTCTGTGTCCACTGGACCTCGTGCTGCACTGTACACTCTGTGTCCACTGGACCTCGTGCTGTACTGGACCTCGTGCTGCACTGGACCTCGTGCTGCACTGGACCTCGTGCTGCACTGGACCTCGTGCTGCACTGGACCTCGTGCTGCACTGGACCTCGTGCTGCACTGGACCTCGTGCTGCACTGGACCTCGTGCTGCACTGGACCTCGTGCTGCACTGGACCTCGTGCTGCACTGGACCTCGTGCTGCACTGTAGACTCTGTGTCCACTGGACCTCGTGCTGCACTGTACACTCTGTGTCCACTGGACCTCGTGCTGTACTGGACCTCGTGCTGCACTGGACCTCGTGCTGCACTGGACCTCGTGCTGCACTGGACCTCGTGCTGCACTGGACCTCGTGCTGCACTGGACCTCGTGCTGCACTGTAGACTCTGTGTCCACTGGACCTCGTGCTGCACTGTACACTCTGTGTCCACTGGACCTCGTGCTGTACTGTAGACTCTGTGTCCACTGGACCTCGTGCTGCACTGTAGACTCTGTGTCCACTGGACCTCGTGCTGTACTGTACACTCTGTGTCCACTGGACCTCGTGCTGCACTGTAGACTCTGTGTCCACTGGACCTCGTGCTGCACTGTAGACTCTGTGTCCACTGGACCTCGTGCTGCACTGTAGACTCTGTGTCCACTGGACCTCGTGCTGCACTGTAGACTCTGTGTCCACTGGACCTCGTGCTGCACTGTAGACTCTGTGTCCACTGGACCTCGTGCTGCACTGGACCTCGTGCTGCACTGTACACTCTGTGTCCACTGGACCTCGTGCTGCACTGTAGACTCTGTGTCCACTGGACCTCGTGCTGCACTGTACACTCTGTGTCCACTGGACCTCGTGCTGCACTGTAGACTCTGTGTCCACTGGACCTCGTGCTGCACTGTAGACTCTGTGTCCACTGGACCTCGTGCTGCACTGTAGACTCTGTGTCCACTGGACCTCGTGCTGCACTGGACCTCGTGCTGCACTGTACACTCTGTGTCCACTGGACCTCGTGCTGCACTGTAGACTCTGTGTCCACTGGACCTCGTGCTGCACTGTACACTCTGTGTCCACTGGACCTCGTGCTGCACTGTAGACTCTGTGTCCACTGGACCTCGTGCTGCACTGTAGACTCTGTGTCCACTGGACCTCGTGCTGTACTGTAGACTTTGTGTCCACTGGACCTCGTGCTGTACTGTAGACTCTGTGTCCACTGGACCTCGTGCTGTACTGTAGACTTTGTGTCCACTGGACCTCGTGCTGTACTGTAGACTCTGTGTCCACTGGACCTCGTGCTGCACTGTACACTCTGTGTCCACTGGACCTCGTGCTGCACTGTAGACTCTGTGTCCACTGGACCTCGTGCTGCACTGTAGACTCTGTGTCCACTGGACCTCGTGCTGCACTGTAGACTCTGTGTCCACTGGACCTCGTGCTGTACTGTAGACTCTGTGTCCACTGGACCTCGTGCTGCACTGTAGACTCTGTGTCCACTGGACCTCGTGCTGCACTGTAGACTCTGTGTCCACTGGACCTCGTGCTGCACTGTAGACTCTGTGTCCACTGGACCTCGTGCTGCACTGTAGACTCTGTGTCCACTGGACCTCGTGCTGCACTGTAGACTCTGTGTCCACTGGACCTCGTGCTGCACTGTAGACTCTGTGTCCACTGGACCTCGTGCTGCACTGTAGACTCTGTGTCCACTGGACCTCGTGCTGCACTGTAGACTCTGTGTCCACTGGACCTCGTGCTGCACTGTAGACTCTGTGTCCACTGGACCTCGTGCTGTACTGTAGACTCTGTGTCCACTGGACCTCGTGCTGCACTGTAGACTTTGTGTCCACTGGACCTCGTGCTGTACTGTAGACTCTGTGTCCACTGGACCTCGTGCTGCACTGTAGACTTTGTGTCCACTGGACCTCGTGCTGCACTGTAGACTCTGTGTCCACTGGACCTCGTGCTGTACTGTAGACTCTGTGTCCACTGGACCTCGTGCTGCACTGTACACTCTGTGTCCACTGGACCTCGTGCTGCACTGTAGACTCTGTGTCCACTGGACCTCGTGCTGCACTGTACACTCTGTGTCCACTGGACCTCGTGCTGCACTGTAGACTCTGTGTCCACTGGACCTCGTGCTGTACTGTAGACTCTGTGTCCACTGGACCTCGTGCTGCACTGTAGACTCTGTGTCCACTGGACCTCGTGCTGCACTGTACACTCTGTGTCCACTGGACCTCGTGCTGCACTGTAGACTCTGTGTCCACTGGACCTCGTGCTGCACTGTAGACTCTGTGTCCACTGGACCTCGTGCTGCACTGTAGACTCTGTGTCCACTGGACCTCGTGCTGCACTGTAGACTCTGTGTCCACTGGACCTCGTGCTGCACTGTAGACTCTGTGTCCACTGGACCTCGTGCTGCACTGTAGACTTTGTGTCCACTGGACCATCGAGCCAGCTATAAATAAACGTCAGTAATGAATTTTACTTACAAAGAACCTATAACTATTTGTACTTTTCTTGAGCGAGAAAATAGTGGATAGCTAGGGATTACCTACAAACCCTTACATTTTATTTTTAATTTTGGACAAAATATTATTTTTTTATAATGTGGCATTAAAAAATACATACAACCCTAAATTTTCACCCTTCTATCACCAACCCCTATTTTTTAATAGTCATTTTAGTACTTTATACAAAACTGCTGATTCATTTGATTTTTTTTTCATTGTGCATAACTTAGAAAAGGTTATAGTTTTTGATTCATTGTAATCGGTCCTCTCTATCAAAAGGTATATGAATTTAAAGTGTTCAAAATGAACTTATCATCATTATGTAAGAGACATTTAACGACATCTTTCAAAATGGTACTAATGAATAAAAATGTGCTCACAAGATAACTTTTAAATCGATTGACCGGCAGCAAAAGGTACTCTAGATTAATCTACATGACGTTGACGCTGTTTTGAAAATCTATATAGTTTATAGAGTGTGTGTTTGATAGCTTTCCATACATTACATTTTAGCAGTTTAACTTCGTGCTCCATAGATGGTATTGTTCATTTCACATCATCATCATTTCCGAATCGCGGTCGTGAAAGAATGACCCTCGCCCGTGTCAGTCACCATAGGTTCGGTTTTTTAACCGACGTAAAAAATGGAGGTTCTTATTTATTTTTTTATACCACGCACACATAACTTTTTACAGAGAAATCCGATTTGTATGTTTCTTTTTTTTGTGAAAAATGAAACGAAAGTTGAAAAAGTAAGTAGTAAGTAGTAAGTTGAGTTGGTGAAAGTTGGTTCCATTTAAAATTGAAAAATCCCGTCTGGGCTCATTTTATGCATTTTGATGAGAACTTTAAACCGAACTAGAATATGGCTGACACTGACGGTCTAACGATGTAGACGGAAGGCAGTTACAAGAGGTTCTCAACATTTTACAGCGTTTTTCTATTGTGTTTCCTAACTTTTTTATCCATAATCTAAAGTGCCATATTTTTTTTCCTAATCATCATTTGTCCGAATGATAACTTACCCGAACTTAATATCACATAATATCACATGCCATAAAATTAGCAAAGCCATTCAGCGTGGCAATGCTGCCAGTCTTCTGGGCACGTTTCCAGATGACAGCGATGCGGACGAGTACTTTGACGCCTAAGAGTCCTATTGTCGTCGTTGTAACATATAAATGTTTAGTATTTACTTACTTTTAGCCATAAAATTGAATTTCCTAAATACAATATGCCCTAAATCAGTTTGTCATAAATATTAACGACTATGTGACGCGCGCTCGCTACGCTCTCATTTTATATTGCACACCCACTTTCCGTCACAAATATCGTCGTCGCTCCACCGGCCTTCGGTATACGCTCCTCACACCAGTTAGTAAGACTTTTAGGATAATTTTAGGAAAATTGCTGATTACCCATGCGTTGCGGTAATAATACACATTATAATATAATACAATACTAGGTCATATGACTTTTTTCATGCAAATTAGGAGATTCAATTATTATAGTACTCGATATTATGAAAAAATAATTTTGAAGTAAAGATAAATTTCGAACTTTTTAACATTATGGTTACTGAAGTTTAGGGCAAACGTGTTCTGGATAATGATTTTAAAACAAACAATTTTAGGAGTAAAAAGGGAGCACTGTTTACAGCAGCTAAATTGTTATTGGGCTCATTTCATGCACCTCGGTGAGAACTTTAGACCTGCCTGGAGTATGATTGTCATCGAAGGTCTGACGATGGAGAAGGAAGGCAGTCGCAAGAGGTCCGCAACAGTTTACAGCAGCTATATCGAGTCTCGGCTTATTTCATGCACCTTGATGAGAACTTTAGACCTCGCTGGAGTATGACTGTCATCGTCGGTCTAACGATGGAGATGGAAGGCAGTTGCAAGAGTTCCTCAACAGTTTACAGCAACTATATCGTGTCTCGGCTCATTTCAGGCACTTTGGTGAGAACTTTAGACCTCGCTGGAGTATGACTGACATCGGAGGTCTTACGATGGAACAATCATGTATGACGGAATTGTTCCTTTCAAAGAGTTCTAAAAACGGTGCGCGATAGCATAGGTCTATGTTTATGTCTATCTTTTAAGGTTCACTCAAACTCTCTTTCTCTCTTATGTGACGCAGACAAAGTCGCGGTTCAGCTAGTTAAGTATATATAATAAATTTGTTATTGCATATTATTTAATTAAACTATTTTTTTAAACTATTTTTAATTTCTAATGCTATGAAGTTTTTTTTCCCTGATATTGCAATCAAAATATGTTATTACCACTTTAGCAACAGAATGTGACCATCGGAATAAACTCGAAACTTTATCGCCGCATTGTGGCGTTGTCTGCTTCTCTTCCTCTTTTACCAAGAGACAAAATTAGGGATGGATGGAACTATATCCAGTCGCGATCAGAGCAGTTCAATGATGCTAAAATAAACAAGTTCTTAAAGTATATGAAACACACATGGATTAAAGGTTACCTTATAAATGAATGGTTTGTATATAATGAACGTCACCGTACCAATAATGTTTTAGAAAGTTGGCATTCCCAGTTGAATAAAAGAGTTAATAAAAATTACGTGACAATCGCTAAACTACTAAGTATACTGGAAGAAGAGGTCACAACAAAATTAATTAAAAGTATAAATATTGAATGTAACACCAACCCAAATAAAAGACGTACATTAGAAATGGAAAAGGATAATTTTATAATACAGACACAGATGGAATTAATTCAAAATGAAATTAGTATTGGCCAGTTTTTGAAAACAGTACGATAAAATTTATTAATATTATATTATTTTTTTTTTTTTTTAAATTAAATATTCTTAGATAATTCCCTTTCCAACCTCGGGTAGGTCCGAGTGGAAGGGTATAAAAGACATGGCGCGTTGTACACAGCCTCTTTGGATGATGCTCAATGCTTTTTGGTTCTCTTTGGCTTTTGAGTAGGCAACTGACAGGCGCTAGAGGGGGTAATAATTTTGGTTCGGGTCGTGTTATATTATTCTGATGTACTTATTATTTACTTATGTGCTAGTGACTGATTAAAGACAAATTGTAAGAAACATAACTTTCTATTCATTTCTGGTCTTTAAGAATATATTTTTGGTGGCTTTTATTTTTGATCGTCAAGAGTGTGTTGGACTTTTGTTGGTGTGTCTACGGATAAATAAAATTAACCAGAGTCACACTGGTATGTCAATTTGGTGTGACTATGGATCGGTTAGGAGTTTACCCAGTTTATCCACGTCAGCATTGGGATAAGTTACTCTTGCCCTGGTGAAAACATCAGCCATTCTGCTAGGTAGCGTGGTTGACAGCCCAGACGACGACAGACGTTAATTAAAAATTCTGTAGAGGTTATTTAAAGCTGTGTGAATTGTGACTTATCAACAAATCAGATGCAGTGTTTCCCAAATACACTCTTAATTCCCCGTTCACAACCTCAGGCGATGCAACTGGCGTCAAGCAACACGCGCGTGTCACTTATTTCTAGTTACAAGCTCTTTTCTCTCTCTTTTTGCTCTTTGAGGTAAAAGGAAACGCTCATTAATACTAGGGGGTGGGATAAGGGCTGGCGAATGATCATGGCTCGAGACAAGTGTTAATGCCTTATGTCAGTTTAATTCATTTTTGACTTTTCCATCATATTTCTCGCTGACAGAATGCCGTTGTTTTTCAAGTCACCAGAGCATTTTAAATGTATTTGAAATAGTGTAATGGAATATAAGTCTAGTTTAATAATATTTTTTCATCTCAGCAGTCAAAAAATAATTTTATATTATATTATGCACTCGCCCGCCATCTTTACCGCCCAGAGAATGGAAATACCAAATTATTGTAACAAAATATAAAATGTTACTGCCTATTGTGTTTTCAATCATCGGAAACGAGATATTACTAATTTTGTTTTGCAGACAGCGTTGCGTCATAACTCGCTCCGCAATGTCATTCAATGACAATGTCACTCATTTGTTTTCTCCGCAGTCGCGGTTGCCAGTCGCACGTCGTAACTCGCGCGTCATAACTCGCGCGTCGCACCTTACGCGTTGCAACTCGCGAGTATCTCGTGGCCAAGTGGTAAGGTAATATTGTGGCTGACAGCGCAGGTAACATCAGGCGTTCCTTCAAGTATAACGTGGCTATTTTCAAATCTTTGTGATTGAATAAAATGTATACCAGATGGACTATTTCCCAAATATATAACTGTTTTCTCAATTTAGCAGTGTAAATGCGACCTGTATCTCTATGGAGGGCTGTCAATTTGAGCAATTGATTGCTGCGACCGCTTCTTACGTTGGATCCTGATTGAATTGCCATGGCTCAATGTTTTATCACGGTAATATTATGGCATAGCAGCAGTTACTAGTAGTGACGCTTCGAAGATTCAGCCGGTTAATTTTGACAATTGGTGAGAAATAGATCAGATTTAAACGCCATTGCATTGGTTTGCCTTTAGTAGTGAAGATAAGATGTTTTTTGTAATAAATAGATGATTTTATTAAAATAAAAGTGCATTTTTAATTATGTAATTCCCATAAAATCTTATTTTTGTCTTAACATTGTTCATCATTGTTCATCTTGTTTATTGTCTAAACATTGTTTGCTGAAATAAATCATTTGATTTCAGACCAAATGTTATCCTTGGTAATATTCTGCCGAGTATCGTTCCAAATATGGCATTAAGTAAAAAATAAAATGGCTAGTGACTGGTGGATTGTGCGGTTGGGTCTATTTATTTTTTAATAGAAGCTTTTGGCGCCCCCTTATGTAGTTATATCCGCAGAGTGGGTGGACCGAGTCACAACATTTAGCGGCCGCACTTTTTTGTTTAAAGTTGTAATTTTTTTCAAAGTTGTTGTGATTGAATCAGTTATTCTGGATCAGCGTATTTTTTTCTTCTTTTTCCTATGTTTCTTTACAGTATTTGAGTTTTTCAATTATTGGGTATTGACAACTTACTGCAGTTGCTCGTAACCAAGTGTGCCTACCAAAATTACCTAATATAACTACCTACATACAGGATGGCAATTTAGTCATCACAATAAACCGCCTTCGCTTTCATCAAAACAGTTGTCGTAATTTGAGAGACGTAGGTGACCACATCGCGGCATCGCCACCCTGTGCAAGATAGTGTCAGATTAAGTCAACCATTTTGTGGCAACTATGATTTGAACAGCGGTTAACGTTTTCAGTTCTACTGAGTGAAATGCTTTTATTATGTAAAATATTTAAATTAATTTTAAGCGTGTAATTACTTCAACACACTGCGCTGTTAAATTTAGCGACTAAATGTGCGGTCGTTGTTTGACCGCGTGCCACTGGTTTATGACCAGCGTCCACCGACGAAATACACTCGCAAAAAGATGTTTTGATCTGTTCTCTGTTGTTCCGAACAGATATCTTTTGTGAGTTCGCGGTCGGACAGAGGACTCGGTGTTTGATACCTCATTTTTCATTATTGTTTCGCTCTTTGGACCGTCCTTTTGAAGTGTATCTATTAAATAACGTCAGACCCCCGCAGTACTAAAGAGCTTTATTTTTGTAAGTCTGAACATTTGTCTGTGTTGTTCACATTAAATATGTGTAGTTTTGAGGACAGTTTGGAATAGGTAATTAAATGAAAACAGTAATACAGTACAGCAAACGTGTTTATTGGTTACCAAGTGTAATAAATATATAAACAGTCCAGTATACAGTTGCCTGGCGCTTTGCTAAACGGGGAAGACAGTGACGGAAGAGTGACCGTCCCTCCGGAGTAAAACAGTCTTCGGAGGGACGGAGTGAAGTGAGGGACAGTGATAACGATGTCGTGAGCTGAACATACGCAGCAACGCGCCACACAACTCCACACAAGCGCACAAGTCAGAAATTCGGTTTCAAGCTCATCATTTTGGGTAATGGGCATTAAATAAGATGGTTAACCACAAAACTCGTAACGATTCCTACATTCTTCGTGACATAAAACTAATTAAGTAATTTAGTATGCGTCACATTGCCACGACTTAACAAGCAAAAGTTTAAGTAGGAACTTACACCTTAAACCATTTTTCAGCTTGAAAATTTTCATTGAAGGGTTTCTTTAATGCCCAAATTAAATGCAAAATGAAATTATATTTCGTTTCGGCGGGAGAGGCCACATAGTGACCAAGGCTGCGGTCGTGGCGCCTCACTCGGCACATTGTGGCCACTTCCAGGGAAACGATGGGTTGTCATACCATTACATAGTAATGTCGTGTAGTATCCTCATCCCCACGTACAACAGTACAAGGGCAGTAAATAGATGTTATTGAACCGACAGTGCGCTTGACAGAAATTACATGATTGTACGTAAAACAGACAAAAGGACCACAAAATAACAGCCAGACTTTGGAAGGAAATCCTTAGTTTATAGTTGAGTATAGGTTCAAAAATCGCTCAGTCACAATTTATAAGAAATAGTCGTTCTTTCACATCATATATTATTAAAGTTATATTTAAATACACATTAAGAAATTCACAGCATTTCATTTTTTAAAGTGGATGGTATTATTGTCTGTATGACAAATCAACAGAAATGACGGGTTTCATACATTTTCTTTTCTCCTTCCTCGAGGCGTCGAAACTCTTTTACTACAAAATTATAAAAAGAAAAGTGTAAGTAACAGTTTTAATATCAAACTGTGTAAGAAGTTATAAAAAGTTTAGGTCATTTTGGCACAACGATCTCCATCACAAGTTTAGACCTTACGCTACATTGTATACTAGCTTTTAGCTTACATAGTCGGACAGGGTCGGACAGGCCATGTTCCGGCGAGATTGCCGGACGATTGCCGCGTCCGGCGTCCGGCGTTGCCTTGAGGCTTTGTTGCTCTCATCCCTAGCTCAGCTCTCATCCGCTCGCATTTAATGCTTGCAAACTTTAAAGCGAAGTGATGAACGAAGTCAACACGGAGCAAGATGGTCTTACATCTGAGATGTTTGTCTTACGCTCACTTCGCTCATTACCCACTTAAGTTAAAGCCTCGTTTACTCGAGTCCGATTTAAGTAAAAAATAAAATAACAAAGAGACATAATATTTTCACATATAAAAGATGGTAACTTATATCAATCATGGTACATAACAGATTAACTACGAAAATGACTTACAAGCAGTGAAGTTGGAACGAACCCTTGGTGAAATCATACGGCGTCAAAAAACATGACGAAACGCCAATCCGTATGTTTCCATTTACGCACAAATAGCTTTCAATTCCTTACATGTAATTTAACATCAAATAATAGAATCCAAATATCATAACTTTCAAACAATTGTTGTTAATTTAGTATAACGTCATTTTTTACAAATTTATTCTCTACCTACGTCCCTAGATCGAACCTTTTATTTTAAATTACAATAGTAAAATAAAATATTTTAGTTATTTTTTCTCTATTTACCCGTTTCATTTTACTTTCTCTCGCACTAGAGCCTCCCATTTAATTCCAATTTTGAGTTCTCTATCTAATACTCTCCTGATAATGCAACCTTGGGAAAAGAGAGAGAGAACGAAAGAGAGACAAAAGTCGTATTATCAGTAAGAGTGGAGTTGTAAAGAGTAGTGAGTGATATGTGAACGCATTCTACTCCGTAGTGAAGAAGGAAGAAGTGCACAGTTCACAATGATACACCTACCATGCAGCTACAACATCTATTACATAATATATTTGATTACCTAAAAGTTACAACACATAAACTACTGTCATGTTTCAAAAGCGTTGGAAGTATCAAATAGCTACAAGCATGTCTTAGAACCAAACGTTTCAAGACATGAGACGTCTACCGGCCCACTCTTTCTCAACGAGAGGAGACCTGTGTCCCAGCAGTGGGAACATTAGAGTCTGATTATGCTATTAAATATCTCTGAGTTCCCAAGAGAAAGAATCCAAGTACATTATCCTTACATGGCGGCAAGATGGCAGCCACAGTAGGTACATCGAAGTAACAAAGATGTCCTCTCTCGAGCTTGTTACCGAACAAGTTACGCTCTCAGCTTCAAACTTTCATCATTTGCTTCAATTAAAAATTGAGATGGTTATTTCAATAGTAACTTGATGAGGTACATCCATAATGTTGATAACTGTTTGACATCAAGATGGTCTTATCATTTTTCTGTCTTTGTTGGGGTCTGCTTTTAGTATTCTACGTAGAGACTACCTCCAAAACCCAGTTACTTGGCAAGACTGTTTGTTAGACTTTCTGGGTTCAGACTACCCGTGACGACGATCAAAATCTACGAATGATAGCCGGGACAATATTTTCCATTAAAATGCTCGCCAGAAGTCTGGCTGTTATTCCATTTCCATTCTAAATTCCCAACCCTCCCCAACGCTTATGAAATATGAGAGTAGCTATCTTGAATAATAACTAAACAGACACATATCGACGTAATTACGTCATCAGTTAAAGTCCTTCCACACTTGTTCGGTTGTTTCATTATTTGTACATGCATGAAATTGAATTACAATAAATTAATTTGTGAATATATGCGGCTGTATCAGCGAGCAATTAGTTTTGGTAAACCGCATTTACTAAATAAGCAAGGTACTATTTGAAGTTTCGAAATATAGTCAATTTCAATTAGCCAAATACCTATTAGTTTTGATTTTAATATGGAGCAGTTATAATGCAAAACAGAATTTTGCAAATACATGTTGCAGGTTTACGAAGTATCGATTCTGTCGAACAACGGAACAAGTGTGCAGCGACGCTTATTGGTACACAGACATTTATCATGTTAAACACACATCAATTGGAATCAAACTGTCGGATTGAAGTCACGGTCCGCTGACATATCGCAGCACGCGACTGCTCATTCGATACTTTTCTAAATTTTCTACCGAAAATTATAATTTCGGCTATTTCGCAGCAACAATCATTTTAAATGGATCGAATATTAAGTGACACATCAAACGGGATATCGAGACTCTAGGAGTTTTCAAATAATTGAGGAGGAATTGTGTTATCCTGTTCTTGTTGTGAAAATACTAGATTCCGGTTTACCAAACGGTTTGACGAGAATATTTCCAATATGTTTTCGATTTATTGGGCTAACGCAAATACTTAAGCGACTTTTAGAGATTGGGAAGTTTATTCAAATAGATAAAGTTAGCATTTATCGAAAATTTTAGAGCACGTAATTAATTGGATGTGGCGAATCATGCTCCCCAGAAAGCGGGGTACTGCACTGTTTAATGCAGTCGACGTAAAATGTGTTAATGATATGCATATGCATATTATTTCCAGTCCCGCGTCGGGAATACTAATCAGTTTGAAATTAGTTTGGCGTTTGAATCGGCGTTTAAATAGTCAATAGATGTGTTAAGGTACTTTTAAGGGACGTTCTACCAACGTGCAGCCACAAATCGCAGGAATCTATACATCCAAATGATGTACAGACATAATGAGATGTTGTATATGCAGAACAAGTATAATCTGAAATAGTATTCAGTGTCGCTCTCGTTCTCGTAGTGGCGTAAAGGGAGGTGTACCGGGACGCAGTCGCCGCAGAACAGGGATGAAAGCACGTACGTCGAGTCTGTCATGGTGATGGTGATGTTACTCTCGTCAGTCTCAAGCTATTGGTACAATGGGATTTATTCCTTGTTTCTGATCTATTTAAACAATATCTTTTGTGGACTGCCAGGGGGTTGACGCACGCGCGGAAAAAGGCTATGTCCACAAGTTGACTGCCATAAAATAAGCTGATTGATTGAACTGACAAAGACTGTTCGGTATGTGAATGACTGCCGAAAGATTGCAGTTCTTTGAAGCTACTCACTAAACCAGTTGAAATTGATGTTTAATTCAAGGCAATACTATTTATTTATTCATTTAACATATCTAACTATTTATCCAAATATTTTAAAAGCAAATCCCGTTTGATTGACGTGTCACTATCCCACTCAAGAACACACCCTAACAAATAGAAATAAGATTCAAATCAGCAGTCGCGTGGAGCAAGTTGGGGCAATCTACACGTATTCGGTGTAGAAGGCGTTGCTGGTGCAATTTCCGTTGTCGTTGGGTGAGTCGGGGTGCTCCTCGGGCTCGACGCCGTTCGTGCGCATCTCATCACGGACCTGCGCAAATAAATATGATTTATATCTTGTATCTTGTGCTTTGTTAGTACTGCTGCTGAGACGGGAGTTCCTGCTAAGTTTGCCAAAGTCCTGTTTTCTGCAACATCGTGATCAACAGAAGCCGTGTAGTGGCCTGCGTAGTCGGGGGACTGCGCTAAGCGGAAGATGGACTAAAAAAACAACGTGAATAGGTACGTCGCTCTCGGTATATTGGGAGCTAGCTGCAGAATATTCATATGTTTCCGTCCGGTGCTTGAATATTCTGCTGGATTAAATAATAAACTATTGACATGCAAACAGTAGAGCACTTAACCGGATTAAAATAGAAAGGGACGATATTGGATGTGATTTGAGCAGTTCTGTAAAGTTTTTCATTTATTTCATATTTCAGGCTAAAATTGGAACTAAACCGGCCATCTTGTTTACCAACCCCGTCCCCTTCGAGTATTGTGCACTTATCGAAAATACTTTTGTACTAATTTGCCACATAGCTTTCCTGTATTTTTTTGTGGTGCCTAAAACAACTATTATTTTAGCTTTTGTTCGTATTCACTAATAAATGAATGCCTAAATAAAAGTTCGTGGTTCGATTTTTATCGTTTCGTTTGTTTTAGTGTTCCATACACAACAACAATTGTTCTATTTGGCGTGCACAAATATTTCTTAAAAATACGAATTTATTGTTAACATGTAATGGTAAAAATGGCTGCTGGCTTTTTACTCTTAATTTTTGTTCTGCGTTGTGAATTTCTCAGCGCCGAACTTATTTAATGCTTCTTATCTATTTACTTTGTCAGCAGCGCTCACATCACCAATGTTATATATAAATCCGAATAAAGCCAATCATTTTGCGAACATTTAAGTTCGCTTCAGGTAACTTATGCCAAGTCCCGATATTGCGAGGTACGGGCCATTACTAGTTCTCCACGATATATTTATCCGATATTCAAATGGTCGGCGACTTTATTCAGGTTGTCCATAATCATAATCTTTTTTTTGCCAAAAGAAAAGCAACCTTACAAAAAATTTACACGATAATAACAAAAACCTATCTGATTTGCGAATTGACAACAGATTAATAAAATTTGGAAAAGCTGTGTAATATAATTATTGTATTACTTGTAGTATAGTTATATACTCGTACATATGTTATTATATAGTTAGGTATACTATGATTAAATGTATAGAATATATGTATATCAGCCATTTTGTAATATGGCTCATGCCCTTAATCAAGTATCTTGATAGTATAAAGCCTAATTTTTCTTAATTCTTCTTTAGTTCACCTTCGATGTATTTAATATAGAATATATTCTATTCTCTCTATAAAACGGAAATATAAGAGTAACTTGTTAATATAAAGACATACCTTCTCGACCTGGCGCATCACACGCAGCATGTTAAGCCCCGCGAGGTTCTTGAGCTCCTGCACATTCCATTGGCCCGAGCGGAGCAGTTCAGCAAACAGTTCCGGGTACCTGGACACGTCCTCCAAGCCACGGGGGACCCTGGGGATGTCAAATACTGGTTATTACCTTAATATGCACATATAGCAAACGAGTCCTGAAGTAAGGTGGAAAAGTAGGCTGCGACAGCCTGACAAACACTGACAGAGTGTTGTGGTGCAACTTGGCAGAAGCCCATGTCCAGCAGTAAACAGCGATAGGGCGAGCTCATACCATATAAGGATCTTATGTAATAGGACCGAGCCTACTGCTATCAACCGGGCACAACTCCGGACTACGGGCGGCTACTGAGCAATTCCAGATGAAATAATCCAATAACACTGTCGGTTCAATCCAATAAGTCCAGCCTGAAAATTCTGGGAGATGCAATAAAAGAAAGGAAAGTGATTGATAATAAGACATCTTTCACCTGCCTCAAATAATTGTACTATGCTTAGAGGAAGGTGAACTATCCTCCTGAAAATGATAACATAACATCACGCGTGTAATCCCCGAATAGTAAGGCCATGGGGACACCGATAGTACATCAACATTTCGCACGTAATGTTAAAGTAATAAGGGTCGTAACCCATTGTCATCTACTGGCACAACACAATAATCATTTTGAATCATAAATGCTCAGTAGCAGCGGTTTGTAGACATCCAAAGATGAACATTAAGACTAATAAACTCAATGAAGTTACCTGTTCACGCCGTCGAAGTCTCCTCCAATGCCAACGTAGTCAGCTCCAATCATACGCTTGATGTAGTGGAAGTGCTCTGCAAACAAACAAATAGCTTCAGCTTGGTACACTTACTATGCAATCCTACTAACAGTTTACTGTTTGAAGCTTAAATGACTTTAATTGAACTCTTGGAAGAAGAGAGAATCAAATGTGTTGCACAGAATGAACAGTTTAATAAAATAAATTTTAGAATTGTGACACCTACTTAAAACTCACGCCTTTTCCCTAACGGCTCAAGCAGATATCACAGTACTCCATGTTTAACGATCCTTGGGATGTAGTACTTTCGCTTCGAGTAGAGTCTGTCGACGACAGTTCGACGCAGCAGACTTTTTGGAAAACTTTTATCTTTCGAGGAACTAAATTAGACGAAAGAAAGAGAATACTAAAGGAGCGATTAACGTGGCCACCTGCTGGGCTTAAGTTATTTGACACGACGCATGAGCAATACGAAAGAAGGGGAAACGGAAACTGCTTTTCAGTTCAGTTACAGAACAGATGATGAAGACACTATGAGGTTGAGTTTTGTGCCTCCCGCTTAGTTGTTAAAACTTCTATTCCAGGCAGACGAATAGCTCTGGCAGAACTTTCAGCAGTCGACCGCACTAACTTAGACTGTTGCCTTATTTTACTTCAATAATTGATTATCATTGACACACACAAGTTATTAAACACATAGAAACAATACACAACGTTAAACGCTCAGGGAAATTTAGTAGAAGTAGATATGGAAAAACTGGGCACAACATGTATCTTGGTGGTCCAATGTTGTCAGAATGGTTGGATTGAATATTCTGTAGGACACGGCACAGCAAAACACAATGAAAACAATTCAGAGAACACAATAGAAGTAGCCGTTCGGCGCCAAACTAGGCACAGCCTGTATCTTGATGGACCAATATTATCAGAATAAGCCTTTGAATAGTCTTATTGAAATGTTTGGATTAACTTTGAAGCAGACTGAGTGAACTGTAAGACACACAGCAGGCACAGCGGTACACTATGGCTATTTAATGGCTTGGAGATCACAAGTAGCTTTAGAAACTGTCTGAGCCCAAAGGAAGACCGACACAGAATGACGGGAACTGCGTCCGCAACCGGTTTTTATACACAAAAGGAAGCGATAAGGCTTCAAGCCACGTGATGCTTCAAAATTGGGGTTGAAATGTTGGGAAATTATTTCCATTGTTTTAGAAATCACAGAAGAATTTCACCAGATTTTTCTTATTAGGGAACAGATGACGGGCACGTTTTTTGCCTCATGCCACATGACATTTGAACAATCTTTTGCTTTGGTTTCGCTCACGTGGACATTATGCCATTGAAACGAACTACTGTGATAAAAATATCCTTCGCCCTATCCCACACAGAGTAACTTTTACATTTATTACATAACTATGGATTTGCAAGACACGAAGTTGATTGTTTACTAACAAGCATTGGTAAAAGAGATATAGAACTATGAAGAAAATAAGCGTTAGCAAAGTTTTTTTTTAGTTTGTCAGACTTGTTTTTCAGTAGTACATACAAAAACTTGTGTTGCAACACCAAAAACAGTCGTTTTCTGTCACAAATTGGACACCACAAGCGGGTATAACAGTGTTGGTCTCAAGTTCGTTGAGACGAGACGCAGTCTGGCCAGCCTGAGCACACAATACTTCCGCTCCGGTGTCGGACCGGCTCGTAAAGGAGACGGTTGTTAGTGTCGCTTGTGAACCATTATTTACACGTGTGTGTGTGTGTGCCTTTATTCTCGTACATATAACTGAAAACAGATGCCAGAGAATGGGATGGGACACAACAAACTCGCAGTCTGAGTCTGACAAAGGAGGTATGTAAGAGGCAGTATGGATACCTAAAGGATGATGTATGATATGCGAATAGGAAGAAACCATGGCTGACCGTTCTCAGAAGTCTGACTTTTGAACCCGATATGATCAAAATTTTTTTCGAGTTTATGCAACCACATGGTGATTAGGATGACACATACTCGTAAGGACACAATTATTCGGTTAGGTCGGATCGGCAGTGTTACTTAAGCAACAAAGCCGACTCGAAGCAATTACTACACTTCGGTAATCGACTTTCATTCAGGCTATCGGCGAACAACTTTAATAATTGCTTTAAGTTATAATCTGCGTTCAACAGGCAAATTAATTGCCCCGTTCAAATGAACCACTACACTTCTAAGTTCTTGCTAGGGAGTTTTTATTTGCCATCAGATAATTTCCCGGCTTCCGATCAGGATATTCCCGTAATATTTACGGATAGCAGACGCACGTCCGTTGGCCGCTGATCCAGAACTTGTGAGGATCGTCGGAAGTTTGTATTCCGTCGCGGTACGATAGGGATGATGTTCATAAATCAGTCGCAGAATAAACATAGCAGCTTTTATTAACATTTTAACGTTAAGGAAACGGAACCTTGCTAAGATCACATCCATTTTTTATCAGTCATAGAGATTTTTTTCGAGATCTTTATCTCTATATCATAATGTTCAACTTTAAGACCATTATTTCGGTCACCATTAGGGATGTGCTAAATCGACCGTTCCGACTAATCAGTGTAGTTTGGTTCGGAACATTGATTGTGGGAGCCCGTATTGCTCTTGGCCGGTTTTTCATTATGGGGATTAGGACTGGTCTCAAAATAGCCCTAAATAGAAAGAAACGTAAAGAGTCGTAAGACCTTATTTGAATTCACTAATAATAAAAAAAATATATAAATCAAGCTTCAATCAATAATATTTAAGTTTACGCAACTTAAACATTTTTGCACCTACAATTTGTACAATGTGACTATTATCTCCTTTATTCATTTTTAACCGACATCAAAAAAGGAGGAGAGGTTCTCAATTTGTCGAAATCTTTTTTTTAATGTATGTTTACCGATTACTCGAAGACGCCTGAACCGATTTGGAAAACTCTTTTTTTGTTTGAAAGAGTATGCTCCCAAGTTGGTCTCATTGAATGAATATTTTCATGATCATGGACTTCGGAGATATGGAACGGATCTCTTCAATAATACATAGCAAATCTGTCGTGATTGTTGCAATCGCTTGGATGTTTATTGTTTATACAACATCATTCCATAAAATTACGCCTGTGTGCTCTGAGGGGGTACGCAGATATGTACAGTACACCCACATTTCGACAGTTAGGTATGTTAAGTTCTATATTATTGGGATAAGCCTATTACCATAAAATATATTGTTAAAAATGTAAAACAAATACATAGCAAATATTTGTATAGGATACAACTAAAAATGAAAACAAAAAAAAACTTTTTCTGCAAAAAATACAACCGACTTTAAAAACGCAAAAAGTGAAAAATTACTTTATCTTCACAAATCGGTGACAAAAATCAGGAACAAGGTCCAGGCTGCCGGTGGTCATGGCTGCCGATAGAGGAACCTCCTCACTATGCGTGGCGTGTCCAGGAGTATTGCTTTCTGAATCAAACCCTTGACCTAGCCGCGCAATGAGAGCCTCCTAAGGCGTTGGCCGAGGTTCTTTGCTACAAGTCCATGAACCGTTACGACTATCTGTACAAGGATTGCAGAGTCCACGTTACACATGTCGACAACCTTGTGTGCTAAATCACGATACTTAATTTTTTTTTTCATTCTCTGCTTTCACGAGATTCTCGTCATGGAGGACAGTAATGTCAATAATCACGGCGCTCTCGGTGATCTATCACCACAATATCAGGTTTATTTTCTAGAATAGTCCTGTCCGTGATGATAAGTCGATTCCAATATAAAACGAATAAGTCTGTTATTAATACGATTGAATAAAGCTGGCTCTTAACCTTTGCGCAGTCAGGACAGAACTTTGTATGAAGTTCTCAAAACTTAAGGTTTTGGAAAATTCAACTATTTAACAAACTGACTACCCCACTGTTTCATTCTAAGGATCGTAATATATTGATGTAGTAGCAAGTTCCGTCTCTCGTATGTACTCGCAACTAAATCATAAGAGATTTCCCCATATATCGTGCAGACGCGGGCTGTATACATTTGTATACATTATACAAGTATAAATGTATACGAACAATGATGTATCTCTGTATTATGCCCAAACTTTTGGTGAATACTCACATATCTGATAGCACTTACATTCGTATTTCTTTTAGGAGTAAACTTTGATATGTAGGTTTTCCAGCTTCAAAATCGGTATGTTCATTTGATGTATAACACAAAGGTTTTTGAAATATTTTAAATACCAGTGAAAATAAATTCGCTGAGCATGAGGCCGTGTCCCTGATTCTCAGATCGAGCAAAATTTTACTGAATTTTTACATTAATAATGATTGGTGAGATAGTAGCCTAGCATCCCTGAGTGTAGATTTGCGGCCGGGTAGCAAAAGGCTCCTCTTAATACATGGAGTCTTAACATAGCTCGTGTCGTGTTGTACACTGAAAACCAAGTAGGTCTGTCATCATCCTCCAAACAGTTTATTCCGGTAATCTTTCATAATAAACATAAAAAACGTATAATGGCGATTGAAAACACTCAAAAAACTCCTGGATTAGCACTATTTCATTCACAGTAATACAATTGGCACAATTAAGCCGATTGACAAAGCCGCTGAAAGCGCTACAGTGTACAGCTATTCATAGTTTAACGACCATATCAATCAATATAATGACCGGCTGTTAATCCTAGTAATAATTAACAGCAATGGGATCAAACTATTATAATCAGTTAGGCTGTCAATATGTGAATATATTATGTAAGCGGGCTCAAACGATGTTCAGATGAGCTAGTTCAACATACGACCACCACGGAATTTCTGACACGTTTTTGAATATTTACCGAAATGTTTGCATTTCCGCAATCTATGTTCAGAATAAGGTTTCCGTGTTGTCATTCGAACGTTCCGTACGTTACCCTAAAAACGAACACGCGGATACGAGATCTAATATGTGATTGAGCTATGATCGAATAAAGCTGTTACAATCATAGAACATGCTAAACCAAACCAATATTTATTAAAATAAATAATAACCAACATTACAAGAAAACCCAAAACTTGAAATGCTTACTGATGGCTGGCTATTTACTCTGATGGTTACCTAAGCAAACAGTTAAATAGTTTGTTCTGATTTAGCAACTAAAACGTGAGGTTAGCCCCCACCAGCAAATTGCGAGAGGCTGAAACATTGTTTCTTAATTGAAGTGAAGCCTTAAAATACTGAGCTATTCTTGAAAAGTTCAGTCACGTTGCTCATATCGCCAAGAGGGCTGTTAACAAAAAAAAATGTTTTGAAACTTGAAAGAAGCCTTGAAAACAATATTTGGCAATGTTCTTTTTTGGTCGTAAAAGGGGTCTGTTGATACTTGTAGGTTTTAAATATTTTAATAATTCGTTCTTATTGCTTAGAAGTGACAAAAGGGGAAGAGGTTTGTAGGGGAAGAGGTAGTATACACATGACTGAGAGAGCTCAATTTGGTGTTAGCAACTATGGTGACTGTATCTGCGAAGGAGGGAATAGAAAAATAAATTATCTGTCTACATTTAGTAAGTTTTATAACATACTCGTAAAATGTTAGAATAGGTACCTACCAAGGTGGCAATTTTTTTTTTGCGTTTCGTATTTTATAGTTATAAGCACTGTACGGAATCAGAATCGGAAGCCGTTTGGGATTATTTCTATGCTACTCCATACTGTAAAGAACACAAAACTGTGCGTAACCATAAACTTGACAAGATTGATATAAGTTTTAAGGTAGCTTGCGTCAATCCTATACATTATCGATTTCTCCATATTCAGTATTGTTGTTCCAATATCAATTTGTGTAGCCCCTCGGGTAGTGTTTCATTCAATTGGTCGTAAACAAAGTGATACATTCTATTAGTTCAATAGAACGTGATCCTAAAGCTGTCTCGGCTATAACATACCATTCGGTAAGCTAAGCTACGGCTCTTATCTTCTCTTGGAAGCATTAGCTTTGAGAACGTGCGTCTGAATGCATTGCAAGCGGTGTTATCGGCGTATAGCGGGATGTAATGACTCTCCAACATATCTATGTGATTCAATAGTAGGTGGTTACAGAAATACTAAATATTAATTGAATTCCTAGCGTTTCATGTTACGATTTTCGATTGACTAATTTTGTCTATTGAATTGTATTACAGGCTGGTGTCCGCAAAACCACGACAAAAGCGCGTATTGAAATTTGAATCTTGTCTAATTTCTATTAATTCAATAGATATTAGAATTGTATTTCAAAATTAATTTAGCATTACCGTGCTACCAGAATCTTTTGACGATTGAATGCTTTTTTGAAATTGTAAAAAACGGCTGGAGGGCCTGGAATAGTTACAAATAGTCCGACTAGCACGAATAACTTCACCTTGAATCTCCTCCCTATCCCATAGCTTTCAAAGTCGGGTTGGGCTACCCTGAGTTGGGAATTCAGTCCTCTTAGTCGGTGGGAAGGCGACCAGTCTGGGACAAAGCTTACAGTGCCGTGCGGCAATGCCGGAGCACGGCCCTTTTCCCTTCGGGGGAAACCGACCTTAATACTAATATTTACATGATTTATAAAAAACTAAAATTTTTATCAGCGTGGGGTAATTTCTGAACTTTCACAAAGGACTTCCAACATGATTGACACAAGTTTTTCGGAAGCCTCCGATACAATCCATCATATTTTTGACTGTTCCATCATCGTTACCGCTGATAGATCCCCGACAACAGATCTGCCGTTTGCCTCATTTGATTCCGGCTTTTCGGCAAGCAAGTTCCAAAATAGCCCACCAATTATCACCCTCACTAAACTTTATACAACGACAAACCGCGAGATACAACACGCGTGGCTTGAGTTTAAACTTAAGTTTCAACCTCAGTTTCAAACCTAAACTTCTGTGTATAACTTAACGATAAGTAAAGTTCAAGTTTGTATCTTAGAGTTGAAACAAAAGGTCCGATCATTAAACAAATAGTTTACTAAGTCTGTTCTCAGAGAGGACCTTGAAATAAAGTACTTCGGATTGAACTCAGATGAACCAATGTTCTCGAAAATGGTGACGGAAAATATCATGAGGAATATTATGAGGCGTGGCTTAGAACCAAAAGTTCGAAGACACTGTAGCCCTCAGTGGCTGGATGTCTATTTGTTTATCCGCCAACCCTCACTAAGCCCGCGTAGTGAATTGTATGCCACTGCCTCTCATTGAGAAGATGCTTGTGATCAAGCAGTAGAAAGCGAACGTTAATGGCTATATATGTAGGACTGCATGAATCAATTGAAATTTTTCAATGCATTATTTACTTACGTAAATCTGGTCTCTTAGTGTTTACCAAAGAAATGTTTACCCCTGTTCTCCCATTGGACATTTTGTTTAAATTCTCCAGACGTTCTAGCACAAACGCGTGACAGTACAAAAAGGTGACCGAAATCGAACATTTAAAAAAATTCGTTGTAAATGTCGTTGCCTACTACACAAAAACTTGAAACAAGATTAAAAGTTAACAAGCCTCTAGGAGTCTACAAGGCCTACAATGTGCACAATCATATTCACAAACAATCAGTAAAAAAGAATCTATACAAAGGAAAGAAAATTAAACAAGTGGCACAAATGCTGTCATCAGTGCTGTAATATATTAATACTATCGTGTAATACAACATAATATCACGCCTGTAATCCTCAAAGGGTTGGGCAGAGGAGCACCTTATTAGGATTTTAATGCAGTTTTCAGCAATAGATAGAGTGATTCAAGAGGAAGGTTTATATGTATATTGCACCCGTGCGAAGCCGGGGCGGGTCGCTAGTATGTAAGTAAATATGCATATTCGATTTTATATCTGCAATCAAGTATTTTCAATTTGAAAATAGTTGCAATTTACGGCACGTTTACTCCGCGCGTTCTTGCCAAAATGACAAATAACTATAGATGATGCTGCACAACAGTACATTGCGAGATACAGGTAGTAGAAAATGAAATAAAATATTTATTTACCAGATATAAATCCACATACAACATTCACAAACAGACACTAAAATAAAATAAATTAAACCTATTGACATGATACACACACCGACGCGCTCCAAGTGCAGCGAATTAGGTAATCGGCGTGTGGTAGGACTGCCTCCTTGTATGTAGGGGACTGTGGTACCATTCTCGTACCGCGGCCACCAAGAAATTGGCTGATCGATGTATGGCACTGCGTGCGGCGGCCGAGCGGCTCCTAAGCGCGGCCCGCGGCGAACATGGCGCTCGCGCTGCACTACCGAGGCAGTCGAGACATCGTCGAAAAGATTTTAGTGAAGGTTTTAGGATAAAAACTTCGGCAAGGTTTGTTTAGTGGGACCGTTCAAGTTTCAAGGTTCAACCGGACCTTACGGGTAGCCAAACAAAAAATTGACAGTCATTAATAATGTGATAACAGTTGTACTTGCTCTTATCTTAGAGCAGCATAAGACTTGTGAGTCAATTATAATGTCTATTGGCTTCTACTTGTTAGAAAAAGAATAGTATATATATATATAACCGGAGGGCCTAGGCAAAGCGACAATTTTTATCAAAGTTTTTCGGATTCTTACATTGACTAATTTCGGTAGCTTATGTCAATGCAATACGTTTTTTGACTTTCTGTTTTCAGAATCGCTGATAGAGTGTGACAAATATATTTGTCTAAGCATCTACGTGGGCAATGCTTTATTTATTTATGAAGACTTTATGCGCAAGTATAAATTGTACAAAGGCGGTTTTCTACCAGTCTACCTTAGGGTGATGCAGAGACAATAAATTTCAGGGGAAATGACTCTTCGTATGGGACCAAAGATGAAATCGCGAAAAATATCAGCTGGTCCATACATAACTTGTCGTGTTGCTCGAAAACACGTAGGCAACATTTTTTTTTATCACATTTCATTTTCTCCCATATATTGAAAGTATTGCCCACGTTTTACCGATCACCCAGCACAAAATATAATCTTAATTGTATATACGAATCGAAAGCCATTGAATACGACGGCTTAATCTTCAGCAAGGCAAATAAGCACGCCCTAATTGTAGCCTTTACAATAGTCCGTGATTAAGTGGCAGGATCCCGGCTCTAAGTCGTGGGAATCTTTTCCCAACTGTGGGTCTAATGGGCAATTACGAGGTACCTTTGTTTCGCCGTGTTACAGCGTGTTGCGGCCTAAATGCGATGATTATGTAAATTGTACGCGTATGAGTTAATTTTCGGTGTTATTTGCATTTGGATTGGCTGGTTAAAAGCGTAGTTTTGGGATGTGTGTAGTTTTATCAGTTTAAACACTTACCTGTACACCTACACTTACGTGTTTCTATTTATCACAGCCCTTTTAATGGCTGTCTGCGATTGCTTGCGACTGAATGAAGTCGGTTAATAGTCATTAATTTTAATGTCTGTTTATCGTTTTAGTCAGAAAGTGCTATGTCCATGGAGTACAAGCTCATAGGCCGACACGGTGTCGAGTTGCGACGTCCAAACCGATACGAAGCGAAAATATATTTACGGCCTTCTTACTGGCTAAGGCCGATCTCGGACGACAAAAGTCAATACCGATATTCAATTAATTTCTTCTCCACATTTCTATGACCGCATTATGTTAATACACCTTGATATAGAAAAAGGCGTGAGTTTGTCTATGCATGTGCGTCTGAATTACAATGCCCACTTACCAGCAACGTCGGAGATGGTAGCATTGGGAGCGCACTTCACGAAGTCGGGGAAGAAGTTCACCATGATGATGCCGCCATTTTCTTTCTGTAGACAAACAGACGTGGGATTAGATTACGTTATCATGATTATTAAATGATTTTGACGTGATTAATGGTGATTTTGACATTATTGTTAATGATTATTACATTATTATTCCGTTTATTAATTTCCCTTACATACTAAATACATTTTTAAATATTTTTATCAACAAACATTTTTTAAAAAAGTATTAAAAATATAAAAATAGTTGCCCACCGGTATCGGGAACAGGCTCCAGAGAGATGAACCTCCTAACAATACGCGCCGTGTCCAGGAGTACCGCTTTCTGAATCAGGCCCTTGATCCAGCTGATTAACGAGAGCCTCCTCAGGTATTGGTCGAGGCTCTTGGCAATTAAGCCATTATTTTTGACATTATTATTATAAATTATTTAGACATTATTAGTAATTATTACCAAAATTTTCCAATGTACTACTAGTATTTAAAATGGTTATGTATTACTAACAAATTGGATTTTATGATCTGTTAAATAAATGATTTGATTTGACACTTGAATCACATTGTCAGGAGAGCGTTAAAAACATTTACAAAAAGTCTGTAAAAATTGCATAGAAAAAACAAGATGGCGCTATTATGGTCACAAATCATGCAGCTTTATTAATTTAAAAAAATGTGCAGTGTCTTACCAGTGATTGTATGATATCGTCCGGTACGTTTCGCTTGTGGTTGCAGAGGCTGTAGACCGAGGAGTGCGTGAAGACCACGGGGGCGCGTGAGACGCGGATGGCGGCCCTGGTGGTGTTCTCCCCAACGTGGGACAGGTCCACGATCATGCCCAGTCGGTTCATTTCACGCACCACTTTCTGCAGACAATGATGAGGAGGTTGAGGATCTGGCTTATCATAAGGTGCATCCATAGTGAAGTTACTAAGAGATCTACGCTTTGGAATGCGCAACTACGGTACTTTGACAATTATTATGTCTTGTATCTTTCTGTTTTTGACCATTCAAATTACCTGTAACACTAGCCTACCTGAAATAAATGCTTGAATTTTTTATTTCGATTTTGACTTCTTGTGGAGCAAAGTTTGTAAATTTTAGTGGACAACAACGAAAAAAAAACGTTATTAAATGTTCCAAAATGTCGTTTCACAAAAAGTAACTTCGATATGGATGCTATTGATCTTTTCGATGGTAGATGAGTTTTTTTTAACGCAAGCCGACAGCATTTTAAAAATATTTGCTTGAGTTATGTGATAGGTTCACTTTTTATTTACTTGTTTTACAAATATAACTTCAGGTCCACTTGCGCAAATAATCAGTAAATTAGTTCTAGTGCTAAAATAATTCAAGCATCGTGCTGTTTCTGTCACATGCAAATGATTCACTGAATTTGAGCGATGTTCCAAATGAGTTTAGGACTGAACGTATCTATTTAGTGATTTGTGGTGCAAGCGGCCTTAATCAAGCGCATTTACATGGCACGTTTCTTCATAAAATTACAGGCACGTTCACAAGCTCGATTTACACGATACGATATTAAATCTGCTAAATGATGGTAACTCTAGAGGCGATATTATTCATGCGACTGCAATGAATCTCGCATCGTATTGGATATGAAGTTCACGCTAATGTCGATGAGAAAATAAATCGGGTGTACCGTGTCTCTGTGCATTTATGCTCTGCAAAACTTTCGCATGGCAGAATTTTGATTTTAACAACATGTTTAATAACTAGTTTAATAACGTTCCTGCCTGCTGTACTCACATATTAAAAATCTAAAACTGGACCATTTTATGCCTTTATTTTTTTAATCTCGGTCGGTTATTTAGTTTTATTTTAAAAGTGAACTTTAAAAATTCTACGTAGCTCTTAAAGAATGATATGAAAGATCCAGATCCTGAAGATAAAGTGGTTGGTGAGATATTCGCTTCCAAATCCGTATAAATTGTGTCATAGAGGAAAATTCTAAAATTATGAAAAAAATGGTTTTTGTAGAAAGTAAAAAGAACTTTTCATTAGATTGAATAAGATTTGATATTTAGCTTTTGAGATATAGTACATTTTCGAAAAACTGCAACAGCAACTTTGTTTTTCATCAACCGACTATGGAAAACAAATACTCGAATTACCAATACCAGACTCCTATCTGACCTCCACAACCCAGTTAGTACTGGTTAATACTACACCCCTTGTGATGCTAGGCAAGCACTGGTCCACGTTGAAGATCGATCCGTGCGGCTCATATTTATCCACGAGTTCCTATACAAGAGTAAAATACTAAAGAAAATAAATTTGGCTCATTTCGCTGAGACATTAAACGGATTTGAATATTTTGGCTTCAAAAGTATTTCAGCCCCTTTACGGAGAACGAAAAATGTATATCAAACCATACAAGTTTAAAAAACAAAGAATTTATTTGGTAGCTTGTAAGCATTATTAGTATTTGCAGAACGTCCAAAACGCAATCCAAAATAAACGTTTGAAAATAAATCCTCATTATTTTCGGTCTCCGTATTTCACACAGCGCACCTTTCAATGGAACCTTACCGCTTTAATATTTAGCGTCCATTTTAAAAACCCCGTCCTAGTCACATTTAAATTGCGTTCTAAATCATCGTTATGTACCTATTTATTGCACGGTCAATGGTGTGAGCGAAAGCGACTTTTGATTAATATTACATTTGTTCCTTCCTTCATACCACATTGCCCTACCTTGTCTATAACACTTGGCGCAGCGGTGGGATTGGGATTCTACCACGCGAACTGCGCTATTGGCAAATTCTACATCTTCCTACCGTCCTACCTTTTACCGTTTCGAGTGCAGTTGCGATTTAATCCAGTACGCGAGGTATTAATGCACTCGACTGGGTTCGAAGTCACCACCCGTAAGTCTTTAAAATTTCTCCACAGTATGAAAGTAAATATTTGCTTTTAGTTCGGTAATCGTTTTTATTTTTCCAGAATCGAATACAAGGCGTCAACAACTGTACAGAACGTGCAATTATTTAAAGTTTTCTTTTCAGATTGCGCGTCTTCGAGAGCTTCATGAAAATTGTATAACAAGTTCTGCTTCAACGGTTCTGTTTCCAACTGATTCCATAACATTTGACTTTTTTAACTACCCTCGCACGTTGTGTACTTAGGACGGAGGACTGTGGGTATTATTGTAACCATTGTGGCGACATCGCCGGGAAATGTTATTATTTCCTCCTTCCACTTTTTGAACGCATAGACTTGAGTTAAAGTTTGTTTATTTATTTGAAAAGGCGGTGCTTTCAAAGCTATTTGATGTTACTTCTTCTTCCTCTAAGCGTGCTATTGGCAATCTAAATGGAGTCGGCCCAGAATCTTTGTAGCATACAGTGCCCATCGCTTGTGGTATAGCACCACGTTTTTGTATGTTTTAGGGCGAGGTCATCTCCAACTAAGCTGATTTTTCTTGATTCTGCTCACCTGGGTCCTTAACGGCCAACCATACCTATATTTGCCCATTTTTACTTAGCTCATTATATTATGAGTGTTTTGACTCACCGCTGTTTTTCATTAAGCGTTGTTTTAAACTATCTAAACTGAAAACCGTACTTCCTTGCTGCCCGTTTCAAGAATTAATTAATTCCAATCGAGGCTTTCACTATTTAACTAATATACAAATAAATATGTATTTTCCTTATTCAGTTACTTGAGAACATATCCTAACATCACGCGTGTAATCTCCGAAGGGTCAGCAGAGGTGTACCCAACTTGCACCCAAATTCCACCAGTTACGTTTAAGTTTCTTGTTATATTGCCATCAACCGGGCACAAATCCAGACTCCGTGGCGGCTACTGGGAATTTCTAGTTGAAAAAACCAATAAAACTATGGTCGACCTGGAAATCGAACCCAGGACCACATGCTCAGCAGTCGCGCTTGTGAACATGAGTCCAACGAGGCAGTTACTTGAGAACTTTATAAAAATAAGTTTGTTCTGTAAGAAATGCGCAAGCATTATTAACCCCTACTGTTGCCGAGAACCTCCTCCAGTTCAATTACCCTTGATTTTCAATATCCTCCAAAGACAATTTATTTTACAATATTGCGGGCTCCTCCGAGGAGCCCTGCCTCTTATTTGTAGTGCAACTGCAGGAAGAAAATTTTAATTTATTCCTTCATTTCATGTTCTATTACACAAGCAACACAACTTTGTGTTTCAATAAAATTAAAAATGAATGTGCATGACAGTCCCGGGCAACTAAGTAAAAGCAATTACTAGCAAGTGCAGGCAAAAGATACGACTCGACACAATTTGGAGATAAAATGTTATGAAATGTTCCAGCGGAGTAGCGAGTCGTACACTTGTGCAGACTATTCTAAATGATAATTTAATTCGGTCTTAATGCAGTCGGACAGTCACACCGGTTACCTAATTGCTTGTATAATAATTAATTAAAAGCAACAAATTGTTTTGACTTTGGTCCAGTAAGTAAATAAAAGTCTCTGTTTCTCTTTTTACGGTAACGGGTTTGCGTTCAAGATAAGCGTTTGCTAACAACAGCCGCACGGGTCGATCTTCAAGATGCTTGCGGAGGTCGACAACTCGGATGGGAGACTATCCATTACATATCGAGCCTCCTTCACACCTCGGAAAGCACATATCATTCGTACATACGTAGTTATGGGTAGGCAGATGCCAGGTGGTGACCAGTGACTGGGTGGTGGCGATCAGATAGGCAATCGCTTTATGTAAAATATTAGTAGTCAGCTACATCTGTATTGACTGGAAGCCGACAGAATCGTAGTTGGAAAAGGCTAGCAATATTGTGTTTTTCCTTTTTTTGAGATGACTAAAAATAACCTATAACTATACTTATAAATGTCTAGTATCATAAAAATTCGAAATGACTTTCCCATGTTCAATAAGTACCCCACCTCATCTTGCCAACATTTAAGATTCCCCATAGTATACTATAACCTAACCATTCCACAGATCAATATCAAAAACATTTCGAGATATTCTAAATAGCTGCGAATAAGCCGTAAATTCCTCCAGTATGATATTAATACAGCGGCACAGTTCTGTGGGTAGGTAGGCAGACATCATCGATTAACTATCAACTTAATTGATGCCATTCATCACTACTACTGTCTCGCCGGCACATTCATCTTCCTAGAGTTCTAACGTAGGGCTGGCGAACGCTTTCGTATCTTTCATTGTTATGTTAATTTATATTATGACGAATTTGCATTGGTATGTGGGTAAATAAACGCTTCATATTTGACTTGTATTTCCCAAAACAATTTTACCGGATGCAGAATATCAGTATTTTACATAGAGCGACTGCCTATCTGACTTCTACAACCATGTTGAGCTCCTTGAGTTATAAGTCAAGCTACACGATAACTAACAAATGCTTGCACTGATTGAACAGGTCCACTCAAATATGTATGGTTCTTTCTTCAAAAGACCATCTCATGTGAATTGACCATGATTATGTCTGGCCCTTCTTTATGACCTTTGAGTTTGTTTCGGCTGTCTCAGAGTAGAAAGGGCTTAGTGCCACGGAAAAAAGCTACTTTAAACATGGTTTTATAATTTACGCTAAGTTTTTAACATTCAAACTGGTTCTCGGTTTCATTTAAGATTTAATAGAACTTGCGCACCCTAAATTCTAAAACATGTGAATAGAGCCATTCTCCGCCATGTCATAAATAGCCCAGTGTTGCCAACCCTGCAACAATAACAGCAATAAGAAACAAGAGGATTCCGTTCTAATTACACGAACGAGCGCCTAAATCATCAGCGTAATGCCGAGCTTACACGAACCGCACAAAAACATGTCTACAGCTCAAAACTCGCTCCTGGACTGAGATTGGCGAGAGGAGCATTCATTTAACTTTAGAGCGATGTCTTCGCGACTATAATAATATGCTAATGAAACGCAAGCTTATGGGCTAGCGATTATATTTCAATTTCGCTGAAGGTTCCACCAAAATGGCGGCCCTAAGACCCCGTTCACGACCTCGCACCCCAGGCGATACATCAAACGACACGCCCGTGCCTCAATTATTTCCTTATAATCACATAAATTACATAAATATTCTAATCAATACTACAGCTTTTTAAGGTGAGATAAATAGAAAGTAAACTTCACTATGATAGTGAATTTTCATTTAAGAATAGGGAACCGTTCACGTGAGTTGATTGAGGTCATGAGTAGGCCCTTTGAATATAAAAAAAGAGTAAGCTCCACGCCACCGCTGTGACTCGAAGCTTCCTCTAAATAGCTTCTTTATTTGATTTCCCCAAAGTTGCTGTCGTAAGTCGCGTGACGCTGGAGTGTGTATTTCGTGGCCAAGAGGTAGGTGAGCGGTGGAAGGACCGAGATGGTGTTTTATGAGGAAATTCGGAGTGTTCGCCAATGTTACTTGATTTGAAGTGGCGTAGTTATCTTGTTTGTTGAGCAGACAGTTGGTCTTATTGAGAGCTTGATATTTCGCTACTTATTTATCGTTGTTATGACATTAACTGTTAATGAATGACCGGCTTTTTATCTGATTTCCTTTATTTATGTACCCGAAGTAGTTTGTTCTACTTCGTACCTAATGCTGTATTTAATGATAAATGTCGTGATGGTCCAGTGATTAAAGCCTCGCCTCTCATGCACGAGGTTACGCTGTCAACTTTTGACATTCAAATGTACTTTCTTTGTTTATCTTAGACGTCACTGGTATCGGGAAAAGAAAACGTTGTGAGGAAACCTGGATTTTTAATAGATATACCTAAGTAAGAAAATGCGTGATCAATGCCTTCTCTGTATAAAAAGAAAACTTTGCCCAGCAGTGGACTGTCGCACTGCTGGGAAAACTGCTACCTGCTACTGTTAACAAGCAGTTAATATTATTCTTTAAATTCACGGTCATGTTTAGTCTTCAACTCTGATAAACCTAGCTATTAATTTTATAACGGCGTGCACGATAGTTAGTCTACGTGACTCAATAGTTTTGTTGGGAACCACTTTGTATCCAAAGTTACTGACGTAGGAGCACCCAGAAGTCACGTCAGATGTCAGATGGAATTAATTGGAAAGTAATGAAATTGAAAACTATATTACATTATGGAAGCTTTGCAAGTATTTTTAAAATCTCAAAAACTAAATATCAAATCTTAGTCAAACCAATTTACGCAGATATTTTTTTTTTACTTTATCCAATTCTACAGTGGCCCACATTAGCCCTGAATCGTAGCAACTGGAAGTCATGGGGAGAGGCCTTTGCCCAGCTGTGAGATGACGCAGGCTAGCAGTATCAGTATCAGTACAATACTAATTTTTTTCAGAATTCCATAATTAATGTGAAATTAATTTATCAATTTTTTTTTGTTCTCGTCTCAGTTGGTTCAGACGACTCTTTAAGTCCATATACACAGAACTGCATTGATAAGCAATATACAATAAAAAAAAAATTGTGGATAAATGAGAATTAATGTTTTTCTAGCTTTTCCAAAATATGTTAAAAATATGTTAAACTTGTTAAAAAGTTAAAACGTTTCAGTTATAACTACAACGGTTTACCTGCCTGCCCTTATTATATATTCTGGTAATATCTCAAAAAATAACCATTCTGTATAAATGCACTGTGACCAAACACGCCTGTAATCCCCCAAAGGTTAGGGAGAGGTGTACCTAACAGTACACACATACTTCGCCACATAAGTTTTATAGTTCCATGTAATAGGAGGTGACCTTATTGCCATCAACCGCGCACAAATTCAGATTTCGTGGCTGTTATTGAGAAATTCTTGATGGAAAAACAAAAATAAAACTTTGCCTGACTTGCGAACTCTTCAATTAAAGGTCATGCTAACACTATATTTTAAATTAATATCCTGTCTTAATTGAAATGTCAACTAAAACCAGTGCAAAATTGCACGATCAGAAAATAAACATTTCACGTATAAAATCAAATCAAAACTTTAACGAACAGAAAATTAAATGCTACGCTAAACTATCCGAGCGCGAGAACAATTCGTTCGCAAATCGATTGGATGGTCCCCGGCGGCTCCAGTGGGCAATAGGGGGCGACAGTGGACGACAGTGGTAATGAAAATAGAAATCAACTAATTAGTTTCAACTAGTTCGAACCGCTGGAAATGGTACCGTTCAAATTAGCTCGTTTAAACCAGCCTCGAGGCACTTATTTAAGACTAGCGACCTGCCCCTGGTTTGCACGGTCTTAACGGTTTGACGAAATTTTAAGATTCCTTTATATGAACCTACAATCCGTCAAAGTAAAAGTAATCGCATCGGTAATGCATTAGGTCATCATCATGAGAGGGATTCATGACAGAGTACCTGACTCATTTTTATTTTTTATATTTTTTTATATCTATCTGTTTTCCATTTTTGTCCATTTTTGTTCATGTTTAGTAGTTATTGTGCTTTAGTTACTGTAAGTGGTTTTAAACCGTTGTAATTAAATAAAAATAAATAAATAAATAAAATAAATCATCACTAATAGATTAGTACTCGAGCTGGCATAAGTAAAATATATGGTTGGACTTGAATTCGAATCAAATAATTAATAATTACTTTGTAAATAATAGTCCAATAGGTAGTCACGTTAGAGGCAACGCCAATGGTGTTTATTAAGCCCTCAAAGTTGCAGTCGTTTAGGGACGCTGTATTTAATGTATTATACACATAATCTCGGGTTAAATTATTTAAATGACGACACACAGAAATATGTACGAGTAGATGTACCTACCTCGGTCCTATTTGTACTTTTTCTCGTTAACTTAAGTTAACTCAGTGGATTTGCATTGGTTAATTAACTTAGTTAAATTGAGGATAAAGTAAAGCTTAGTGGAGGTTTAACTTTACAGTACTTTACTGATACTGCTATAAGGTGAATTTTTCATTGGATTTTCTTCGAGTAATACTTTAATTTATTGTCAGTCATCATAATATGTAATGTTGGGAAAGGTTCAAGGATCATCATCTGGGTCTGTGTTTTTCCAACCATTTTAAAATCCAGGTTCTGTGGTTGCAGCTGGATACCAGTATGCCTGTATACCTCTACAGTAGACTGGTCTCAGACTTTTGAGCTTCAGTCTACCTAACGACTGTCAAAAAGTTGCAGCCTGGTGCAAGGCTTAACCTGCTTTCCCCCCTACCCTATGTGCCTAGATTATATAACGGATATTCATCCATCAGCTGACCTTGGCAAGGTCAGTTTAACCTTTGGCCAACCGTGGGCGTGGGGCTGTTATTACTTAGTCACAAGAAAAGTTAGAGGATAATATTGGAAATTTTCAATTATAGTTATCGTTGTTTAATGTCCATCTTCCCTATATGTACAGTCTGTCTACACCCAGTATCTTTCCGAGTCTGATGATAATAAAAGGTACCGTAACCGCCCCAGTACACGCCAGAGTATCTCGTGAATATGAGGCTAGTCTCACAATGGTTTCTACTCACGGTTCAAAGATAAACACAAATTATATGCATTTATTTAGCTTCTGTAGGAGACAGATAAGGATTTTTCTGTTCCCTGCTCGTTGTCACTAAAAGTGGACTAGAGATTTAGTGCTACTACGACACTGACCGCTCTTGAACTCAGTTTAGTTGTGTTCATCGCCCTGATCAAAGTGGCACTGGCAGTTTGGCTTAAAGTCACTTAAAGGGTAATGGAGAGGGCTATGCTCGGAGTTTCCTTGCGTGATCAAATCAGAAATGAGGACATCCGCAAGAGAACCAAGGTTACCGACGTAGCCCGAAGAATAGCCAAACTTAAGTGGCAGTGGGCAGGGCACATTGCTCGCAGAACGGATGGCCGATGGGGCCGAAAAGTTCTGGAGTGGCGACCGCGAACCGGAACCTTTAGGTGGACCGATAATCTGGTGAAGGTTGCAGGGATCCGCTGGATGCGAGTAGCACGGGACCGGTCAATGTGACGATACTTGGGGGAGGCCTGTGTCCAGCAGTGGACGTCTTTCGGCTGAAATGATGATGATGATGATGATCGGCCTGATTGTTCAGTTTCAGTGGTGAAATTCACCCTAAGAATATAGTAATAAACCATAATGTCTATTAAATATATGTTTTAACTTCGATGCCAGTGTGGTCCGGAGGGTAATGAAGCAGCGTGCCTGCTAGGGCAACCATCATCAATAACCCCACAGGGCTACCACGCGTCCATTCTACTCCACCTACTCCAGACATAATTCCGACATTCCTTACAAAACAAATCGACATTTTCATCCTTCCATATTAACAGTGGCCTTGCAAACAGACACTCGCTTAGCTCTTACATTACTAACAATAAAGTTCAAATTTGCTTACCTCTCCAAATTCGGTCAGTCCATTGGCCACGGGCGCTTCGTTCGATGAGTCGGCCCTGAAAGGAAGGAATAAATGACGCAAAAAGGAAAACAAATGTACGACAAAAAGATACATATAACATGTATGTACAAAAAGATACGCTCGCCATTGTTCATTCGCAACGCTTTCTTTAACAGTCGTCTGTAGCACAAGATATTGAAGTGCAGAAGGACCAAGATAACAAGCTCATACACGTAATATAGCCGAGTGCAATCATACGACAAATACTCATAAGGTGGAACGATGTTTATAGAGGTCAGATTTTCATAGGACTTTTTTATTGAGTCCCTAGAGGAGTGGAGCAGAAAGTTAAAAAAGTAACGATTTCCTGAAAGATCCATGAAAATTCGACCACTATAAACTTCGTACATGTTTGCACTCGACTAATAGTAGTAAAGCCAATATCAAAGGAGAGGAAATCATATTCACATTCTCGGAACTACTAGTGAATAGTCGACAGTACTCGCAACTGACAGCGAGGGATATTTTCTTTTATTATAATTTACATTGTGTGCTGAAGTTGTTATCGAAAATTCTCTTCAGTGACACTTCTGTTTTATATCCTTTATATTCCAGACTATTCTAGAGCATTAGTCTAACGGCTAGGCATCTCAAAATAGTTGGCTGTTCCGCTTAGTATAGAGAAATGCTTTGCCCGGGGTGGGCGCTTGCATGCACGACTTCCGAGTAAAACGTTCAAGGGAAATTATTGTGGGAATAACAATATTTTGTATTGGGCTGCCTCCAGTTAACTTTTATGGCGTGCGTGCTCAGTAGACTGTGCTAGACTGCCCTTTGCTGTCCATTTAATTATTATAAAACTGGTAAAAACAGAAGGTTAAATATAATTGGACTATGGTGGGCTTAACACATGATCAGCCTATACCGTTCCCACTGCTGGGCCACACGTCTTCTCTCTGTGACGTTAATTGACTGCGGAGCCGTTGCAGATTGATAGGTGTCATAATAAAATCCTTGAATTCTTGGTTCAACGCAATACCGGTTCGAATCTTCAAATATTTATTTTCAATTTCTCAGATCACTTAGCAAAACAAGAAACTGTCTCCCTAAGACAATAATTTATTAATCAATTTGTAAGATTGAACTTTATTGAGTGGCAGCGTTAAATATGTAATGGAAGCGAAGGCGCGCCTGGAAATTGGTTGTTATCGTCGCTTCCACGTCACGAGACACCGCTTGCAACATTGAACACATACAGTGTTAATATCTTTAGCGTTGGCTAATTAATACGAAGGTTTGACGATGTCGTCCTATTAATTGAACATTATCGGTTCATTTAGTTGTAACGTGATAATGTTCGGGAATTTGGGAACTGTTGACGTCGTGACAAAGATGTCACTCAGAGTGGCTGTCATGCGCCAGAGATTGAACGAGTGCCGTGAATGGCAAAACAATGTTTTTTGAGTTTAAATTTTTATTACCTGCTATATAAAGTTGACAAATAACAGCAGCCAGCTATGATACACAGGTTTTTAAAGTGAAACACATATTTAAAAATATAGCCGACGGGGTTTTATGAGATGTTGCCAGCTACTATTTACCTATCAGCACAAAAAAAATGTGTCTGAAAAAAAGGTTGAATATACAGGATCAAGCATTAAAATAAATGGTTTTTGAATAGGACTTTACTTTGTGGTATTTGTTTCATCATCAATTCTCTCAAAACTGCGAGCGGAAACTTCGTGAGGAGACCGTCATGTCTAAACCAAAAATTCGAAGACACGTGACATCATCAACCCGTACAGGGCCAGCGTGGGGCGAACAGAGATAAGACCTGTGTCGCCGCACCGGGAACGTTGTAGACTGAATATTATGCTAAAATAGAATGTGCTTTTACCCCGCGGCACAGAAAGTCATTTTGGTCGGCAGACCTACCTAATTGAGCATTAAAAGCAACGCTTTTTGAACTACAGCCAACTTCTGAGCCGTTGAACTATTGCCTTTTTCAAAATCATACAGATTTTTGTACTTTTCATAAGAAAGAAAAAGATCAAAGAGTAATAAATATTTTACTTTAGTATATAGATTTTTTATTCGCTTTTTAAGAAAGATCCAAGCGGTACAATTATACTAACTAGTATTCCTGTACAAAATAAATCAATATCTTGTTGTGACCATTAGCAAACTACGAAGTTGTACAAACTAAGAACAAACTCGTGGCCGACAGTGAGACCGAACTCGGAGCTAGTGGCCGATAGTCCTTCGGCCGTCAGGTAAGGATGATTGATGGTGGAAAGACAATTGCCAGTGACAGTCATGCGTGCGTCCTGGTCGTGGTGCACACAATGCACACGTCTGTAACGGTAGCTAATTCACTTCTGATACGCAACGCTTCCTAGCATGATGCTGTTTAAAACATATTAGGTTTTTCTAATGGTGTTATAACAGGATAGTTTAAATAGGGTGATTATCATACAATGTTTGACGTGCCGTAGTTTTGTGGCTCAATTAAAGGACCAGAGGGCCTAGACCTATAGTATAGTAAAGATTATGATGTATGGGACTGACATTAGCTACTGAAATGCTTATGTTAATCCTGTTTGTAGCCATTGTAGAAATACGAAACGCTTTGAAAACCACTTCTCTAGACCCTTTAAGCAAATACTGATATGTTTATTTTTTTCACGACAGTTTCAGCAAAAAACCTGGAACTGTGTGCTTTAACTGTATGGTTAATCGAACGTTTATTTTAATACCCACGTGTCACAAAAATCCAATCACACGCACTTCCAAGCCGGGATCAAGCCGGATCCAACCAACGCTCTCAATGGCATCATAAACCGTTTCCAATTGAATTCGACTTCGTTTTTCGCTGCTACCGTGCGATATTCACCGCTCGAATATCCTGTCGCAAAACCGAAAACTAACCCAGAGAATCCAATCTAAACCATCGTAAATTAATTCACCGGGAGTTAATCGCTTTACTCACACACAAGGCGGACAACCTAGTTATAGCAACCGTGTTACGGCCAACGCAACGTGCAATGTATATCGAAGCGAAGTTAATGTGATTTTGACGAACGGACGGATATTGGTGGAAGGGCGGACAACTACAGTAGCGTACGATCGGCTTGATTAGTTCATTAATATTTGGCATTTTGATCTTGGATTACGAAAGACTATTCTGTCTTTTCTATCATGTCATCTTGAAGATGTTACGTGTAAGTAATAATTAGTCCAGATATTGGTAATCGGATTAATGAGCGCATTATAGCGATGTGTTTTGCAGATTCTTTCAGCCCTGATAACGGCTTCAGGTGATGCAACTTTCGACTTGCCGCGTACAAGTACCTACCGTCACTTCATAATGGTTACCGCAAGACGTGCAGCTTTGGCCAAGGGGTAAGGCAGAGTGGCTTCGACTGCCAGGTTAGCTTTAAATTATCATATTTTGGGGAAAATTAGGCAGCTGATCCAATTCTTACCGGATGCAGCTGAATAACTAAGTTAGCATAAAATAAACCGCCAGTCTAAAACGTGAGTTCTGGGATGTTCGCCATTTTGATTCTAAACTCGTTTTCGAGTGATTCTTGCTTTATCTGAGGTACTTCAGACTACAAACACAGGATTGGAAGTAGGAGCCGAGGCTCGAGGGGTGCATAACGGAAAACAAAATGTGAACGTTCACAAACGAACGGTACTTGGAGAACCGATAGCTTTGCGACGGTTATTGATAAAACGTTTGCCATTTGTTTCATTGTTCAATAAATATTTTACAAACTTCGATTGCAAAAAAAAATCTTTTTTGCAAAAAATATAACCGACTTCAAAAACACAGCAAAGTGAAAAATAACTTTAGCTTCTGAAGTCGGTGACTTTTGTTTGTTTGATTCAGTTTTTTTGTCACCGACTTAATTTTACTGGGATTCCATCATCTGATCCTGACTTATACCTTCCATCATCAGCTCAGCAACATGAGATGATAATTACCAGACACAAATATTTAAATTGCGTTAGGGAGTATAATATATGAAAAACATTGTATGTGCCTATAAAATTTGAGGGTTGCCCTCGATTGCCCTGGGATTCCATCATCAGATTCTGATTTGGTGTCAATGAGACTACCTCAGGAGTAAAGGCTTTCGAATAAAAAAAAGAATTATGAAAATCGGTCTACAATTGGCGGAGAAATCAGTGAACATATGTACATGAAATAAAATACATACAGTCGAACTTAGAAACTTCTCCTTTTTTTTAAGTCGGTTAATAATTGTCAAAGGAGTTTTGGTGAAACATTAGTAAACCATTAACAATACACGTCATGGTAATAGGCTTATCCCCAATAAAATGGAACTTAACATACCTAACTGTTGAAATGTGGGTGAACTGTAGACTGTACACATCTCAGAGAATTCAGGCGTGATGTTATGTTATGATGTTGTGTAAACAATGAAGATCCAAGGGATTGCAGCCATCGCGGCAGATTTGCTGTCTATTAATCAAAATCAAATCTCCGAAGATCAGCATCAGATCTTCACCAAATTCAAATGGGACCACTGAGGAATAATATTCTTCCAAACAAAAAAGAATCATCAAAATCGGTTCACAATTGGCGAAGATATGGCTGAACACATAACAAAAAAAAAGTGGACTTGATAACCTCCTCTTTTTGGAAGTCGGTTAAAAACAAACAGGTGGTGTATTCAATTAGTATTTTTTAAATTCAGTAGAAAACTGTTACCTTTTGACGAGTTTTATTGAATTAAAATGTTTGTATGTTCAAGTGAAATGGTATTTTGTGTTGCTAAATGTTTGTTTTAGTCGACCTTGTAGTTCTGTACTAATTTTGACTAAAATCACTAATCTCAACAGCAGTGATAGCCTATTGGTATGACCGTCGGACTGCCAAGTCATAGGTCTCGAGTTAGAATCCAAGACAGGACACGTAACTCTGATTTTTCGGATTTATGCGCGTATAATTATCATAATTATCACTTGCTTCGGTGAAGGAAAACATCGTAAGGAAACCAGCATGCCTGAGAGATATTTCTCGACGGCATAGAAAGCTATGTCAGAGGCCCATAGGCGGCATAAAAACTCTGACAACAGGTTAGGCACTAACCACACGAAAAAGAAAAGACTAATCTCAGCGCACTCTTCTCTAAGCCAGCCGAGACAGGGCCTAAACAGCCATTGTCAAAAACGATCTCAAAAACTGGCACACGTACTAACAAACAGTTCCACGGCACAATCGCGTACGCTGGGAAACTATCTCTTATCTACGTTGGAGTGGCTCATACATGTACCGCCCCCCCGCTACCCCTCAGTCGCACCTACGACACCTGGGCACGTACCTAGTTGATTTAGATCGCAGATTTACTGCCACCGTGATCCGAGAAGTGGTGACAATTGTTTTTGTGGGTGTGCTTGCTTTTAGGGGGTGTTAGGTTACAGTGTAGATCGTGTGTTTATTGCGGGCATTGGATTTTTGGTTACTTTTGAAGGAGATTTGGTTGGATGTTACTCCCTATGATAACAGACAAACAGTCATATTAGGTCAGATTGAATTAGTAAACTTGACAGTTGATTCTAACTGCTCCAACACTACGAAAGGGTTTGGCTTGCTGGTTTCAGCTAGCTTGCAGTTTTTCTTTAGTGATCAAGATTTTTAGAATAGAATAAAGTTATATTTATTTGCTTGAAAACATGGTAAAATACAAAAAATAACAAGAGCAAACATGTTTTTGCTTAACAGTGATAAGAGTCCTTCACAAGCATTGAATTTCACAAGAAATTGTTTGGAGTACCTATGCTCCGGCAACTTGCATTAGGAGAGGCGAGAATCTAAGACGCTGTTAGAATCAAAGCTTGTCCCCTCACTATTAGAAGCCATCGATTACATACATATATGACGATATAATTGACATCAACACCCAAAGTGTGAACTATACTCGGAAACGGACGAGTACATAATATAGCACCTCGTAGCTAGGACGTGATGATTAGCAGACATCCTGGACTCGTGTCCAGGATGTCTGCTATTCATCGAGAGAGAAAACATGTTTTAATTTGGACTAAACTATTTGTTATTTACTAGATAGCAAAGCTTAATTAAAATTCAACGGAATTAATGATTTATAAATTGTTTATGTGTTAATAATTGTAGACGGTTCTTTATAATCATTATATGCGAGTCATTTTGACGCAGTTAATCGAAAGACGTACTATGTATCGGCCGTATCCCAATGTATTAGGGATCGATTGAGCAAGTCTTCTTCTTCCATACTTCTTCTATTAATTTAATTATAATATCTCAAGCTACCTGAGACACACACAGCACACTGCACACACAGAACAGCACACAGCGCATGCGGCGCAGTACTGACTGGGTTGTGGAGGTCAGATAGGCAGTCGCTTCATGTAAAATACTGGTATTCAGCTGCATCCGGTTAGACTGGAAGCCGACCCCAACATAGTTGGGAAGAGGCTAGGCAGATGATGATGATGATCTCAAGCTACCTGAGACCCACTTAGCTTAATAAGATTTTACCTACGCCATAAAATCCGCTATTAAAAATGAATAACATAATGAGAATGAGGATGAATATTTTGTAGATTCGTGGCGTCGTCGTGAAGCGAGTTAATAAATCTAAAAAGTATCGTATGGCGAGTGCTTGCGGGGAGGCGCACGGGGAATTAATTGCTGCTATAGTGTACGGGACAAGACTGCCAGGGGTAATAGGAATGTTGGTACGGCGAAGAGGGGAAAGATTTAAAAAGAAAAATGGTTAATGGTAAAGATATCAAAAATGTGCTGTAGACCATACGAACATAATAATCCGAGAATCGTACATACATACATACATATACTCACGCACAGAACGCAGCTTGCTACGATTCTTGCATACTCATTTTGCCTCGTCCACGTTAATACACGCACGCAGGTTGCGAGTACTACGCACCTGACCTTTCTGGAGAGAATCCGCTGATGTTTATGTTCGTTTCATATTTTTAAAACGATATCAACGGGATTGGCACAGGGTTTTCAGTAGCATATGTCAGTCCCACAATTTTTTTACGTCCTTGCTATCGCTGATATCTGACGAGTCTGGGACAAGAGTAAAAGCGTTTATTTCTCGGTAATGTTGATATTTTAGTACGTACAGATAAAACTACGGGTCTACGACAAAATTCTCTTTCCATGTTAAGAAAACAAGAATTCGACAGAGTGGAGATAGAATATGCACTCGCTCGTTTTGTCTAATCTAAACTCACCTTAATGAACTCAGGGAAGAAAACTTTTTAATTAATAAGGTGTAGTTAATTAATACAAACACACGTGACGTGTTTTTGGTGGCTCACTGTTTAGGAGATATAACTATGGATATGTGCGGCCGTTCTATTCGTGCTTGGCGGGGGATGTTGTTGAGTAATATTTGTGAAAATGTATTGAAAACCAAGATGGCGGCAATAGTTTCAATTTGGGCCACGCGGCATGTAGTGTGACCACTTTAAGAGTGCAGTTCAATTTGGGTGGCTTGTCAAGAAAATTTGCATCAATATTTCAAAATCGGTACAATTATTTTAGTTCTGTATTTTTCCGCCCGCACAGATAAGTTGGTTCAAGTGTAGAACTAGTACAAAGATAGAAGAATCTTTTGGAGCTCGAATAACATTGACAGGAGCTTTGTAGGTAAAAATTTAAGAAATTGTTTACTTTTATCATTCTTCTTCATGTGTATATCACTAAACTCTTCCTAACTAACCTGGATGGTGTAGATTCGTAGGTGACGCTGTTGTCGACATCCAGAACGGATAGGACAAGCTGTTGGGTCAGTTAGTTTTATTACGAAAAAGAAGGTGGAAAATTCGTTTGAATTTGGGGCACATACCAATCCATACTTGTACGTTTAGAAAATTGTACAACTATACTTAATAATTTTATGGTCCAAAACCTATCTTCATATGAATGTCACGTCCAGTTTGCATATAGCACGTCCTACCATGGCACGTCATAGAGATGGGTAATTGAATCAATGGCGTCACTCGGCCACACTTTGCGCGGTGGCGCCATGGGAGCGCACTGCTTGCCTCAATTTTAACCCCTTTTTTTGGAATCCCTTTTCCGGCGATAGCTTTAAATGCACTGCATTTAAAGTTACGTGCAAAAATGTGAGGTGATGTGAGGTGCTATGGAGTAGTTTATCGGTACAATGTAGATGTTATTGTTTATTATTTATGATTGGAAAAAAAATACCTCTTAAAAAACATAAATAGACAAGGCTATGTCTATCAGTGTCCCTAGTTCCCTAAGCATGAAATTTTGCAAAAGGGGTCCTTTTAAACGAAAGTAAGTAACTAGAGGGAATGTTTTAAAAATTCAAATGCTAGTACGGGTTCGGTTATCATTGTGTAATTTTTTAAGTAAAAATCTTTTGAATAAAAGCTAGTTTTATCATATTTTTTTCTTGGAAATCATCCCGTCCGGCTCCGGAGAAGAGTTGCCGTTGAGAAAAGCCATCGGTGTACACGGCTTGCATTATATTATTTCTAAGACACACAAGTCTTGTGCACCGTCCGCAACTTGTCCGTACCACGAACGACAAGTTGCAGATGCGGATTCGGACACGGATATCTCACACGGATATGTTAATACTACTAAAGAATCTGTCAGTGGCCAGTGCTTGCAGCTGGTCTGCAGTTAGTCCATAGCCACTACACTGATTCTTAAGTGTGCACATTAATTTCTAAGGCACATCCCCATCTTTTTAAATCCGTGGCGCCTTGTAATTGCTGTCAAGTTTCAATTACCCATTTGCAGTTCTATCTCGTAGAGAAATGATAAGCGTGGGTGGCAGCTTGGGGATGGCCTTGACCCAGTGAAAGGTCTATGTCAAGTTCAATTGGATTTTCGGAAACATTTTCCAATCTTAGACTAAATCGTGGAAAGTTTTCAAAAATGTTTCTTCAGGTTGTAAGGGACATCGACGCCCGAACTGAACATAGAACACTGAACATGAATATAGAACATTATTTTAGACTCATAGTTAAAACATTTCGTCGTATATTAAAACAAAAATCAACATTTTCATACCTTTTGACTGTACTTTGTGACTTTTTTTTAAAGGCTTTTTTCTTGCTGTTTAGCTTGATTTTATACTGAATATACAAAAGTGCAAGACCTATATGGGCTTTGTAAGGAGTAGCTGATTTTTGTTTCTAATAACCAATTTTTCTAATTTCAACACTGATGGGTCTAACAGAATTGTGTTTTAATTTTTCATCTGCAACAAACTTGCTTCCTATTACAGTATGACAAAGGCTTCTAAGCTAAGCCCCAGGAGACGAGAACTTGATCACATCATACGCTGCATCGTGGCAGATTTGCAGAGCTATCCAAGACGTTCACTAGTAAATCACTGTGCTAATGAGAAACCACGCTGTCCCCGAGATGTGCCGCCGTATGCATGGATTTGGTAAATATATTCTGTTCTATCTCGTTTGCATACTAGGTCATCGAGACCGGTTTAGATAATAAGATTAGGTTTATGTACTAGAGGTCACTAGGCAAGTCATCATCATCATACTCTTGCCCTTATCCCAGTTCATTTGAGGTCGGCGCAGCATGTCTTCTTCAATAGCTGTTAAAGAGTTTTTACTTATTGAATTACTTTCAGCAAGATTTATAGCCATAAGCTTTTGAGTAGCTTATTTAATATTACGTTAATCCAATACACGTTGCATACTTTTCCCTCATCTTATCGCTGATAGAATGTCATTGTATCTAGGCTGTTACCCACATTTGAGAGTAAAGTTATGAAAAGTCGTTGATGTTTAGGATTTGCTGGTTAAACATAATTTTAACCATTTAATCTGCTTAGCCTTTTACCAACGATGTTGGGTTCCAGTCTAACCACATGGGATTGAACACAGGTATTTTACTTGGGGCGACTGCCTATCTAACCTCCACATCCCAGTTATTACTGGATAAAACGGTACCAGGTGATAAGACTGGTTGTCAGACTGTGACACTGGTAACTACTGTCAAAAATCTACAAGTGACAGCCGGGACCAACTGCGTAATGTGCTTTTCGAATTGTTGCTTCGAAAAATTTAAAATCTCTTTACATCAAGTTATCCAATCTATCAATGGTATTCTTATTTCGGCCTCATAAGAGTCTAGACTCTCTAGAGTATTTCTACAAATACTCGAATTCAAACGTAGCTTCCAGTAATAAGGTTTTCATCCATTTCGATTTCGTCGCGGCAGTGTCGAGATGAATGGTAATATCGCGATCGAAACGTATTAATTCCAGAAAACATGTTTAGACGGGCTGATAGATGTAATAACGAATTTCTTAGTTTAATATAGCGTGTATTAATATTTCAATGCCTACGGCGTCTGTATCAAGTAGTTTGAGAGGAGCGCGAATATTGAGTAAACTGTATTTTAAGTAGTTAGTTAAGGGTATATCGTAAGATTTTGTGCCTAAATATTATTGCAGTGTTATTTGCCTTGTAAATTAAGCATTCATTCACAACATCTTTCAGTAGGATCGAGAAGAAATACCTATCTATGAAAATGAAACCAAAAAAATGTTGAATACTTTCCCAAAATTCTCAGCAACAAGTATCGATACCAGGCGCTCAGAACACGCGAAGATATATTTTTTTCAATCCGTCGTCCTTGTACACGAACGCCGCACAAAAGTAATATTGTAATATCGTACCTTTTTCGTATGAATGGAATAACACCTCATTTGTCAAAAGGGAAAGAAGGGGGAGTCGGTGAGGAAAATACGTATTGTATGTACTTATATCTATGTTTGAGGAAATAAAGGGGGAAGGGAACGAAGAATAATTTATTACAATGAAATGGAATGTGTGGAACTTGGCGGTTGTCCGAAATTGGCAGAATGTTTTGAGGGAAAATATATGAAGATGGCAGAGTGAAATGGCTTCCTTGGGATTGGCTAGTGTAGGTCAAATATTACAGCCATTTACTCGCATATCGAAGTCAGCAAACATTTCGATTAGCCGTATCCCGTCCATACATACAGTAGTTAATAGACTGTCTGTCAACAGATTGAGGACGACACGTATCAGCAAATGACCCATGTTCAGTGTATGTCACTGTGTTGTACTCGTTGTGATCTGTACTCGGAGCGTGTAACCCGTCAATCAACGCGCTGATCACACGGCAACGTGTGGGACACGGGAAATAATAGATGTAACAAGGATGTCGGATTGGTTCGATACGATTATGTGTAATACGAGCAGGTAGATATAAATTATGAAGGAAAACATCGTAAGGTTACTGTCATATCTTAGAACCGAAAACTCGAAGATCATCTACCAGCCCGAAAAGGATGTTGGATATTGGATTATGGTCCACCTCCTCTCACAGGAAGGAGACCGTTCTCCCAGCAGTGGGAACATTATAGGTTGACGGGAAGCTTTGTCTCTTCTGCAGAATAGCTGACACGCATTAACATCCGGGAATAAATAAAGACCAGGATACAAATACAGACCAGAGAAAAGGGAGAAAACTAGCGACAAAACATCACAAGCAAATAAAAGGAAGAAAAAGTGTGGCTTTCACGAACTGTTAGCAAAATGGGGCAACAGTTGAAAAAAGTAGAAAATATCCTACCGCAACACAAGCCAGCCTTTCTCCACAAAGTGTCGGACGGAGGTAGGACGGTAAAAGGATATCCCTGTAAAAGGGATAATTCTTTAAGGATAGTGAATTGCATGGGGTCGGGACCATAGCCTTAATGCCATTGATTGACACTCAACACGCTTCGCAGTTTAACTTCGTATATCACTTTTGTTCTCTAATCGGTTTTGCTTTATTTTTAAAGTTGCATTAAATGTTCCGGCAAATCGGTATAAAAAAATTCTGAACATGGAACTGGGAAGAGGACTCTGCAAGTTAATGTACTGAAACATCCGTCAGTGTTTGATTTTTACAGTTTGTCCACAATCTGTCTGTACCAGTTTGATCAAAACTTGAAGTGGTAAAGTTTTAATATAACGTCTCAAGAAAATACACCTCTATTTCTCAAATAACACCTTAATGTCTGGAACAACTTTTTCCGACGTAAAAGGTTACCTTTGATTGGTAAAAATGAAGCAGCCAGATTGCGGATAAACCTGACTTTACTAATGCTTCGAGAGTCGAAAGCCCAGTCTTATATTAATGAAAGGGAATTTTTCTCGCGGTGTTGGCGCTGTCTTTTTCCATGTGTGCCGTGGAAAGCGATTAGGGGATCAGATGGATAGGCGGCACACTCCACCTACATTAATATAGAATCGATGCCAATATGTTCGCGTTTGCGATACAACCGCGCAAGGCGCTTATTATGAGATACATTTTAAGTCAGAAAGGTAACATAAAATTGGTGATATCACCAAACATTACGCCTATAATCTTCGAACGGTTAGGCGATACAGAGTCGCACCTACAGCACACATCCAGACTCCAGACGGAAAAACCCGATATTTTTAACGCTTTGGCCGACCTGGAGATAGAACCCAAAACCTTATTACATTATAGCTCTTGCAGCCACTACAAACACGACTTGCAAACACGACACAAAAGTCATACTGAAACAAAATACTAATGACGGAATAAAAAATGTTTTCAGCACTGAATATCGGCACCAAAATGTGTCTAGATATTCAACGTAATTATTTACAAAGTTTTTATCTCCCGCGATCTTTTCATCCAATCTTAAGAACAAGCAGGTGAGCCCGACGCCGCCGACTTCTTTCTTAAATCCAGATATTTACTTTGTTCACTTTAAAGTGAATTTCTTTTCACAATCTTCAGTTTTAATTGAGCGCTTTCTTTTGTTGTAGCACAATTGGATTTTCGACAATTTCGCATTTGCCCAGCTTTGTGGGGGAAATGAGAAACAACGTGGTAAACGCTTGTCTTCGTGAAATATTACGGGATTAGGTTTTTTTGTAAACGACTTTCAAGAGTCCGCGTTCTTTTCTTCTTGTGGCATAATTATTTAAAGATTGATGAGAAAGAACGCTTTCATGTTCTTATCTTGGGAAATGAATACGGGCTCATTCTATTAAGTGCTGTAAGAGCTTTACAGGCTCGTATTTTAAAAGATTTTTGTTTTAGTCATCAGTAATGTTGAAATTTCATTAAAAAAATATGTTTCAAAACACACGATGACGGATATGTATGAAGGGGCCATCAAAAAAGCACAAAACACGATAGAAAAACATATTTATTCACAAAAACGGACGGTATATCATTATTATAAAAATACGTGATTTTCGCAATCACGAAAACAAGGGCTGTTATGATTTAAAAGCTGAGAGAGACTTGAAACAACGCTATGGCTACGCTAGGTTTCTCAAGGGCCCTCACGCTGAAAATGCCGAGCAATGGAGAAGCTTATACTCAGCTTTAGGTGAATACAAACTGAAGTAGTAGAAGCAGAAAGGATTCAAATATAATTTAGACCTTGTACTGCTCAATATAAACAAAATGGGGAATGGTAAGAACAAGAGAAATTAACAAATGAACAATCTAAGATATAATGTAAATAAAAACCCAATCAACAGAAAAGCAGAGTATATTTAATTACTTGAGCTATTTCTCATTGACTTGTTGCTTCTGTTCTTTTATTTACAGTTTCTCGTTTGCACGATCTCAAAGCTAATTATATTTTATACTTGCATGCCGGAAATGATCCAAAGTGGGCGTTTTTAATATAGTCTTTGACATCCGGGGACAATGTAGCTTCAGCTTCCCATTAGGGAAAGAATTATCGAAATTAGATCAGTAGTTCCCTCTACACACTTTGTCTTTTTAGAATATTAGTGCAGACAGTCAACACTCAATAGACCACAACATAAGATCACGTCAGTATTTTCCTGAAGGGTAAGACAGAGGTCTACCTACACTGCACCTACATTACAAGCGACAATTTATCCAAAAAGCAATTTCAATGACTCAACTTATCACTAAACCGCGCTGTCCCAACGTACCAACTAGCGTGTACCGAAACTGTCACGTACTGTACGAGCGTACGTCTCCGTCCCTTACCGGAGACTAATGTGAGTCCATTAAGCAGCACATTTGATGTTAGAATTCAAAGTATTTAGTGCGGGGGACGTTACAAATGTCACGTCGTTTGTACAGACTAAGTCTTGCCCTTGTATCTACGTTGGGGTGGGACTTGGTGATGGGATGTAGCGGGTGTGACTTGAAATCACAAGGGAAAAACTGATTGACAGATTGAAAAAGCATTTGACTTCAGAAATCCATGTTTATTGTGTCGTCGCCTAACTTTATAACTATCTATCTTTTTTTTTTAATCTGTAGAATCCAATATGATAATTGCGTAACACACAATGGATTGCCATTGTAAGTGCGTTCAGCCAGCCTTCCATTTTGTCAACTCAACAACATTAATTTCCTTAATTATTTTTATTCAAATTCCTTCGGATTGTTATTGAAAGTCTGTAACGCTTCCGAGGTGCTGTTTGCCCGAATTTTTAAAACTTATTCAACATTCACTATATAAGTGGTTCTTTAGTATACACCATGAGTGGAATGGTAAAAGTTTAGGGGCTTAACTTTTGAAGTTCAAAAAGCGCTCAGATCTGTTTGGATTCCAACTGAAAAATATGAATTATACCACTTTCCCAGCCCGCTAGTCGCTCCGCTCATGCGCGTGTCCGCTTCACCACGACACCGTGACATTTGTTGCGCTTAGCCTGTCACGTCGCAGACGGATCGCCGGGACACTGGCACCGATGCTTAGCAAAGATTTAACGTAATTAACAACGGCTGGATGAGGACTCGCCAGATTTGTTCAGCTTTTTATTCACTTATTACGTTTTACTTCAAGGAAAGTTCTAAGTGCTTCTGGTTAGTCGACAGATGTTTTTAATTGGTTGTGGTGCGTGTTGTGGAAAGCTGTGTTTGTAAGTTATGTTTTAACATTTTGTTTAACGAGTTAATTTATGAGAAATAAGAGAACAAGCTCACTGATGAGACGCCCACTAATAGAGAAGTATGGTAGAACGAGACATGCGGTGCCTACCCCAAATAAATTGGGATAAGGGCAGGAAAGTGGCGATTAATAGCATATAAACGAAAGACGTGGCGGGACGGCTTAGGTGCCTTCCTGATGAACTGGCAAGTAGTGGCGAAGAACCGTGACCGATATAAAATGGAAGGAGGTCTTTACCCAGTAGTGGGATAGTTCAGGCGAGCTACTTATAAGAAATAAACCTTTAGGGCTTATTTATGAAGAGGCGGCGCGTAGCGCGGCCCGCTATGCGTCGCGGCCCGCTTTCAATTCAGACATAATATAATGGCGATGTATGAGAGCGTTTACGGAGAAGCGATTTTACGCGCATTTGCTTGAAATGCAGCGTTGGTGCACGCGGCGTCACGCGCGCAAATACGCACATATGGCAGATGCCACCTCCGCGTCGCACGCGGCTGTGCACGCCCCGCGTCTTCTTAAATAACATCGTACATTGCCATACTTTTTGTGTTTGGGCATGTGATAACGCGGGCTGCTGTACGCGTCGCCTCTCCGTAAATGAAAAAAACGCGCAAAGCGCCGCCCGACGCGCCGCGTCACCGTAAATGAGTACTTAAAGGAGCGCCCTTACGAACCTGCTGCATATCATACCAGCTATACCACAACAGCTGCGTCTTTGTGTCTGTGGATAGAACTTTGCAATGGATACACCTCTACCAGCCCGACGTTGTATATAAGCGCAATGTTATGTTCTGTTTATACAAAAACCTTACAAATATGAGCTAATTATAATATGCTCATATTTGTGCTCTTAAGCTGACTAATAAACATTTTTGTTTCCTCAACAGAATGAAAATGTTGGATGAACATATTAAAACGATAGTAAAGGCAGTGCATCCTGTTTGTAACTCAACTAAAAGAGTTTTTCCCCTTGCTGACCAAGCGTTAGTTTTTTACACCCCAAGCGGGAGTAACCCGGCTTTGAGCATTATGTTACGGCGGGTTGGGCTTGCCATCGGATAACGACTACATATATGAATAGAGAGATAGAGTGCTGATAATGCGCACTTTGGGACATCCATGCGTCCGCCATCAAGAGAAAGTGCGTGTCTAAACCAACGCGTCGCGATATCTTTGCAGCAGCCGCTGTCGCAACAGACGTGCTTAATTATAAAATAATTATTTTTTCGCACAAAAGCGTCTCCAAATGACAACTTCACTTAAACTCATCAAATCATCATAAATAATACATCGGCCTGGCAGTGGCGAAGGTTGCATAGAACTCGATTCCTACCGGCTTCCCTTTGAAAAATGGCACAGTCAGTATTCTATAGAAAAATAATAAAATCACATTTAAGATATGTACTCCAGCTTACCTCTTACAAAAATTGACCCTTCGCTACTGATGCCTGGCATTTTAATTGATAAGATGCAATATTTTTCACCTATTTTAAAATAAGCGGAACCTTATTGGCAACTACAACACACCATGGTATGCCAAATATGTGGACACCAGCCAAATTTAACTTTATAAGGCCCAGGCTCAAAAATGTCCAGTAGTTCCAAAATTTTTGCACAATACTTAGAAACATCATTAAAAAGAGCAGTCAAAAATGTTACCGTTTCATTTACCAAGTTAAAAATTGTCTACCCGTTTAACACCGCAGGATAATCCAATTCCACTGAGTACACCACAGCACAGTTAACTAGTTTTAAAAATGTCTATCAAAGAGGAAAAGCCGGCAAATTCACTGGAAACAACTATACTGACTTTTGCGATGCGAATTGACAATTGCCTACTTTATTTTCATTGTTGGAATTGCAGGCATTTTTCAGATAAAGGTAGATGCAGTCGCGTCGAATGGGAAGATTTGTTCTCGCCAAGATTAGATTTAGCATTACGAGTTACTGGGTAAAATATGGACGTGATCTTTCTGATGGTTTGGTCTGAAAGAACTATTGTATATGGTTTCTTTTTTTTAGTTGTTCATTCTTGCGGGAATAGTTTATTTGGGAATTACAGCTCAGTCCTAAACTACGGTTATTTCTCAGTGTTACGCGCAGTGTAGGTAGCTGTAGCTAGTACGCGAAAGTGAACACCGTCTGTCTACTAATCCACTTCGGGACTATACCCTATGCTGATTTCTATCGACATAATTATAACAGTTGACCTGAGCAAAGAATACGTACGACACATCACGACAATAGTATGTCGATATCGTGTGTGGAACCAAGATCATATAATGCCAAAACTGTCCCACCTACCCCACTTAACAAAATGTATTTCAGTACTATAAGGGGAACATCTTGGATACTGTTTGCTTAGGCGCAGTTGAAATCGAATACCAGCTCTTTCTAAAATTATTTTATTTCAAAGTAACTAATAATTTTACAGCAATTCAAATTGGAGACAGATGATGACCCAAGAGAAGGAAGCGTTGCCAATCCGTCATCAACCCGCGTACCCCATAGTGTGGTATGTCGTTGGATACTTCTTTAAAAAATATTGCGAGTTTGTACAAATTATTTGCGATTAAGGGATTCGTTTCTGATATATTAAGCTTTAAAGTACAAATTTTTGTAAGACTCAAGTGTCTCCGCCTCTACCAGCTAAACACAAGTTTGGGTCTGAAAAAAAATCACGTTGGTAGTGTAGCGACCAAAACCGCTACTACATCCGCCGCCGCTTATGAACGGTGAGACCTCGGCAAGACATCATGCCACCTTTTAAGCCCCGCCTCCGAGTTAAGAAATTCAAGTACGTGTGCGTAGCGAGGCGCACACGCAGACGACCGCCGCTCGCGTTCCTTTTGTCTGGGACGACGACGCACACACGGAGGCCGTTCGTTGCGGTGACGCAGATTGTTTACCTGCGACTATAAATATCTGTGTCCCGATTTGATGGTTAATTATTACTCCTTAACTGCTTGTAATCCTTGCGTTATTAATATATCTCTGCTGCTTCTCGCTCGGAATTTTATTTCATCCCCTGTTGCTTAATCGCTTCATTAGCTACTCCGCTATATTTAAATAGTATCGCAAGTAGTATATATAGGCCTTATAAACGGAGCACTATACTACTTCAGTAGTATATATAACGAAATTAAAATGAAAACTATCACAGCTAGTAGGCTTTACAAGTTTACGAGTAATAGTCGACCAACTTATAAAATGTACTTTAATAAAATATTTTCCTAAATATAATGTATGGGAGCACAGGTTTTTCAATTGAAATTCATTGTTTGGAGGCAAATCCGCATTATTTGGTGGGCAACTACGGAACCCTACATTGTGCGTGGCCCGACATGCACATGGCCTGTTTATGTTTTTCAATATCATCAATGTACAGTTTATATGCGAAATAAGAGATACAATTTTTTAAGAAAAAATGAGTAGAAATTTTTACTTAAAATTATGTCAGATATAATTATATATTTTCAGGTCAATGTTACTGTAATACAATTACCATTATTCATAAAGTAATTTCGTTCAGTTAATTAAACAGCGGTGGGTTCAGTTCAATTAGTTATCATTATGCTCAAATATTACATTTTATGCAGACCTACTTACATAGTTTTGGAAATTGCCTCGATGATGTAGTGCTCGCAAGCGCGATTGCTGAGCATGAGGCCTTGGGTTTGATTCCCAGGTCGTTCCATTAGGAATTGCCCAGTAGCAGTCACGGAGATATGTGCTCCCTATTAACCCCCTAATAGATACGCCCCCTATTACTTGGGACTTAAAACGTAACTGGCAAAATGTGGGTGTAGTACACCTCTGCCTAACCTTTCGTGTATCACGGGCTTGATGTTTTGTTATGTAAGTTTTCTCGAATCGACACCGCGTCTATTTAATTTGATTGCATGTACTAGAGCTTTGTCTGTTCGGCTCAAGCCGATTCCTCGTGCCCCCGTTAATGTTGTGATTAGATAGAGCTTATTAAATAACGTCATAATAGTTGATAAACACTATTGTCCCAGCAGTGGGGACATCATAGACTGATTATACACATACTATGCTATGTTGCGTGGTGCGTAGCACGTTACCTCTGAATAGCGTCGTACGTCTACAAGTCAATCCCCTAGTAGTGTCGTAAAGACGTTTGACCCTTTGGAAATTTAGTCGTAAACTTTTGTTTGTTCCATAAGTCCCTTTACACAATGAAATTGATATTACGTTAGCTAGCTTATAGAATGATTCAAATAATGCAACTTATTTATCAAGTATCTGAGCTCGTGGTTTCGTCCGCATAGACTATAATCTTCCTCAAAAATAGGGCTATGAAATGTAAAAAAGAATTTCGAACTGGTAGTTCCAGAGATTAGCGCGGTCAAACAAACAAAGAAATGCATACTATTTAGTTTTGTTATATTAAATAAATAAATATTAGTATAGAAAACTGCAATTTCTTAACCGGGAATCGAAAGGAGAGCACATTTGACAGTCGCTGTAACAATTGTAGGTTAAAGTCGTACATAACACGTTGTAAGCACACAGTAAGGCGATTCCATTTCCTGCAGTGTGCCTGTCAGGTGGGCGAGCTCAGCGTGTTACAAGCGGCGGTGAAGTGAGCAAGCTCTTGTCGACGTGCAGCAAAGCCGTGCTTGTTGCAAGCCTTTATAATAGCCTTAAGGGATTTATGCAGCACATTTGAGAGACGATTGTATAACGAGACACTTCGTTTAAAGTTTGAGGAGCTCGTGCAAGTTATAACAGCCGCACGGACGATGTTCTAGGTTAAGCCGCGCTTGCCTAGGTCGGTCCGTGGATGCTTAGGTAACAAGTTTCAACTGTGGCTCTGCAAACACGTTAAGCTGTTGGTCCCGGCTGTTAATTGTACATTTTTGATTTTAGTCTTATCAAGGGGAATCGTATTGCCCACTACTAACTGGGTTGTGGAAATCAGATAGGCAGAAAAATACTGGTATTTAGCTGAATCCAGCTTGACTGGAAGCCGTCGGAAGGCTAGACGGGTGATTAGTTTTTTTAAGGTTTATCTGGGAATATTTTGTGTCTATGAATGTGAAAGTAAGTTGATTTATTTGAACTTGTGCCAGGTTGAGGCTCGCCCACATATCTACCTGATGCGTGTCCTATAGAACTTACGTCTCTGCTAACAGCTGTGATTTCATGCGTTGTAAAGATAAATATTTTTGTCTGTAAACCTAACTGTACTGCTTTAATTAACTCCCTTGAGACTAGCTTCTCTAACTCGTGGTATACATTCAAAGGCAATCTTTATTTCTATTTACCCAATTAAAGAGACGAGCTACTTTTATTCCGTGAATGTCTAGCCGTTTGACCTTTGGATATTCTAGACCAGACTACTAACGGCCTAATACAGTTTATCTATTAAATTCCCAGGCTTTACGTGAAATGTTTGTATTTATTTTAAACCAGAGAGTTTTCCCAGGCGACGTTTTCTTCTTTTAGCTTTTTATTATTTTTTGGGTTAATTGGTAAACAGATGTGATTGATAGTAATGTTGCTTGCTTAAAATTTTGTTTTGTCGACGATCCTCCTAGGTCGTTTTACATCATAACAGAGGCCTGTGTACTGTGTCCCAGCAGTCGGACCCTCTTTGGCTGACTCAGTTTATTGCTTATGCTTAATCGATATCATAATTGCTGCGAAATGTCATTGTCACGATATAGCGACAAGTTATAATTATGTCTAAGTTTCAGTAAAATAGTTTCAACCTTAGCGAAGTTTAAATTTTGTAGGAATTGTTGTCAAAAGTGGTAAAGGAATAAAAAGCATGTTTGAAGAGAAAAAGAAAGCTTAAAAACTACTACCCTGATTAAAAAACTCTTCCACCAGTATAATGATGTATCTATTATTATCATTCAGGAATCTTATATACAGATACCTACAGCCACCGATAAGCTTCAGAATACCTACCCACCAAATAAAGCGTTTCCGCATGGGTACATGTACAGACATAAATACAAATGTAGTAAGTACAGTGTGACGGTAAGCCCGCTACTAAGCCCGACTTGTTACCTCAACTAGGGGGAGGGGGGGGGGGGGCTTACAGTGTCACAGTTTGAGTTCGTTCATTAAAACCACGTTAGTTCACGTTCTCTGCTATCACTCGCCGGAGTTACACGCTACCGATTGTTTGTAACAACTCGCAATCGTTTAGTAACTTTTGTACAATTTATACGGTTGATTCAATGAGTCATTCATCATCATTCTTCTGCCCTTATCCCAATTTATTTTGAGTCGGCGGCGCAGCAAGTCTTCTTCTTCCATACTTCTCAATTACTCGTCATCTCAGCAGTCACCATATCATAATTCACACAGTTTATCCATCGTTATGAAACCTTTTAGACGTATAGGGATGGAAAGTGTCACATACGCCTTAGAGAAGGGAGGATTCTCTGACCAGAAGTGTGTGGTGCTGGGCTACAGTCCAAAGGTTGTGAGTGAACCTAGTTCATAACGTAAACAAAAAAAAAAAAAAATATAATTATAGTACTAAATAATATATGAGCTACTTCAAATACCTACAGATGTAATAGGTAAGTAAGAAGGTAATGAATATATTTCTGGTAGGTATAATTATGTAAGAGTTGGTACTCCTCTATAAGTATTAATTTTTATTGAATATTGTGTGTCTTTAACTTAATATTGTGTGTTTAATTTTGTTATTCTTTGATTCTTTTATTTTATTTTATACTTAATTTATATTAATTTGGTTATGTAATTGTAGTGTGTATGTGTAATTTAATTTTATATTGAATATTTTAATGTACATGTGTTTAATGTGATTTTAATTTTTATCATTTTTGTATGGACCATGTCTAAAATAAATGATTAATAATAATATAAGTGTGATGGAGCTACTGAAGGTAACTGAAACTTTCAGTAGCGCCATCAGGATGGAATTTGGTGTGCACAAATGTGCGGTCATGCATGTAAAGCGAGGTGAGATTGTGGAATCTGTGGGAGGCAACCCAGCTCTCGGATTTCATAAATCTTAGATCCCTCTCAGCAACCGAAACCTATAAGTATTTGGGTATGTCGAAAGCGCTGGGCATCAATGTTGCTGACATGAAGCAATCGTTGAAGGAGCGCTTCTTTGGCCGCGTGAAAAAAGTATTTAATAGTCTTTTATCAGGCGGCAATAAGGTATGTGCCTTCAACGGTTGGGTCATGCCGGTTCTGATGTACTCTTTCGGCATACTCAAATGGACTCAAACAGAACTAGACGCTCTGGATAGGAGGGTCCGTACATTGTTGACGGCATATCGAATGCATCACCCGCGTTCTTCTGTTATGAGACTGTATATCCCGCGGAAGTGTGGGGGTCGAGGCTTTTTAATCGCTAAGACTCTCCACAATCGCGAGATATGCAGTCTCAGGGAATATTTCCTTGAAACCGACGTGAGGATGCATCGAGATGTGGTCGCAGTGGACAAGGGCCTAAATCAGCGTCCGTAGCCTGGCTACGTTCCGGGGACCTCTTCGGAGAAACCAAAAGTTTTCTCTGTGCAATTATGGATGAAGTTATGATGACGAATAACTACCGGAGATTTATTGTGAAGGACGGTACGGTTGACATAAATATGTCGGGCATGCCACCGTCCAGGCGAATCAATCCGTCACATTATCTCTGGGTGTTCTCGTCTGGCTAACGGAGAGTACTTGCATAGACACAACCTTGTAGCCAGGATTATCCATCAGCAACTTGCTCTAAAATACAAACTTGTGGAATCGGAAGTGCCGTACTATAAGTATGTGCCCGACCCAGTTCTCGAAAATGGCAGTATCACATTGTACTGGGATCAATCCATCATCACTGACAGGACTATTGTAGCCAATAAGCCTGATATAGTGGTGGTGGATCGATCAGAGCGGCGCGCAATGATTGTTGACATAACGGTCCCACATGGTGAGAACCTCGTGAAAGCCGAGAAATATAAGAAAATCAAGTATCTTGACTTGGCTCGCGAGGTTGTGGACATGTGGGATGTGGACTCGGCGATCATTGAACCGATAGTCGTCTCAGCCCATGGCTTAATTGCCAAGAGCCTCGACCAATACCTGAGGAGGCTCTCGTTAGGCAGCTGGATCAAGGGCTTGATTCAGAAAGCGGTACTTCTGGACACGGCGGGTATTGTTAGGAGGTTCCTCTCTCTGGAGCCCTGACCGCCGGTAGCTTCGATCCTGTTCCCGATACCGGTGGTCTACTATTTTTTATATTTTTAAATGTTTTTTATATGGTTTTTGTTAAGAAATATTTAAAAATGTAATTAGTGTGTAAGAAAATAAATAAAGGAAATATAAGTGTTAATTCATACCTGTCAACTATTCTTGCCAGTTTTAATTATAGTATTAATTAGATAGGTATAGGCCGCGCCCAAAAGACAGCGTTCGTCGCGTAATCATGTGAGTCGAGGTTGTTTTTTTTAATGAGGTCAAATTGCTTAGTGCGCGAATCCGACTCGCACTTAGCCAATTTTTCTAGTAGTAAAATCGATGATTGGATGAACACCCGGGTGCTCAGCTCGCGAGAGTCGAGCAAATAATATGCAAAACAAACTGCCAAGCGGCCAGCCTTCAATAGTGCAGAGTACCTACTCAGCTGGAAGCAAGATGGAATAATAAGTTTGTATGTTTTATACAAGAAGAAATGTTTACACTAGCTGGAGTGATGCTCGGTACACCCGAGAATATTGAGGATCGTCTTGTCGAAGACTATTAATCAGTTGCAGTAGTGGCCCTAATATAAGAGTTCGAGCTCGGCTCGGGCAGGCACTTTACTAATCTGTAAATTATTTCAATGCTTCTCTCTCAAAACGGTGAAGGAAGACAGCGTGAGGAAACCGGCATGTCTTATATGATACAAGCTGCTACCAGCGACTTTTGTCTGCGTGAAATTATTATAAAAATATTACTTCTCTATTTGAATCGGGTTTTGTTCACAATTTCAACGGTTTTCATTTTTTTCACGAAACCCTTATCCTTTTTCTAAAATAAAAGTAGCCTAAGTTATTAAATCAGCCAGTACAAGACCCGTCAAAATAGGTCCAGCGGTTTCGGGGATTAACTGGAACAATCAGACAGACAGTCAGACAGGCCGACATACAGACAAAATTTAAAATAAAAAACAAAATTTGTTATAAGTACAGTGGGAACATTAGGTTAAGACAGATTGTTCTGAATAATATAAATATAGTGCTAACTCGATTACGACTCCGTTTGATAATTGCAAACACGCACTGTGTTGGCGGAATGAACATTAACGAGTTAGCTAAATGGAATATGACGCGAACTAACGCGTTGCTAATTAAATGGTATTATAGTAACGGCCCCAATGACTCGCTTGGCGCGAAATAATTAATAGATATTTACTTTGTTGAACATTTTCGCTTTGTATTTCATTCTGTTCTGAAAGCACTGAAGTGTTAAGCTATTGTGCATATGAGGTAGTAATTTTATGAAACAATGATAAATGATGTTTATTTTGCAAATAAATTTTTACAAAGCTTTTACACGTAATTTTTTTTTTAACTGTTTCATGCCTGACTACTCTGAGAAGAACCAGCCGACACAAACTCAGAGGATAACACACATGAGAACTATTGTTATTTAGTATTTAGGTACGACACGTATTCATATAGTTTTAAGAGCACGTCACGTTGGTTATAAGTTCAGTTCGGCCCACTTTCACGATAAATCATTAATTAGGTACGTGTAGCGCGCATAACGTAATTGTGGCGATTGACACACACAGAGCGTCGTTTTAAATGACTACGACTGCGACTGCGACTTCAAGTCGCAATGATGAAGCACGACAGTATCGCGGTTGTTCTCCGTTTGCATCGCTACAAAAAGCCCCGGTGGGCGATGACTTATAAAGAAATCTTTGGATTCTGGTGCAATCTGTGCTTACAGTATTTTCACCGTGATTTTGCTCCTGTCATGAACCTTATGAAGACGAGAATAAAGATCACTGTTTATATTTCAGTACAGTTTATGTGTCAGTTGCCGAAAGCAGTATTTACTTACCTACTTACAAAGGATAATGTTACGAAAAGTTATGTCCATGTTCATGCCTACTTTTGAAGTAAGAGTTCTGAAACTTAGTTTTGTCTCTCTCTTACATAGTAGAATGTTTTAGCTTGAAATACGACACGAACAAAACTGATGAAATAACAAACTTTGAAATCCGCGTATTGATTGAGACCTATTTTCAACGCTTGGATCTTTCTGCCGAACAATATTAAAGGGAATATTTATTACACTTCGACTTTCTATTTTCATCGCGCACAGGGCCAACAACAATAAAACATCAATAAATAAAACGAATTATTTGTGAAAATACGGAAAACGAGACTTCAAATTAATTAAGCTTGCTAACGAAACTAAAACTTACGCCATTATTTTGTTTGCGTACTCAATTAAATCACTTCGAAACATCGTAGCTACTAATTACTTTCATAAATAGTTCTTTATTTTAAAACAAATTGCACTAAATTGAGAGCAAACAAAATTGCATTGAAATGTTTACAGTAGAAACCGAAACGGCGTTTTCCGATACGCCATTTCGGGCACAATTAATTGCAGTTTTAGCTGCGAACTTTGCAATCTGCGGCTTGGTACATACAAACTGGAGTCGGCGACTGTACATGAATAATTTATCAGACGCTTTTTGTGGAAACACGAAAAGATATTTATGATCACAAATCTTTTGTACTGCTTAAACAAAGCGGGCGGGGAATAAAGCTTAGAAATAACTTTATGTCGATATGAATGTTGAAATGTGTTTGCCTTGTTCAGTTTGAATGTTCCAAGATTTGGCTGGAGTTTTGCATCGCTTAGTAACACTTACCACGGGGTGTTGCAGGTGTGGGTGAGAGTCATATAGCGGACGCCCAGCTGGTAGTAGGACCGGAGGACTCCCAACGAGTTGGCGATGGAGTGACCTCCCTCGATGCCGATGAGTGAGGCGATCTTGCGAGGACGTGCGCTGTGGGCCTCGAGGATATCTGAAAAGAATATACATTTTGTCTTAAAGGTATTCATTTTATAATTTTATTCACGGCTGCCTACAAGGTAAACTGCGTGCAAATTGTGAATACTTTGTTAGTTGCGCTTGTTTGTTTCCAGGGGCAATTAAAACGTGGAACGCAGCACACAAAAGTTTGGAAAACAGTCTGTGTACGCAAGCAATTAGTGTGTTTTATTTTTGAATGAATATTGCATTCACATGACGCAAGAGGTCCCTAAATGAATTAATGCCAACACTTTTGTGTGCGTATGAATATTTCATAGCCGTTAGGTGAGGGTAGCTTCTATTGTCTGGCAAATACTTGGAGAGTTTTCTATTGTATTTACATGTTAAAGAGAAACTAAGGGCTAACTTTCAGAAATATTATATTTATGATCTCTTTTGTAAAGGGTAGACAAGGCACACTGCTTGTGCTGATGAAGGGGTAGCCTAATGTCAGTGTCTATAAATCCAATGCTGGATTTATTTCCAAGTAGTGTTTTATATTAATGTTTTTTTTCATGTCTTCTACAATGTAATAAATAAGGCAACAGGCATAATCCGCTATAAAAAAATAGGTTTTCTAAACTAGTAAAGCGTTTTATACATCATGTCTCGGACAGGTGTGGTTATATTTATGGGTATGGATGGTATCAACATTTTATCGGGCAGGTATTGAAAGTTTGTACGGGACAGCAGGTTTTTATTTGCGATTATAATACTGATCCCATAGAGTACATTGTTGTTCACTTTGATGGTGTCTATCACACGCATAACAATTTATATGACCATACCCTACAACTCTGTAGGGTATGGTCATGTAAATTGGTTTGTTTACCATAAACTTTGGCAAAGTACAATAAACAACAAGATCGGTTACAAAACAAAATTCATTTTGTGCAGTTTAAAAGTTAGAAAATTCAAATTGAAAATAAATGCGGCAAATATGTCAAACATTTATAATTTAATTAATCCGATTGCGAATCGCCTATTGCGAAATCGCAAAAAAAAATGAAATACTAATGTATTTCATTTTTTTGGCGAACATTGTGCAACAAGACAAATAAAACGTATTCGAACACAAGCTCTTTGGGTTCAGAATTAAAAGTTCAGTGTATTCAAACGCTCTTGTTATCATAATAACATGGGTTTACAGTTACTTGATTAAGCTCACTTTTACCTCTACTGGAATCTCATTAAAAGTTGTAGGTACTGTGAATTGGACTCTGGATAGCGGATTAGATTTCGAATTGCAAAGCTTGGCTTTTTGCGCTAGTAATGATGTTATTCGTTACTATCCGACAACCCAACAGAAAATTATTTTATGTACAACCTTCTTTTGTGTATAGAATATCCTCTAATGTGATCTTCGGAAGTGTCCAGAAACGCAAAGCACAGCTAATGTTTGAAAAAAGTCTAAAAGTCAGAAAATACTTTAGAAGAATTAATTTCATAACATCTGCTTTGGACTTCGTGTGCGTTGCGCACAGGGCCAACAACAATAAAACATCGATAAATAAAACGAATTGTTTGCGAAAATACGGAAAACGCGACTTCGAATTACTGGAATTAATTGCTGGAATATACACACAAAAGTAAAATATAAATATCCATAGAACAGACTCATGTATCGACTGCAGAACTTATGTGCAAACATTAAACTTACATGAGTAAATGATTCCAGGAAATTCAAAATATTCTAACGAAAAATATCGTTTTTACTAACACTCCAGAAATATATATAATAAGGAGTTACTTTAACATGTTAAATAGGCTAGATATTCTAAAACGGAGTAAAATTTTCATGTGTCAGCTAAGTTATGAGTTTTTTTGAAAGAATTGCTACATCAGCAAACTCAATTACGAACGATACCCATACAAATACACGGTGCAAATAAATCAAAAAGTAAGAGAAAGTAAACAAAGAAAAACACAAAACGGTATAAATTACAAGAACGGAACACGACAAATCCGGCTATATCTGCCTCGAGTCGGTTTTAAAGTTACAAATTAGTTTAGTCGATACGAGACGGCGGCGCGGCGTAGTAATACGACGACTCGGAGTATCGATTAAAACAAAAACGATTTTCTTTTAAACAGTTTACATTTCTAGATTTTTTTGTTCAATTGTGAAAGATGTCTTCCGTTTGGTTTTCATTCTTCTAGGTAGCAAAGGAAAGCTTTCGGATGCTTTAGTAAGCACGTGGTTTTACTTGTTGCGGATGTGAAAAAATTGTGCGTTTACAAGGTAAGGTCTTTCCCAATGCTTGTGTTTCGTCGTCTGACGTCTATCGTCTTGACTGACGATATTTGTGTGTGTCTGAAGGATCGCACGGGTGATGCGAAAAACGATTTCCAACTAAAATATTGTTGTCACATTTCCTGAAATAGGACTGGTTGACCTTTTACAGAATAACATACTGCAAAATGTTCGGTGAAATTTTGTTGAATGGAACATTGTATATCTAAAGCCTTTACTTACTAAAAAAACATACAATTCCCATAAAACTATTGTGTTGATGGCAACATGAGTTTGTTACGACCAAACGAATAGATATTTTATCGCTCTGCTCACTTGTCGTTGTTATTCTTTTTGTATTTCCCAACTATTTATGTGTTTTATGGAAATAAGAAATTATTTGTATTTTTTAAATATGCTTGGTGAGAAAGAAAATAAGGGCGGATGGCCTGCCTTAAAGAAGCATTACCTTCATGGTTTTAGACCCCGCATTGAAATGAGTAATTTTTTTTTTAAATTTCGATAACAAAGTAGTATTTCTTACTTTTATCGTATAACCTACCGATAAATACAACCATTTATTCGAGTAAGTGGAAAATGTTTAAAATCCACATGAATACGAATTGAACACAGAAAGGGGAACACAAAAGATTTCATTAGATTTTTTTAAAGCGTGCATGACGTGTTAATGAATGCCTTCACAAAAAGTGAAGGAGGTGGCGAAATGGTGCCCTTTTATTTCACCATTTTTCACAGTACTTTTGTCACATGTTTAGTCGTTACTTAATGTCACCGTAAAATTGTAAAAACCGTTAGATTATAACCTATCTCGCGAGATTGTAATATGTCGAAAGATTGTGAACTGTAACGTACTGTTTACAATTTAACGAATTACTTTTCGGTAGACTATAATCTATCGAAGTGAAACCGTCAAATTGTGAAATGGCTTGCGACGGAACGCACCTTGCGCGCTGATTGGTCGAAGACCATGTGCCCCGTGCCACCATATTTGTTTCAAATTCAAAATCATTTATTTGCCAATATGGTTACATAAAGTTGTTAGCTCGTTTGTTGTCGAATGTAAACTAACAGTGTTTTTAATGAAACGAAATCATTAAAGTTACAATCACCATAACATTTAAAACACATGCCATTTCACAATTTGACGGTTTCACTTCGATAGATTATAGTCTACCGAAAAATAGAGCGTTAAATTGTAATCAGTATGGTACAGTTCACAATCTTTCGACAGTTTACAATCTCGCTAGATAGATTATAATCTAACGGTTTTTACAATTTTACGGTTGTCAGAGTTTTTGGGCCACTGACTACCTAACGACTGTCAAAGATCTACAAATGACACCCGGCACCAACGGCTTAACGTGCTTTCCGAAGCACGGAGGAAACTCGGTAAGTAATGGATGGTCAGTGGTCACCCATCCACAGACCAACCTAGGCAAGCACGGCTTAACCTAAAAATCGACCCGAGCGGCGGCGGCGGCGGCGGCTGTTATTATTTAGCCACGAATCCTTCAATTTCACACGTACACGGTGTAAATTATAATAATAATTTAAACCTAAGTTAAAGAAATTCAGTTCAGTATTTTATTGAACCTAAATTACTAGAATTGATGCCGACTTCAATGTGTTTTATTTATGGTAGTGTATGTTTGTAAATGTTGTATGTGGATTTACATCTGGAAAATAAAGGTTTCATTTCATTTAGACCCCTTTTCTGATATTAAATGCCATTATGCCACCTCGACCCATTCATTCGAAATATTATAATTAACTTTTCAAAACACTCTTTAACAGAGCTCTCATAATTTTAAACTGCTTTTAACAACGGTGAAAAAGCGCAGAGCAGCGCCGAGCAGCGCCGAGCAGCGCCGAGCAGCGCCGAGCAGCGCCGAGCTTTTCATTCTCCTAATAAAAATGTAAGGACATTTATAAACATAGATTACAGAGTGGGGAGAATTTCATGATTGAAATGTTCTGTGGTTTCAATTTAAAAAGTTGTTTCTAGGCTAAGGCCTTTATATTGGTCTTTTGGTCTCGTACAGGACCAATTTCGTTTATATATTTTTTTTTTAACTTCTTAATATATTTTTGTTTACTTTTATCGTTTTGTCCTGTGTGGACTCATTTTCTGCCTCGCCTTTTCCCAACTATGTTAGGGTCGGCTTCCAGTCTAACCGGATGCAGTTGAATACCAGTATTTTACATCGAGCGACTGCCTAACTGACTTCCACAACCCAGTTAGTACTAGGTCATACGATATCCCTTGGTAAGACTGGTTGTCAGACTTTTTGGGTCACAATTTCGAGGCATCAATGACGACTAGATTGCGGTCGATGTCAATCAATTACGATCTATAGACCGACCGCATTAATGAGTTCTCGCGAAAAAATCAATTTAAATGGAATATTCTGAAGGTTGATCAGGTATTGGTTCAATTAGTATCGTAATACCTACGTGGATTATGGTTATTTTAAAGCAAATAACCTGTGGGATATTGTTAGGACATTGTGGACGCTTAATGTGCCTTTGATGGGGCAAGGCGTAGGACTCATTAATGCGGTCGGTCTATAGTTACATCTTTTCATCTGCGGTCGTGTTGTAACATAAGTTATGTGTGCGGAGAACTCAAACGAGTCATTGAGACGATAGACGCATTCCGATTTTCCTTACGAGTGTGATGAAAAAATACAGGAACAATAGTTTATTTTAAGGATTTAAAATAAATCAGCTAGCGAAACTCTGCAGACGTGTTGGGTTTGATATGTAAACATGACAAACCTTAAAAAACAAATGATTATCTCGATTAATATTCCTAGTAACTTCACTATAACCAGCGGTCGTTGACCGAACAAAATCATTCTTTCTTTCGTTTGTTTGTTTTGCCGTGGTTAGAAAAGTCGTCAGCGTGAACACGGACGAGGCGAAAGGAGTATATAAAGATCGTAGCTGGATTCTGTGATTTCTACCTACAACCATTGGAAAAAAGACGTGAGTTTATGTATGTATGTAGCTGTCTATATCCATCAAATCATACATCATTTATTCATAATTTATTTTGACCTTGTACACTAAGTAGTTCATACCTGTAACAGAGGTGGCAAACTGCAGATGCTGTGGGTACTTGTCCACCAGGCGCTTGATGACGTCAATCTGTTCCAGGGTGAGCTGCACAGCATCCCTGTTCTGAGTTGCACACGGGACGAAGGCTGACCAGAACTGGGGAAGAAGAAATACTCATGAGTTTATGGAGACAAAAATCGGCATTGTTGGTCTAGTGGCCGTAAATGCTACTATTAAACATAAGGTACTGGGTTCGATTCGTAAAGTGAAGACAGAAAGTGGATGTAGCAAAAATTGGTTGCTTATACTGCATGCATGGTCTCAGAGGTAATGGCCCTGAATTTTATGATATGCCCATTACTTCACTGTAAGTAATTTATTTCATCACCGCTGCCCTCAAAACGGCGATGAAAAATATTGTGTGGAAACCGTCATGTCCTAGAACCAGTTTGAAGGAATGTGATTTTCGCACTGGCCCCGTTTGGTGGATTATGGCCCACATCCTCCCACAGAGATGAGGCCTGTTCAAGAACGGGGATATAGACCGATTATGTATTTGCTGTACAACTAGAAAAACCTTTTTACTTTGGATCCAATCAAAATAAAAATAAAATTTTCTAGTCGCAATTGAAATCTCGACGGTCTCGACTTGAAAAGTTACAAAAATATTCCAACAAATTAAGAAAAAATACTAAAATGCCTCATGATAATATGTTAGGAATTGTAGGAGTAGTTTTGGATGCAGGATCACAGAACCTGAAGATTGGGTTTGCAGGCGAACCGTCTCCTAGAGCCATGATACCTACTACAGTAGCCAGGTGAATAAGATTTAGTTTCATCGTCATCTTTACGTTCTTACCGCAATGGGCTCGGCCACAGTATGCATGTCTGTCGTCTCTTCAGCAACCGTGATCGGTAATCACCCACTTTTTAGCCATAACATTGCTCAAACAAGAAATCCATTTTTTTTCCCCTCCCCAAAGTAATTTACTTTCTTTCGCTGTGTTAGAACTTTAGAACCAGAGGGGCTACACATTGACAATTGGCAATCGCTTTCAATGGGTTTCGTATATCTGTAACGACTTGCAACAGGATTGATATACGTTACGTTACATTACGTTTCGATAGCAAAGTCTATTTAATCCATTTTTGTCATTCCAAGCATCGATATTGGTGTTAGAATGTCACTGTGGCCAGATTGGAAATTTTATATTACATTTGAAATATGTCTTCAGTATAAGGATGTAGAAAGAGTATGTTAAGAAATAAGTAGGAAAGAATGTCTGCACTAACTTGAAATAAAACAGCTGTCTTTTCCAAGAATATCAATTTCACCGGACCTGAGTTTGTTCGCCGCAATACAATGCAAATCAAGCTGATTTATTACTAGCTTGCCTGGGGGTTCTTGTACCGTATACTTTACTTGTTGGTAGAAGAAGATTGGACAGGATGACGTAATATAAGCAACTCAACGACATTATCTACATCATAAAATTAATCAATCCGTTTTACAAGCGAGTGATGAATTAATGACGGGTTACATCTCAGAATAAAAATAAAGTGTCATTTAATCAATTTAGCCAGAAAATCAGCGCTTAACAGAGATTGAAAATTACATAAGACATGTAAGACTTCCCTAAAACACCCGCCATTCGTTATTTTTTAGTGTTCAACTAACTCCTTAGCAACGTCATTATCTGTCTGCTGTTGTCTAGCACAAGCCTTTACTATTTTGTACAAACATAAAACTTCCAAAAACTCCTGGATAGTATCAAGACGTATTCTTCAAAATTTCACAACTTGAAGAATGTTCTACATTCTCGAGACAAAACAAACATCATATGATACAGAGTCTATGTAAAAGTTTGCGGCTAGTTAATAATGCGGTAAGTTTGACCGCATCGGATGGAAATCCAGGAAATATTGGAGTTATCCGAACGACGGTCAACTTGAATAGAACTCGGAACTAGTTTCATACAGAGTGGATGTCGGCGGCGGGCTTAACCCTATATATACCTACTGTACCTACACATTTGTTCTATATTCTATTGTTTCTGTGACGGTACCTACATGTGTATTTGTAAGCAAAATGAGTTGTTAAGATTATTGGTGAATTTGCTCTGCGGGACTTTGTCTCGTTTTATCCATTTCATACTACTTTATATTTACTTTATTCGAATTACAGCTGTGATTTGAATCTATGGACTATTTTTTTTGTTTGAGATTTGAACTATATTTGCTTACAGACTATTTATGTTAGAACTCAATTTGTTTTAATCAGTCTAATTCCGCTAACGTCATGTATCTAGTCTAGTTGTAACCAGAACTACGGTCGAACTTCTGCGACGCGACTTGCAATAATTAAACTAATTGCTTTTGAATAGCAATCTTGTTAAGTTATTAATTAGACGACGGTGCTACTTTGTTTGAAACTGTGCACCTAGAATATTGCCAGTTCGCTTTGAGAGACTTAATTAAAAGTCTGACTACAAGTTCGTTAATAATGTTATAAGCAAATATTTTGCAGGAGACATTAACGTTTAAGGGCGAATTTGAAACTCAACGCAATCAGCAATTTCGAAATGAGTCCAAGAGCTGAAATATTGACTCCGACTATAACTCTTGAGCGCGGTTTTTTATATATAAAGGGATCTTTTAGCGAGTGTCCATGGTCAGAACAAACGTCTTCATGGTGTTTTATCAATTCAATTTCCACTCAGAAAGCACAAAATCTTTACCTAGGTACATACTAATGACGATGTCATTCAAAATATTTGACTGACACTGTTAAAGCGCAACCATTCAGCGCTGTAACTACGTTAAAGAGCTGTCAGAGATAGCAATGCTGTGGAATACTGATATGGCCGGCCGTTGAACGCTTACTGATGCATATGGATTTGGCCGTGTGGTCATAATTGGACCTAACAGACGGTTGCTACTATCTGTCTTTTCAATTTCCATAGACATTTTTACGTAGTGTTCACAATCAAAGTGAAAATGTAATTCAAGTGCTAAAAGAATGCAGAAACAACTGACAGTTTCTTCATTGCTATGAAGTATTCAATCTAATACTGGTACTGGTATTAATTCTTATAAATGTTTCTGATTATACCAGAAACACTAAACAATCGCAATTTGAAATGAACACTTACGGTTACCGTGCCGGTCGCGGTTCAGATATTTAAGAAAGAAAAGTGTAGTGTGCATTGTATGAAGTTTTTCTTTGTGTATAACTTTTCCTGCAACTTGCGGCTCGCAGTATGTCCGCTCGGTGTCCGCTTGCAAGCTTTTCTGACTGTTAATACTGTTACAATCAAATATAATGTTACTAAAGAGGATGTGGTGACAAAAAAGATTTCGTAGCACGATGCCTACTTTCGCACTACTTTTTTGTACTTTCGAGTAATCGGTAGCACGATGCCAACATTTTGAAACCACCATACATTACATCGCGTGATTCCAACAATCGCATATTACCAAAAAAATATCTTAATTCATTATTCTAATCGCAGCATGGCTACTTCGGATATTGTCAGCACTTTTTATAGCAAGTGTAAAGTCAACACCAAATTTGTTTTACTTTGGGTATTTCGTAAATATAAGTTTCTCATCATCATTATCATCGTAAAATTAAATGGGTACTGTGTGTACCTGTGTGCTTGTTTGTGGGTGTTGTTTGGGTTGTGTTTGTTGTGTTTTTTTAATAATTCAATCGGTCATTTTACTGGTACTAAAGTATGTATATTAAATAAAAGTTGCAACTTCCTAAAAGTGCATAATTCGACTAATTAAATAAAATATCCGAATCTTCTTCTTACTTCTCCATATATTCTTTTTTTAGGTTTTTTTGTAAAATTATTTAGTGAAACTGTGATTGTATGTCAGGAGGATTGACGTCTTTATTATTTTATTTAAAGATCATCGTCCATGCCAGTAACATTAAATTTAGTACCTAGTTATGTCACTTTAAAACTAATTGGTAAGAAATATTTTTCGTTAGACTGTACTAAAATAGACATAATGCTGTCTTCAGATTAAATTTTTCATAAAGTTGGCAAACTGCGATGTCACTGGGATAAAAATTAAAAAGTAGGCATATTGCGATGTAATGTATGGTGGTTCAAAATGTTGGCATCGTGCTACCGATTACTTGAAAGTACAAAAAATTAGTCATAGTGTGAAAGTAGGCATCGTGCTACGAAATCACAAAAAATTGCTAGAAAAAGAGGACGCTTAGATGGTTTGGTCATGTTCAGAGATTGAGTGAAAGGTCACTAACACATGGCATTTATAAGGCAGATGTGAATGACGCCGAGAGGTGACGCCTTGAAAGGACATACACCGGCTTTATTGACGAGGTGCTCCAGACAGGTCAGGTGCGTAGTACTCGTCACCAGAGCGCGTGTATGACCAGATGTATGAACGTGGCCGAGGCGCGGAGCAAGGAGTAAGTAAGGATCGTAGCAAAGAGATCGTTTCTGCCTACCCTCATGAGAAAAAGGCGCCAGTTTACGTACGTATGTATTATGGTATATTTATATCTTATCGTGTTACCAGTAAAACTTTGTGGTACTGATGGTACTTAAGATTGAGGAGTTGATAAGAACTGAGGCTCTTTCTGAAGAAATCAGTAATAAATGAAAAAGTATCGGTGTCTGCTACCTTTTCAAGTCTTAACGAGGTTTATCTCGATACCTACAAGTGGGAGTCTCTTACTCCTCCACCTCACTTAGCGCATTAAACATTTCTTGGAAACGATGCGATTGGATCGCAAACATTAAGTAAGAAATATGCAGGAAATATTACATTTCGAATAATATCAAGATACTGATCTCCAAGATACGGTTGGTTCTCTGGACAAAATGTAAAAACATTAATAATACCTGAATCGTTCTTTTAATAGTTTGTGTGTTACGAACCCTAACTTCGGAAACAAAACAAAATAAGTAGATTAATGCCTATAAAGTTCACTGTTAATTTTCAACGTTCAGCTATAAGCGCCAGGAGTTAAAATTAGAACAGTGCTGTAATATTAAGGCATTCATTAAGATATCAGTCTCTGGCCTTGGTTCTTTGGCTAAAGAATTAGCATTGCTATTCAGCGTAGTTGTTCCCGTAAGACAACTATACGGAGGAGTACCTTGACGTCGTGTCGTGTGTTGTCATCGGTGTTTAATGTACTTAGTTTTAGTCTTAAACTATTCTTTTTTTTCTGTAAATATTGAGTTTATGTTATTTATTTAAGTATATTCATATTTTTTTAAATAATGTAGGCATTATCTGTTTGTGAAATTCAGAGCCCATGCATCGACTTCAAATCAAATTGAAGTGAAATAACAATGTATTTTGTTAGCAGCGTTTTTCAGGCATTGCTGAAGCGTTGCTGACGTTCACAACAACTTGTTTGCACTCTTTTATAGTCCGGGAACGTTCGCAGCTGCCACAGTGTTGCTCTTTCATGTTCGACACGTCAACAATTTTGCGTTGAATTTTTTATCAAAGCAAGAATAAACTACTTTTTCGGTCGTTGCTACATGTTGTTGAAAACTTTCTCAATGGGCTATTGTTTAGCATTCCGGAATATTTTCGTAAAATACGAGTAGGTGGACTTAATGCCACAAGGCATTCTTTTTCCAGTCTTTGGCTTAAATATGACAAGATACAAAATAAAGAAAAAATCCGTCCAAGTGCGAGTCTGATTCGCCCACAAAGAGTTCCCGACAATCCAAACAATACAGTAACAATATTTTTAACATTCTAACATAGGTCATAGGTTAATTGACACTCAACAGCAAAACTACATTTGTTTTCATAGTATGATAACGAAAGACAGACAAACAAATAGTTAGGTACTGGCTGCACTGTGAAAAAGTCAAAAAGGTCAAAAACTAAATATCATTCAAAGCAATTTTAGTTGAAGTTCTTTGCATGTTACTTTAAAAATTAAAGTGGAGACACAATTTTAGAAGCGAATATCTCGTCACGGTCGGCAACCATCGACAAAAAAAAAAAAAAATTAGTAACCTAGATATTATTTTTCACGAGCCATCGATAGATATAAACGTAAAAAAAAAAATTCAACTCTCAAATGTATGGAGGGACCACCCCTATTTTTTTTATTCGTAATTTCACTTCACTTTTATGTAGCGGTTCATAGAGACACACTCCAAATTCAACAGTGTGGTGCCAGCAGTCTCGGAGTAACATGGTTGTGTCCTACAGACAGCCAGCCAGACGGACAGTGATTAAATTCTAACTTTGATGCTGCATGAGCTTATATCTCAGAAATGTGATGTTACAAATACAGGATTTAAATAAAGAACCGGTTTCTTAGCCAGGGCAGGTTCCATTCAAAACTCCTCAAAACAAAGGATCTAATGTAATGGCTATACTATTATACAGCATGACAAATGGAAGACGTGATGATTCTGCTAAATAATTGACTTTCCTGACTCACCGTTAATTTGCTCCCAAAACCGTCACGCTGTTCCTTTCTAAATTCAACAAAACGTTGCTCGATTGTAGCTCGAAACTCTAAGCTAACCTGCATAAGATCACACTTCGCCACAGTCTATTTAAGTAACACAACAGCAACTGTCGACACAGTATAACTGTCAGCATAGTTGGAACTGTCGAGTTCAACTAGTTCACACTTCTGTTGGAATACTAAGTGGGTTGGATGTGAGGTCTTACTTTTAGATTCTGTGGTTCTTGTTGTGCAAGAATATTTGAGCGGGTTTAGCATTTGTGTTTCGATTTTAGAATGTTAGTTGGAGCCAATCTCCATATCTGTGTGACTCCAGACACTGGACTCTGACTGACTGAAGTCTGTCAGTGTCTGCACTTTAAAAGTTTATGTAATAACCACATAACCTCGGGGTGCACCAGGTTATTAAAAAAAAGAAACTAAACTCGTAGTTTCTTTTAAATTTGCATGTAACAGTGAAAATAATTTTCTTATGAAGTCCACCCAAGGGTAGCAAACGTAGCGACGCATAGATCTGCCAGGCGGAATAACATAACGATTTTAATGAGCTCCTGACTTCGGTGCCTTACGAATCATATCGTAGCTACATCATTACGTTTCTGCTCTACTGAACCAACGACAAGTGCTTCTAAAGGTATATTATTCGTATTTTCCTCATAATTGGATATTTAAAAGGTAAATTAAAGACTTCGTAAGGAAAAATTTTGGAATAATTTGCAAATGGAAATAAGTCGAATCAAGGACAAAGTTAATAAAATCGCCATCTAGCGAAATGGAAAGAAATTTATATTGTATTTATTTTTCAGCTTTCTTGTTACTAAGTCTTGTTCGTGTTATTGGATTGTAACATAACGTGCGGAACATGAGTGTACTGTAAGGTCTGCCCAACCCCTCGGAGATAACAGGCATTTTGTCCTGTCGTATTATACTCATAGCTAGCTACTCCAAATCTATTTCAGGTTCCGGCGCACAGGCCTCATGGACGGTATACCACTACTGTACTGCGGCGCCGAAGCGATCAAGAAGCGAGGCATCTCTGTGATGACGTGGCCGGTCCAGGAAGGCCTGATCCAGGACTGGGACGAGATGGAGAAGCTGTGGCACTACGTGTTCTACAAGCAGCTCTCTGTTCCTCCCGAGACTGTCAAGGTTATGCATGCAATACACCCACTCGCACCGGATTCGGATAAGTAATAATATATAATAATAATAAATTTATTCACGAATTTGGGACAACCATACAGAGTAACTTAATAATAAACACAAAAAGGACATATACTTGAATGTGAAATGGTACAATATAAAGATGGTTTGGCTGACTTCAGACTGATTCGCCCTATTCCCTCGTGCTAGTATAAACTGTATCACGAGCGGATAGTCTTCCTCAACCTTAGAACAACAGATTCCCACAAGGTTCCAGTTACAAGTCATATAGCAGCAGTTTGATTACATACTGTATAGATTACCTATAAGCCTAAGTCTTAGTACAGATAATTATATTAATTAAGTTACAAATTATTGGAATTGTCTGTGTTTGGGTATGGGTATATGTATATGTGTATATGTTTTATGTATGTTTCTGTATGTGTGCAGTTAGGTGTACTTTATTGTTCATTTATGTATGTTTCTTGTTTACAACATCATTTTATAGTAGATTTTCAGTGCTGTTGTAGTCTAGTGCTTTTAGATATTTTTCAATAGCTTTTTTGCACGTTTGGCTCTCAAGATTCTTCAATTTTAGATCTTTACTTATTTTGTTGTAAAGGCTAGGACCAAGATAATCTATATTTATTATACATATAATAAAATCGTAGACTTTCCGTGTCTGTACCTTACAGATTTTTGCAAAAAAGTCACTGGAAAGTGCGAGAAATAAGTAATAGAAAGCAAAAATATATTTTTTTAAATTTTTGTCTGTTTGTCGGTTTGTCTGTTCGTTTGTGCGCGCATCACGTAAAAACCGCTCATTGTATTCAAAATCTAAATATTACAAAATAAGAAGCATTGTTGTGGGTATTATTTAGCGTTTATTTCATCAAAATTGACCAACAGACGCAAAAGATATTAACTTTTAAAATTTTGTTAGTAACCTCATACGCGATTTCTATGATAAAAATAATTTACGTAAATAGGTTTTAGTCGTAGTGTAAACACTCGGAATGGCTGAAAACTAATTTTGTTTTATTTTTCCTTTTGACTTTACTCTTTGCACGGAAGTAAAGTACTACGTACGCACGTGACGGCCAGTCAAGCTTTACATAACCAGTTTATGCGGATCTCTCACTGTATAGGAAATCTATACAAAGCGAGGTCAATTTATTTTGGAAAAGTACAGCTTCATGTGCCGCCGTGTGTACAACTGCAATTCTTGCTTGCATTAAAAAAATTGCCACCAAAACAGAGGTTAACGCTAATTTAGTCTCTTTCTAATGAGGTGACCATTCATTTTATGTAAAAAGTAGGACATGATGGAAAGGCTGAGAATATAACATTATTAAATTAAATTATAAAAATATTTTCAATTTTCGTTTCCGAGGCAATTAAATAAAAAATAGTAATACGAGAAAGCTATTATTATACATATATTAGGCAATTACAGCAACTCAACCTGAAGTTTATTTAAATAATAAAATTACTATTATTTGGATTTAATGGTGACCAGTGAAATGATGTATTAAATAAGATTAGTTCTTAGATAATAGGTAGATAAACAATATCCCACAAAATAAAAACTTTATAGGGACCATACCAAAATAAGACAATGACGTTGTCAAATTCAACCAGACCACCTTTTTCCAATGTTGCCCGCACACAAACTAAATAAAATAGTTTCGTTTGAATATTAAAACAGGACTTTCAGGATTTCGTATTTTTATATGTGCCTACCGAAATGACTTCGAATACTAATAATTTAGTAGACTAATGATCATGTCCACATTGTGCGAGTGGGAAAAGGCTAAAATCCGGCGGCAGTGACGAGCCTCAGAACGGCTATTTAAAACTAACGTTAACGGAGTAAAATACTTATATGAACAATACAAAGTATATAAGCAATATAAAATACAAACTAACATTGCGAATGGGTTGCCTGATAAAGTTAAGTCAAGGCTACCCTTTATTAAAACTAACGGAACTAATCTTTTTTTCAAACCAAACGAAATCAAAATGGAATTAGAGTAAATATCTACAAAGCAATCAAGCCAAGAATCGGTTAGGTTGTCATCTTTTTGTCTCTACTACAGAGTTGTAAGGTATAAATAGATAAATTGATACTATATGTCCACTCATCTATTTTCTTATTAAAATATATATTAAAAGAACAGATAGGTAATTTTATTACAAACACGATGGCATAACGTTCGGTTGTCTAAGTAAAATCGGTCAAGCCCCACGGTTGTCGCAATTTTAAATAGTCTTCACTTGATGATATCAGGCAACCCATTTGTTATGCTTTTTTTCATGTATATTAAACATATTTTTGACTCAGGAAACATAGGATTTTTTTTTAATACTAGACAGGCTTATTTATAATTGTAGGTACACCAGAGTGAAGAGGAGTTATATCCGTAAGAGCAATTGTTTCACTCGCGGCATATCTTTAACGTTTGAATGGATTCTCATATTTGAAATATGAGATCTAATATAATTCCCATGTTCTTCTTCTTCTTTTGTATCGATGATTTATCACATTATTAGCACCCAGGTGGCTACGTTAATCGCGGTTTCAGTAGAGATTTTGACAGTAAGTCCTCTAAATCGCAGGTGTAGGGACACTTTAGATACTCCAGGAAGTCACAGTTAGCTGCTGCTACCATGGAAGTACGTGTCTATTAGGAGCCAGCCATAAAATTTATGACGTAATTTAATTACGTCATACGTTAAAGAGGTGGGGGGTGACAACAAAGTGTGACATTGTGTGACAAGGGGTGGAAGGGGTCCTAAATTTGGTGACGTCACATTTAAAAAACTAATATTGCAAAGTTTAAATCACGAAATTTGAACTATTAACGAAAAACTTATTAAAGAAATATTTCCAACTCTATCGGCGGGCAGCATGTAATATTGCAAAATATGTGACGTCACACTTGGGAGGCGGGAGTCTTACAAAAATTGACTTTCTGATAAGGACGGATTTTTTGACCCCTCCGGTGAAAAAATCATAAAATTCGTATGACGTAATTTATGGGTGGTCCCTTATGTATCCACCTTTGTTAGAATATTACAATTATACGACTAAAATCCTAAAAGTGCGGAATGAATGCACTACAATGCCTTGAAAAACCAAACTTAGAAGCTTTATAGCGATGTTCGTGTTAATTCGGAAACATGAAGATTCTCGAAGCGCATAGTCTTTATGGTTCTATTGCTAAATACATTAAATTCAAGCGTTTGCAGTATTTTTCGATAGCATGGTTTTTGCAAATTCTCAATTTTGTTTCCATCGTTTGTGTCCATCACATTTTTCCATCGGTTGATTGAGCTCTCAGAGCTGAAAGATTATTTTTTAAATTGTTAAGGATATTAACCGTTGGGGCCTAGGATAGATGTGATAGTTGCATCTATATTTTGCTTACGGTCATAAACTTTGAGAATGACAAAAGAATGTGCGCTCACGTGAGCGAAGCCGCGGGCACAGCTAGTAGAGAAATATGTGTGCAAAAGATGTTCTAAATTTGGGTATGTTATAAACTATATCTAATCGCTGCGTAATAAAGCGTGTGTTTAAATAAAAAAAACAATACCTGGCTAATTTAAATTTCCTAAATAGCCTTAAATAAAATTACAACAGCATTACTTTAATGTTACTTGAGTGTGGGAAACAGATGGAGCTATCACCAAGATGAAAACAATACTGCTTTAGAGGTGAACAAAACTATCTTTTATTCAACCAGGGAACGGATGGCTGAAATCTTCTTTGAAACGTTCGCCGTCAAAGCGCTGTACATCGCGAAGTCGCCATCTTTAGTCCTGAATGCGTACGGCAGGACTTCTGGGGTTGTTTGGGAGCAAGGTTACTCCTGTTGCTATGCGACCCCGGTCTTCGAAGGATTTCCTCTAAAGTATGCCACCGTCACTTCCCCAGTGTCCGGCAAGATGCTGTCGGATAGACTACAGAATCTGATGTTGAAAGCTGGATATTCCTTCACTACTCCTGTTGAGATAGATTTGATTGATCAAATTAAGGTAACATTTTATGTAATAACTTCTATTTTCGTTGTGACTGGGCGTTGCAAGCACTGATGCCGATGATGAAGTTCGATTCGGTTCCATTCCCAGGCCAAAGTTTGAAATTTTAAAATTTTTCATTATAAACAAAAAAGTAACAGCCTGGAATGTATACTGGCGCTATGGCTGTTTGTACCCCACCCCCCCTCCAGAACATAACTGGCAGAATATTGGTGCTCTTTGGGCACTTCCGGGACACACACATGGTGTTTTGATATGTCACGTAAACGGGATGAATAGGGACACATTATGCTGGGATTGAATTTTATTGGTAACCTAAAAGCACTCTATTTTTTAAATTAAATTAAAATAATAATAATCTATACCTTTATACTAACAAATTGTCTGTATTCAGCGTTGGTATCCCGTTCAAAGTTTACCCTGTTTTACCGACACCGCTGTCTCAAAATAAGAAGTATCGTTAAAACACAAATTATTTTCAAAATGTTTTCTTTGTATTTCAGAAAGACATATGCTACGTTTCCCAAGATTACGACAACGAACTGGCGGCAACAGCAGGGTTCGATGAGACCAAAGCAAAGTACATCCTGCCGGATGGACAGCACATACTCTTGGGAGAGGAGCGGTTCCTCTGTCCAGAGGTCTTGTTCCAACCTCAACTAGAGGGGCTAAAGTGCAGAAACGTCATCGATGTTATCAGTCACAGTATTGATTTGTGTGATCTTGATCATAGGTACGTTATGGTTTTTACAATATTTTTCGTTAAGTTTCTGCATTTTCTCAAATCGGTGAAGAAAACCGCCGTCAAATAACCGGAATGTGGTATACAAAAGTTTTGAAGACATATGACATCTTCCTCTCACAGAGCGGACGCCTTTGCTTCGACAACGGGGACGACACGTAGGGACGTTTCATCTTGTATGGTAAAAAAAATTGGTGACCTATCGGAACAGTGACGAACCGGGAATAACGAACTTTCTAACTTTCTTTCTTTCTTTTTTTTTTTACGCTGTTTGATAATCTTTTCACAGGTCCATATTCTACAACAACATAGTGTTCTCTGGGGGATCCAGCATGGTGACAGGTCTTGTAGAACGCCTTACCAAGGAGCTGACCAAACTCCACAAGAAGAAGCTGCCAGACGTCAAGGTCAAGATTGATGCGATGACCAACCGGCAGAACGCGGCGTGGGCTGGGGGGTCCATTTTGGCTACCTTGCCTAACTTAAAGGGATTCTGGCTAACTAAGGAGGAGTATGCTGACTCGGGCTCAGATCGAGTCAAATCTAAGTTCTTTTAGACGAGAAAGTATCCTAGAAGAGTGGACACTGCTCGTCAGCGCGGTCGGACGAAGGCTACGAGACAAATGTATTAACGGTGCGCCGCATGGAGAGGCGGTGAGTGCCGCTCGTCCGCGCGATCGGGCGATGTCGAGGCATCAACGGATTTCATAAAAGCCAATGCAACGTGAGGACTGCTTCACCACCCGACGACATAATATAGCAACATTTGAAAGCATGGAACAACGATTTTACCTTTAAGATAAGACCAAATTCATTTACTGGCTTTAAAAATACTATGTTCGGAACATCACAGAATTACAAGCAATATAGTAGGAGCAAATCTTAGTAAAAAGATGCTCAGTACATATCGCTCATGAATGTACTAACCGAGGCTGCTTCAATAAGTGCATTCGAGGCCTCCACGGCAGGCGATGAAACCTCGCTATAAACTTTTACTTACTTAATACGAATAATATTTGAAAGTTATCGCCAAAAAAAAAGTGGATAAAATAAGCGTACAAAATTAATATTAAAATCACGAAACTCATACGAGGCGTCGTTTTCAGGGACATAAATCAAACAATAAAACCGTGATTAGCAAATCACGGTTTTGTTTGTGATGGTATGGTTCGATGGTGTTGGACTGTTAGCCCAAGTGTTTGTCATGTGACATGAATATTAAGAGCAGTCACGTGGTTTTGTGAGTGATATAACGCCTTCACTTTACTTGAGTAAGATCACCATTATGGTTTTTAAGAAAGAAAAATACATCATATATGGTAACAGTTCATGAAACTGGGCACGCTGATAAATATATTATAAAAAGTGAAATGCTTTTAAAAATATATACCGAGATTTGTGAAAGTACCTAGCGCGTACTTTGGCTTAGACATAATACATGTATCCGTCTTTGTCTGGCACTTGTAGTTTTTGTCATTAGTGTTTTCTTTTTGTGAGTCAGTGCCGAGAATAACGCCTAGCCTAGCTATATAAAACTGATAAAGGTCGCGGCGGGTGTATAACGCCTGATGAAAGTAAAACACGTGTAACATAATTATGTTCTTACGGCTGTTCGCAGCTTCAGTAGATTTCAACTTAGTTATGTATATGTACATAAAGTGGTATATTTTTATTTACATTCAAATAAATAATGTACCTTAACTGAGAAGTATTTGGTTTCATTGTGTAGCGGAGTTCCAGAGAAGCTCTTACTCATTGCAATTACTAAATCTGTTTGTTTCTGAAACTCGTATCTACTCCGTATTCGAAACTGAGATTGCAATTAAAATTAAAGCGCAATGTAATCAGCTGTTGTATAATACAAATGTAGAGAATCATATGATTATAAGTAGGAAAACGTAGAGCAATATGCAAAAACATATTCATTTAAAGATTGCTTTGGGGTGGGGTAAGTTCAGCAGCACTTATTGCAACAATACAATTTTTATTATTTTCAGAATCGTAGATGATCGTACTATTTTTGTTGGGATGTTGCTGGGTTAGAACGTGAAATTTTGTTGGTCCCGGTTACAAAGTATAAAGTAAGTAATGGTCAATAGAAATTGAGGTCACAATCAAAAGTAGCTTAAAATAAATTACTTATGGATAGACAGGTAATAAAGTAGTATTTGCCAGTGAGCCATAAACTAGACAGTAAGGTCGGTATATCTGGGGCGCAGTCTCCAGTCAGCTTTATTGCGATAACAGAAGGAGATAGAATATGTGTACTCGCATTAAATAAGTTATTCGTACATACTACATGGTATTATTTACTTTATTTATATTTTTACAAATTATTTACATTTTTAAATATTCCTTAGAAAATAAACAATTTAAAAAACATTTAAAAATATAAAAAATTGTAGCCCACCGGTATCGGGAACAGGGTCAAAGCTACCGATGGTTAGGGCTCCAGAGAGAGGAACCTCCTAACAATACGCGCCGTGTCCAGAAGTACCACTTTCTGAATCAAGCCCTTGATCCAGCTGCCTAACGAGAACCTCCTCAGGTATTGATCGAGGCTCTTGGCAATGAAGCCATGGGGTGATACAACTATCCGTTTGCTCTGCAGAATTGGTGTTTGGGTATTCAAATTGAGGGAATAAAATTGAAAGTGTGTGACAAACATTTATTAAAATTAAACATGGTTAAACAGTATTGTTTTGTGGAGTTTCTGCTGTAAGCCAATCTTACTGCCTAAGTTTCTCAATGCATTACATTTCGCATAATGGAATATTCTTAAATTTAGATAAGAATTAGCCAATGCTTTTACTTGTTTTAATTCTTGTTGTTCTTCATCCGTTATACATTGCATAGAGTGTCGTGGACTAATTAGATGATTGAGTCTTGTATAAAATATTGGTTTTAATCACATCAAACTTTTGAAAGATATTCTCTATACGGCAAACCTCCGAAGTAAGTACGTAAGTGCGCACAAAGAACAAATCGTAGTCATCAATCCGGAACTTGTAAATGTAAAAACTGTTCAACACCGTCCTGAAGAGTTACTTCTTGAAACCTTATGAAGAGTTAACTTCGGCGTTGTTATCTCTGTCAAAGGAAGCCCTCTTCCTTCACGTCGTTCTTTGCAAGATATCAGGAGCGGCCGGAGCCTGTAGTTGCAAGACGCCCGCCATTGCCGACTGAAAAGAGCGTGGAAAGGAAACGAAATTCTTTTTTTTTTCCAACGAAATTCTTATTTTTTTCTCATAAATTATTATTTCACTATTTTATGTAACCGTTGATGTCTTATCCGGAAACAAATTATCTCTGTCGAAACGAAGTTTCTTATTTGTTATAAAAATGTCTGGTCACCCTATTAGAAAGAGACAAAGGGCTCTGTTATAAATATCTCTCTCGTCACGTTTTTCTGGTAGAGTGCTCAGTCCAGTTTATTATACTAAGTCCATGGTTGGGCATGGGTTAACCTATTAGAATACTCATATTTCGCCAGTTATGATGAAGTCCCATGTTATAGGCGGGAAGCTTATTGCAATCAACCTGGACATTTTATTGAATATGAATATAAAACACAATATCATCTCCACGTCATAATTTAGCCTTGACACATTATGTTCACAGGAATGACATAAATCCATACAGAAATAGAGAAAAAATATCGCCATTCCGTGCTTGGAACACGATATATTGGTATTTGGAGCGATTATATATGGGCATGATTAATCATGTCGCTTTAAGGTTGTTGTATACTGGAACGAGCAGTTTGATTTATTTGTTGCATCTTGTGCATGTTTAGCTGGTGCTTCCTGTACTTCGTGATTTTTTAGTAGTCTTACAACTGCAGCCCACTTCATGTATCCAACGACTACTAAATATGCATAAAAAATATAAGTATTTATGAGATTTGAAGCGATGATCTACTCGACTCGTGCGCTGCGTAGGTAAGTTCTACAGTTTGACATGAAAACATTATTAAAAAAAGCCTTTAATTCTCCCATAAATACATAGAACATTATTAACAGGTTTTTTAATAATTCTAATGTATTTTTTATTTTTCTTTGTACATACCTATTGTCTTAGTTAATGATAAAAAAAATCGCGCCTAGAGGTATTTATGTCGGATACCTTGAGTAGACCACCTTTGTAAGACGACTAAAAAGTCACTTGATTGATTGATTGACCTCAATTTTCAAAAGTTTTGGACATTGATTGTGGCTAACGTGAGATTGATTTGCTTTGATGCGATGCTTAGTTTGTGGGTCACCGATTATATTTGACACAACTGTTTTATCTCTATTTATTAATAAACTGATTTTAACTTGATTTGGACGTTTTTAATTACGACAATTGGCCTTCTGATCTATGAACCAAGAGTTAATCTATCCTTTAACTGAAATAATATGATCTCAATATCATATTAAGTCTGTATGCCCCCACAATCTCTGACAACTTTATAATTCCACTTTATTGCCTCAATGTAAGTTAAAGCACGTGATGTAAAAGCTAAAAATATCTGATAAATTTTTAGCGATCGAGTCAGTGTGTCGTTGTCTTTATCATTTGTATCACATCAAATGTACCTGGCCGCCTGGAACGAGGATAAATATATCAAATGTTTTTATTTGCGCATGACAAGGTCAAATTCAAGTTTTATTACGTCAAAAAGTCGGTTTTTTATTGTGTTATATTTTTTTATTGAATAAAATGAGTGACCCTTTCGAGAAACCATTAGTGGTGATCGACAATGGTAGCTACAACATCAAAGCTGGGTTTGCTTGCGACAACCATCCAGTATCAATCTTCAGGACTACGGTCGGACGGCCAAAGTACCTCCAAGGATCGTATGGTAAGACTCCATACGAGGTGTATATTGGGGACGATGCCTGGGAGCGCAGTGATGAACTGGATTTGAGTTTTCCGGTCGTGAAGGGGAAAATCTGCCACTGGGACAATATGGAGCGGGTGTGGCACCATATATTCTATAGGGAGCTAAAATCGGCTCCTGAAGACCGAGCGGTGCTGCTGTCTTGTGCCCCTTCAACTACTTTAGAAGACAAGTGTGTATGCATTAGTTTTTATTGTAGCACTTGATTATGACTCTAAGAACATAAAATTTTAAATTCACTGACTGACACCGCTTAACCAAATATCTTGGTCTATAAGCACAAAGTTTTGCACAAGACTTGTTTAGATATTAATAATGAATGTGACCATTAAGCCTAAATCACACACAAAGCAGGCGCGGGTCTGGCGTGTGTCGGGTCGGGCCCGTTGCGTGAGACACGCTGCTCAAGGCCTTCACACACAACGCGGGTGGGGTTCAGGCACGTGTCGCGTGGCGCGTTGCTTGTGTGACCGCCAAGAAATAGCACCATCCTGCAAAATAAATAAATAACCATGTGCACGATTTTGGGTCGCGCACGTCACTGGCAAAGTCGGCATCACAAAATCCTGTTATTTCTTCATTACCATCTTTGGTATAAACTAACTTCAAATCTTTTGTACCTTGTAGATATCTAAATACTCTCTTCACAGCAGACCAGTGATCGGTGCTTGGATTTTTGTTAAATCTGCTGTGTATTGACAGCAAAGGCTATATCTGGTCGAGTACCCTGAGCCACATAGAGTAAAGATCCAATTGCTTGTTGATACGGACAATCAAACTTTTCTTCTTCTCCCCTTTTATTGAATTTCATACCAACTTCAAATGGCGTTTTCACAGGTTTGCAGTCTGACATTCTGAATCGTGCCAAGATTTCTTTTATGTATTTTTCTTGATCTATCATTACGTTACGTTACGTTTTCTCTGTTTCTGGTAATTAGAATTCTGAATGACACCTCCCTTGCTGTTAAATGTGACATTAGATCCACTCTTCACAATGGTGCTGACTGAAAGGAGGTTTGCCGCTAAACCAGGGACAAACAGAACATTCTGAACTTGTATTTTATCCTCCTGGTTTATGTGTATATCCATACATCCAACTCCCTTTACAGCTAATGGCTCTCTATTTGTCACACTCTTCACTGATGGCTCAGTGACTTTATACATCCAATCATCTCTGCTTGTCATGTGCATGGATGCACCGGAGTCTATTAGCCATTTATAACTCACATTTTGTTGAACAGTTGCTGAAAAAGTAGCGGCCATTTTCATGCAACCTTTTACGAGTACCACGTTGTGACTATAGATCCAAACTCAACAAGTATTTCGTCAACTGAAGTTGTAATTATACTTTCCTGATATTTCCAACTGTACTACGCTGAACTACGCTCTGCTACCATGAAGGAAATTGCAGGATTTGTAGCAATAATAGAAATATATTCTGATACAACTTGTTATTTTACTGTAACCAATAGCAACCAATCGAAACACACAGATTATGAATTAACAAGACACGTTGGCAGCGCCACCCGCCACAAAATACAAACTAAAATGGTTGGGTTCCATTAAATCTTAACAAATTGCCTTTATTGTTTTAGCGTAGAATATTAACTTTTGAATGCCTGTTGGTAACATATGACTGAACCTACCTTTTATCTCCTTAGCACCATGTACTTGTACAAATATGGGTACCATGTACTTGTACAAATATGGGTACACCCATATATGCAAAATAAAATATTACTTACCTAAACATGGTAAATATCCCGTTTCAATTGTTAATGATAATGTTGCTGACCATGACAGTCTAATCTATACTAATATGATAAAGCTGAAGAGTTTGTTTGTTTGGTTGAATGCTAATCGCATAATCTCAGGGACTATTTTTTTCAATTCGAACCAGTAGTTAGAATTTAGGGTTGGATAGCCCATTTATCGTGGAAGGCTATAGGCTATATAACATCACGCTACGAGCAATAGGAGTGAAGCATCAATGAAATGTTGCAAAAACAGGGAAAAATTCCTTTTGAGAGCTTCCGTTGCGTGCGCTGAGTAAACGGTTAAAGTTACGCAAGAATCATGTAAGACGGAATTGTTCCACTTAAAAAGTTAAAAACCGCGATTGCTTATGTCTTATCTTTTAAGGTTTTATGGTAATAAAATTTGTTATAAAATAAATCATTATTTGCAAAGGTGTTTGATAAACATGGTGGCCTTATCCGAATAAATACGTTATTCATCAGAAGTATATTTAATTTTGAACAAAATTGCTCTTACATCATTTAATTTCAATGAAGATCTTAGGAGATATCACAGTTTTCAAATAACTCCGCAGCAAAATGATGATCAAGTACTGCGCGCGCATTTTTATTATGCGGAATGATGTGTGTGATATATGCTTCTTTAGAATTGTATTATTGGTGCCTACGACCCACTCTTTTCCAACCCTCCCTCTCTCTCTCTTATGTGACGCAGACGAAGTTGCGTGTGTCAGCTAGTAACTTATAAGCCTAATTAGTTTTTCGCTTTAAACCTCGATTATAAGGGACAGTTATTTTTAACCAATTACGTACAGTCGGAGAGAATTATGACCCTTCTAATTTATTACCTCCAAGCTACATAATTCTATTCTAGCATTTGATATTCTCAGGAATTTTCTCTCGTGTGGAATTTTCTCTCAGAAATCAAGTTAAGTAAGAGTTACTAGTCTAGGTCGGATTATCGCAGTAGTGAGTCTTTTCTCACAAGTTGAACTTATCGAACTACTTTATTATCAGAATGTTTTAACGCGTCGATATATAAAGGAGTTGGATTCATTTCTTTGCGCACCGAGACTAATATGGGGACTTTCAATAGAAAAATATTAACATATCACGAACCGGTAGAGGACTTTTGTCAGTACACCACGGATCATCCTCATCATAATCAGCCCATAGTGTTTTAAACTGTCAAGTTGACCTTCACAACCTGGTTGAGGCTAGCGTAAACCAGAGACGGCACGGCAAGAAATTTAATCTTTACTTTACGTAAATTCATACGTAGGTAGTGGTAACAAGAAGGCCCTACCTATACCCAGAATTATTAAAATGCATACCAACTTGAGCTCATGCCAGCCTGGTACTTTTTGGGGAACATATGTGTCATATTATATGAGGAGGATATTATGCAGGAGGATGGCACAGCCCAGGATTAGGATTACGTCACTACTTGGAACTTTGAGCCGTTAAATCTATAGTTTATGAAGGACAATGGTACTTATTAAAAGACGAAGCCTCAAAATTGACAGTAGGCGCTAGTAAACCTGAGCAATGTTTTGAGCTGTCAAAGATCTACAAGTGACAGTCCGGACTAACGGTTTATAATATCCATTACATACCAAGCCCCCTTAGTGTAGGGGTCTGGTCTCTGGGTGGGATGGACGGGGTCATTCATCCACTGACCGACCACGGCATGCTGTGGTTAATCCATGACCCGTGCGATTGTTATTGTTCTGAAGTGGCCGCATTAAAGTCACAAAATGTAATATTCAAAGCTACCGTTATGTTTAACCGACTGAATGTAAGAGGGAGAAGGATTTTTCTTGATGATTATGAACCGGGGCGTCAGACAGCGGTAAATAACGCGAAGTGTATGCGTCGGCCTGACCTGTATACATTTACATACGATTAGTTGTTCAGCTACCAACCGAGTTGATTCGATTTGGTTTCTTCTGAATAACGACCCTCTTGTAAGTTTGCGGTTGCCATCTTTGTACACAAAGGTATGTTTGTTTTATTTTTTACTCATTGTTATTTATTAGAACGTTTTTTTTTGTTTTGTTTTTTTTTTTTCAGTGTTCACAAGCGCGACTTTTTCAACTCGGTGAGTTAAAATACGCAGGATGTTTATTAACTTACGAATCAAGGCGAATAAGTCAGGATTTCATGGCAAGTTCCAACCATTACTAGTAACTAAACTACCAAACGATTGAAATTCTAGAAACACTTATCCCGATAGACCCGTTAGTGTTCCAGCATTAGACGTGTTTACATTGTGACAGATCTGAGTGTAATTAGCACAGATGTTAAGGCATCGGAATAGCTGTAGCCTAGAATGTTAACCAACTCTACTCTATTCCCCCTACAATCTAGGACAAATTACGCTATCAAAATTAGCGCTGTTACACCGTTTCAGAGTCAGCTGTACTGAGCAATAGTAATTTGTGGAATTATGTCGAATTCACTTACAATTCTGCCCGCTTTGTTTGTAGGAAGACCGTGAAGATAAAAGGACGGAACATAATTATAACGTTGGTTTCTGTATTTGAGATTTTATCTATATACGAATAATTCAATTTTTAATGCCTTATTAAAAGTTATGCTTCAGCGAGTAATGTAAAATAATTGCTTATTTTTCGCGTTAAAATGTGTGTTGTCTAAGAAAAGTTTTTGGGCGGATCGCTTAACTGTTGGCCTAGCAGTCATCAGGCTACGGTAGTCTACTGGTTGACATGGAACTCTCCAAACGTACGCTATTCAAAACGAGTTCAGCTGCTACCAGCCACTCTGCGAAGATCGTCGCTCTAACGAGCCTAGCTCGTCGTACCTTACGTTTACCGATAGGCGGTCCCCACTCAAGAAAACGTCTACCACCCCACCAGTCAGATCGTCCGGTTCTACGGCCCAAATGGCCGGCCCATTGCCGCTTGTCACATTTTGTCCTAATCTTAATCCTTGATAAACTTTGATCATATTAGAAATTTAACCACTCCTGAAGTAGGCCTCCCCCCATTCTTTCCACTGCTCACGATGGTGTGCTTCTCCTCGCCAATTCGCGAGAAAACCATCCAATACGTCCCACCATCTTTTCTTCGGTCTACCGCGACCCCGTCTAGCTGTTTCAGGGCTCCAGTCTTGCGATATTCGGGCCCACAGGTGTGCAGCTATCCGGCAGACATGGCCTGCCCAGTCCCATTTTAGTCTGGCAGCTTTATAAGATACGTCGAGAATTTGCGTTCTGGAGTGCAATCCGGAGAGTGGGTGGAGTGTTCCTTATCCGGTCAGTTCTTTTTACACTCAGTATGCTGCGCTCCATCGCTCGTTGGCAAACCTTGAGTTTGAACTTCTGGACGTTAGTCAAAGACCAAGTCTGTGCACCATATGTCAGAATGGGGATACCCATCCATTGGCTTGCGTTTTAAGGGGATAGGTAAATCGCCCTTGAAGAGCTCTTTCATGGACCAGTAGCTCTTCCAGGCGTTTTCGTGCGTCTTGCTACTTCTTTATCTTGTCTCGCCTGGAAGGAGACTACTTGGCTCAGGTAGATGTGTTCTTGGACATAGTGTAATTTCTCCCCGTTTACGTGCACGTTTATAGGTGATCTGTTGGTCATGAGCTTAGTCTTTGACATGTTCATCTTGAGTCCAACCTCAAGGCTTGCTTTGTCGAGTTCTTGAAGCATATTTTCCAGTTCCGCAGCTGATGAAGAGAAAAGTACAATTTCATCAGCGAAGCGTAGATTTGTCAACCTCGCCTCACCGAGACAGATACTTCTCTCTTCTCGGGCGGTCGCCAACATTCTAAAGACTTCTTCTAGGGTACTGATAAATAGCTGTAGAGATAGCGGGTCGCCCTGTTTGACTCCCTTAAGGATTCTAAATTGCAGACCTGTCCGTTCTAATTTTATAGCGGCTGTACTGCTGGTATAGATATTTTGTAAAAGACTTATATAGGCAGATTCTTCATTTTGATTGCTAAGAGCGTTAAAGATGGCAGAGTGCGTTATACTATCTAATGTTTTAGAATAGTCCACAAATGCAGGGTAAAGTGGGATATTGAATTCTAAAGATTTTTCTATTATATGTTTGATGGTATGCAAATGGTCGGTGGTAGAAAGTCCGGGACGGAAGTCTACTTGTTCAGGAGGTTGTTGTTTATCTAGATCACCAGCAATGCGATTTTCTACGACTTTTATAAAGATTTTATAGAGATGGGAGATCAGACTGATGGGTCTAAAATTATTTATGTCCAACTTGTCTCCCTTCTTATGCAGCAATATAATATTTGAATGGCAAAAGTTTGTGGGGAAAACACCCGAACGAAGAATGTCATTGAACAGATTTGTGATGTGGGGAAGAAGTATTGGTTCGCCGATTTTCAGGGCTTCCGAGCTAACGCCATTTTCGCCGCATAACCTTCTTCATTTTACTTAGTGCAAAGTGGACTTAGCCGCCAGAAATCGGTGGATTGGTGTCTGGGCAGAAGTAGCTAGATGTGTCCTGTTATGGGACGTCTATCGGAATATAGGGATTGATAAAATGTTGTGCATATTATGTCTATAATTTTGTCTCTGTTGACTTGTTTATTGCCGTTACTATCTTTTAGATTTGAAATCCCCGTTTTACTATTTTGTATTCCTTGCTTGCCTATTTTAAGGGAACGATTCTTTCGTAATGCATTTTGTACTATTATGTTGTTATAATTTCTAATGTCTCTTCTGATACTACGTTTTACTTCCTTATCCTTTAATCTGTAGTTTAAATCTAATTTTCTGTACCCAAAGTAAGTCTCTGATCTGTAAATTGCAAAGTGTCGGGTGATAATTGTTTAGTTCTACTTTTGGTTTGCTTAACAACCTTAATTGCCTTTTTTATACTATTTGTGATGTCCCTAAACAGTTGGTTTGTATCATTCAGTTCTTTAGAAACTGTGTTAAAGAAATCAAAACTATGTATGAGTTCTAAATTAAATTATTTTTTACACGTAATGAGGGTTTCCCTATTCAATCTTCTGATTTGATTTCTAAAAAGATTTTACGGAGGTTTTTTACGTTAAACCCGTAGTGGTGGGCTGAACTAAATTTGATTTGATTAATGACTTCTATGTTTTTTTATTTTTCGTCTGTTGGAGGTTAGTATGTAATCGTATTTCGTTTTTGTGTTTGGAGAGATCCACGTCCAACATCTTTGATGCTTTTTTGTAGAAGAATCTATTTCCTATGCATAACTGTTGTCCAAAGGCAAACTGGCAACTGCATCCTCTATTTATTAAGTTATTAAGAACAAGAAAAGGAACTTGTCCTGAAGCAAATAAGTTCAAACAGTGAACAATATATGACATCATTCATTAGTAGAATAAACGCTTCAGTAAAGCTTCCATTTGACGGCACGGTTGGCGCAGTGGCTGAGCGATTGACTGCTGCGCTTCGTGTCGCGGGTTCGATTCCCGCACGGAACAAATATTTGTATGGCCTACAGGTAATTGTTCCGGGTCTGGCTGTTTGTGTATGTGAACACACCCACGATACAGGAGAAATTCCTAGTGTGGGGCAACGTGTTTTTTTTTCCCGGTTCTCACTTATGTGGGGCATATCGTTAGTGTCTCATTATCCGGTCCAGATGCCTGTAGTGTGTAGCCAGTTCTCTGTAGCACTATCGTGGCAGGAAATTGGATGTCATTGCACAAGCTCTGCTGACTTCCTGTCATGTTTGAGTGAGGTGATAATCTATATTGTGGCTATGTAGGTTATGTCAAATATAACCGAAAGATAGTCGAATTTCTCGGTGTCTGATTTTTGACCTACATTTTTGCTGTTCGACCGATTTCTGTAGGATTATCGTGTTAGTCACAAATCACAGAATCGCTGCGCTGCGAAGGTATCGTCAAGAGAAGGCAATTTTAATACAAATTGCAGTCTGTATTTGTATGAGTACTATTGACGAATCGAATTGTAGCTCGCATTTGAATGAGGATTACAGTTCGAAAGCGTTACCATTTATTTTCAGTACGATTTTATGTTTACTATTATACGTTTGTTGACGCTACAACCGAAGCGATATCGTGCTCTGTCGTACTCATCAATCAAAGAGTTATTTTTTGGATTGTTTGTGTAGCAAATTATCAAGAGTTTAACAATACAAAACATAACTTGAGCACAAAACGATACTATGAACCTGGCTACACGTGTGTCGGATCAGCACTCCATCGACAATAATGAGAATCTTTATTGTTCGACGATCGATCTCTTTATAATTCTGTTCGCAATTTTTTTGTGCGCTCCAATATATTTCGTTGTTAAGCTCTTAAGGCATTAAGTCAGGATTTTGTACTGAAAAGCGTCTGACAATGGGAGAATATTTAATAACTTGGCTTCAATACGTTGAGTAGACGTGACTTTGAGGTGTCGATCTGATCTCATGAGTCAGAAACAGTCAATGGGGAGACTTTATTATCTGCTTTGTTCAATGTGCATGTATTCCTAGGGCTACTCGGGACACGGATCCCAAAAATGGTTCTTTTGCAAAATGAAAAGTTTTAAAAACAAAAACCGGCCAAGTGCGTATTGGGCAACGCACAATGTAGGGTTCCGTAGTTGCGAATTTGCCTTCGAACGATGATTTTTATTGTAATATAAAAACAAACTTACATTTGCAGTTGAAAAACGTGTGCTTCCAAACATTATGTTTAGGAAAATACGTTATCAAGTACTTTTAATAAGTTGGTCGACTATTACTCGTAAACTTGTAAAGCCTACTTAGCTGTGATAGTTTTGATTTTAATTTCTTTATATATACGACCACTGTGATTTTTTTTTCACATACCCAAACACAACCGTTTAGCTGGAAGAGGGGGGGGACACTTGAGTCTAACAAAGATTTTATTTTACCACTTTGTTGGCGTAACTAATCTGTATATTCATGCCAAATTACAGCTTTCTAGTAACAGCCTTTGAGCTAAGCCGGGGACAGACAGACGGACATGGCGAAAAGGGTTCCTTTCCTTGTGACTACGGGACCCTAAAAAGTTTTTTTTCTCAATGAATCAGCCCAGTTTATGCATAGTGTGGCGATACATAAAACTGTTAACTACCGTCAGGGTAATCAATTTTTTAAGTATCTTGATACTGTATCCGAACTTGCTGGGCCATAGCCATTTCATTTAGCTATCAAAGAAAAAAATGCTAATAACAGTATGGTCATTATTTTATGGCTAGAAAATGCTATATCTATGCGATATAAAATGACCTTCTATGCTATTATGAGCTTATTCGGAACTGATACTCTTCGATATTATATATTAAGAAAATTCTAAACAAAAAACCAAACATCTCTTTTATTTCAGAGTAAAATGCTGCGAAGTTTTCTTCGAAAATTTGAACGCTCCTGCATTATGTGTGAAACCACAAAGTGTACTAGCATTGTTCGGATCAGGCTGCACCACAGGACTCTCTGTAGACCTGGGAGACCACATCACGGAGATCCAACCGATCTACGAAGGAGGCTCCATCAGCTATGCTAACATGGACATCGAAATAGCTGGGGATGCTATCACTGATTTCATGAAAGATAGGTTCGAAAAAAGAGGGTTAAACCTAGGTAGAAATGCTGATGAAATCATTGAAGACTTAAAGAGCAACTATCTTTACGTTTCCAAACATGGTGTTCTGTCAAGAGAAGATAATCAAAAAACGTACAAGCTACCAACTGGTGAAAAAATAGACGTGAATGAGGAGATTTATATGGCTAGTGAGTTGTACTTCCAACCAGAGTTAGTGATGGGGAAGAAGACACATAGTCTGTCTTTACACGATGCAATTATGACTGCGGTCCTAAAATGTGATTCGGGTCTACAGCCTGATATGTACGACACAATAGTGATTCATGGAGGAATGGCAACCATGCCAGGGTTGAGTAAGCGTTTGTCTCGAGAATTAGAGGCAATAATTCACAGACCCGTGAAGATTAAACTCCATTCGGAGACTTATGCTTTGGCGTGGTTTGGGGGTGCCGTCTTCGCAGGTATATTGGATGCTAGGAAAGTTTGGGTGAGCAAGAAGCAGTTCGAAGAACATGGCGAGAAAATCATAAAGAACATGTTCTAAACATGTTGATCCAGGTATACAGATTTTGGTATTTGTGACGGGCTCTAGTATTTTATTTTGAAAAGTCATCATTATCTGAGTTGCCTTTTCTCAAGTATGCTGGGGTCGGTTTTCCGTTTAACCGGATGCAGCTGAACACTTTGGTAAACTTTGAAAACAAGCTATGATGAATTTATAGTTTCCGTATTTTATTAAACGTTTATATAACATTTATTTTATATTGATATCTTTAGAATTTTCTAAAGATATATAAAATTAAAAAAAAATATATGCCTATACAAATTAAATATCTCCTGAACAAGGCTTTTTTGATACAGTAATGTTATTACTCATTAAGTGATTTTTTAAATGACCCTATCGACGGGTGCAAAGTAAAAAAGTTAACTGCAAATTTGCGAATTTCTGATTAATATAGTAACTTGCTAATATAAATAGGTCTACCGATACCACCCGGTAGTTGGATGGTGAAAGTTTTATCGCTTCGGCTGATCACTGGATAGGGTCCGTTGTATGGTGGTTGCAATGGTTTCTTGACTGCGTCATTTCGTACGAATACTTCCTTGCAGGTTTGTAGGCTTTGGGGTACGAATATGCTGTTGGTGCTACTGGTGCGTGACTGTGCTTGGCGATACGTGCTTATTACTGATTGTAGCTTCTCAACATAGCTGTAGTCCATAGTGTCTGGCTTTGATGGTACGAAAAAGTCTCCTGGTAGTGTGAGAGCGTGACCGTAGGTAAGCTGTGCAGCACTGACACCGCTGTCACTTCGCGTTGCTGCTCGCAGCCCTAGCAGCACTGTAGGCAGCTCCTCAATCCAGGTGTTCGTGCTCAAACGTGCTATTAATGCCGATTTCATGCAGCGGTGCCACCTCTCAATCATTCCGTTGCTCTGAGGATGGTACGGAGTAGTGTGAATGCGCTTGATACCAAGTAATCTTGTCAGTGCGTTGAACAGGCTGCTTTCAAACTGTCGACCTTGGTCAGTCATCATACGAGCTGGACAACCGAACAGTGTGATCCAACCTTCATACACGATCCTAGCGACAGTGTCAGCTGTTATGTCTTGTGCGGCGTGCGCCTCGGGCCAGCGCGTTGCTCGGTCGATCATCGTGATGACGTAACGGTGTCCTTGAGGCGAAGTACGTAGCGGGCCAACGATATCAACGTGCAAATGTTCGAAGCGTTGTGATGGTTCGAAGGTCGTTACCGGGCTTGTAGTGTGCCGGTGGACTTTTGCACGCTGACATTGGATGCAGTTTGATACCCATTTCTTCACGTCAATGTTCATAGATGGCCAGAAGTATCGTGTTTGTATTAGGTTTCTTGACGTCCTTATTCCGGGATGACTGAGGTTGTGAATCGCATTAAATATTTTAATGCGGAATTCTTGAGGTAAATACGGGCGAACGTTTTTTGTTGATTTCTCACAATAGATAGCTTAAGTCATACCAGGTAATGTTATCTTTCGCATCTTCATATTTGATTTATGAATTAAATCATGAATAGTTGTGTCCTTTTCTTTGCGCTTGCAAGTGATACGTAGTCAATGGGAGTGGGGCAGTTAATAGATTCGATGCGCGATAAGGCGTCGGCGACAATATTATCTCGCCCGCTGATGTGACGTATGTCATTAGTAAATTCACTAATAAACAATAGCTGTCTGCTGCGGCGGGGTGTTTCAGAGTCTGATGATATTTTATGAAGCGCGTGTGTGATTGGCTTGTGGTCTGTATACACAATCAGTTCGCGTCCTTCGTATAATTTTCTGAAGTGCTTCATCGCTAAGTATATGGCTTGAAGTTCACGATCGAATGTTGAATATTTTTGCTGCGCCGGTGTGAATTTCTTTGAGAAATAACCAAGTGGCTGCCATTTGCCGCCGACTTGTTGTTGTAGTACGGCGCCCGCGCATTTGTCTGATGCGTCACACATTAAGCCTGTGTGTGATGCGTCACACATTAAGGCTGTGTGTTGTGGATGTGCCAAGTAGGTTGCTTTTTGAATGCATTGCTTGCATTCTTCAAAAGCTCTTGATGTTTCTTCGTTCCACTTTATTTCGGTTTTGTCTCGTTTTTTTGAGTGTGTATTATGTAAATACATGTGCAGAGGTGCTTGAATCGCTGCGGCGTTCGGTATGTTTTCTCGGTAATAATTGATCATACCGAGAAAACGTCGTAACTCTTCAACATTCTTCGGTTTCGGGTATTCGCTGATTACTCTCACCTTTTCTTGTGGTGGTTTTATGCCTTCGGGTGAAACAAAGAGGCCTAGGAATGTGAGTTCTCTCTTGGCGAATACACATTTAGCGGGGTTGATTGTGATACCATATTCTTCCAGGCGCTGTAGTACGGTTGTGAGGTTCTTTCGAGCTGTTGTTTCGTCTTCTGCAGTCACAAGTAGGTCGTCGACGAATGGGTAGACAAAGTCAAGGCCTCGGAGAACTTCGTGAATAATTCTCTGGAATGTTTGACCAGCGTTCTTCTGTCCTGGGTTATAATGGCTGTCTTCTCTATGTCTTCTTCAAGGACTGGTATTTGGGAGTATGCCCTGTTCAGGTCAAGAGTTGAGAAAACTTGCTTGCCGGCGAGCTGATACGTGAAGTCCTTTATTCGTGGAATGGGATAACGGTCAGGCTTGGTGACTGCGTTGAGTCGCCTGTAATCACCACATACTCGTATATCACCATTTTTCTTCGGTACTATGTGGAGTGGACTAGACCAACAACTTTTGCTAGGTCGGCAGAGTCCCTGGCTCATCATATTCTCAAACTCCTTCTTCACCTTTTCGTAGCGATGCGGGGGTAAAGGCCGAGCTCGAGCATGTATAGGTGGGCCGGTTGTTTAAATGTAGTGCTCGACTTTGTCCTTCGGGTTGAGTTTCATTGATGACAAACGAGTGACGTTGGGAAAATCAGCTAGTATGTCATGAAACGTTTGTTGAAGATCGATGCTGCGTACTGTAGGTATGCTTGTATATCGCCCTAGTGCCTTCGATGAGAGTTTGGTATTGCTGTCGATGAGACACTCGTTTCTTAGGTCGACCAGTAGGTTATGGTAGCCTAGGAAATCTGTACCAAGTATTGGTTTGCTTACGGCAGCAACGATAAACTTCCACTTGTAGGGACGACGTAGACTTAAGTTGATGTCTAACGTTTTTTCTCCGTATGTGGGTATCTCTGAATTATTTGCGGCGTATAACTTGTACGGCAGTGGGGTAGATCGAGTTCCTTTTCACTTCGGTATCACAGATATGTTCGCGCCAGTGTCGACCAGGAAAGTTGTGTTGGTTTTCTTGTCGGTGATGAAAAGGCGATATGATTTGCTGTAGACATTAGGTTCCGCCACTGCTAATGCCTGTTTTAGTTTTCCGTATTATTATCCTTGTTATAACTGCATGGCGTAGTACAATGTCGTGCTTTTGAGCCAAATTTTCGGTGATAGTAGCAATGCGGCGAGGGAGAAGATGAGCGAGATCTGTAATTTCTTGAGTGCGAGCGAGACGGCGTTCGTGTACGGTCGTGGCGATGATAGCATTTGTGTTGATAATGCGGTGGTGACGATCTGTGTGTGCACCGACAATTATCTTTCTTGAGCTCGGCGATTTCTAGGTGTAACTTGCGCATTTCCTCCACGATGTACTGCATACCTTGTGCTTGAGAGTTGTCGACTGATGCTACAGCGGGAACTTCGGACGTCTGCTCCAACATCTTGTCTGCCATCTTTGCTAACTCGTCCAGAGCAGTTTCTTTGCTGATGGTGTCACTGATGACGAGTACTGTAGGAGATTCATCCACATCAACCTGAGCGTGTTGTCGGGAACTTTATTATGCGCCAGGTTACGCATGCGCCGTAAAAGCTGGCTTGGTTTCTGATCCCCCAGTTCCATATCAGATAATAGCTTTTGTAGCTGTTTTCCATCTGATTCTTCATACACCGAGATAAGTCGTTCCTTGATCGCATTGTAGGGTCTGTCCGAAGGGTTTTTCAGCAGGTCGCAGATTTGCTCGATGTCTTCCTTTGTCAGCTGCGCTACAACCATCTGGGCTTTTTGAACGTCGCTTTTCTTCAGATCGCTGACTGCTGCTTCGAAGGTGATAAACCATAGTCGTGGTTTATCTCGCCAAAACGCGATTTCTTGTTGGAACTTTGCTGCTTCTTCCATTGCTGAACTTTGCTACTCCAAAGATAAGCGTAGTCGAAGTAGGTATCGACTGGATTTTATTCGACGGTAGGTAGGTTTTGTTCGTCGGGGTCACCACTTTAACGACGTTGTAAGGTATTTAGAGTAAAACAATGTTGGTTGTAGGAAGGAATAATTGTTTCTATTTATTGTGGCCTTATTATATACATACAAAATTACCAAGGCACAAGTAGTGGAGTTTGAGTAACAAGTAGTATTTACTAAACAACCAATCAGAAATCAGTTACATTATCATACGATGTGCGGAGCGCGCTGCGCGCCCTCTTGCAACAGTCCAAGTAATCATTTTAGCGCTGAGGTTATAAATATATGTGGCGGCGCGCCGCTCGATAGCTCAGTGCGCATACCACTGCGCACGCGATGCATGCTGCTACACATTGATTGAAAATTCATCTAAGAGATAATTTATTTACTGTCTTCAAGAATAGTATACACTCGTTCGATGGTGTCCAACGTCTGGCGATTATTATGTCCCATACATAAGAATCACCAGACGTTGGACACAGTCAGGACTAAGTCTTGTACCTTGCACAAACGTTTAGATGCAGATAAAGATATCTGCACAATTATGTTCAGAACGTGATGCATTTAGTATTTATTGAAGTTAAGAACTAACTTTGATAACAGTATATTTTGCATTTTCAGTATTTACTGAAATAAAATGAAACAAACTTAACTAAATCTAATATTTTTAATTCCCATGTTGTAACGACCAAGTGGTAGTTAATACAGTTGCCATATTTTAAATGACAACGTAGATGCAAACAACTGCATTATCTCGTAAAATAATAATAATAAAATAAATTCACATATACATGAAAAAAAAACGGTGAAGTACCCTTCACCGTTTTGACGAAAATTTCAAGAAATTCAGTTTCATATTAACAAAATGGGAGCACTTTTTCCTACTTCGCGCTCTACTGAAAAGTCGCTGTTTTGTATATAACTCTTTTTACTTTGCACCCGTCGCTAAATGTGTGACATTTCAACAGTTTTATAGATTGACGATAATTAATATCTACTCTAGACTTGTTAAAATAATTTCATAATTTTACTCATTATTTATACAATTTTTGTTATTCTTTATGTGATTTCTACTATTATTTACTTTTTGATATATATATAGATATATAGATATATATATATATATATATATATATATACTATTATTGACATTATTATTTGATATCTTCTATGTTTCTGTGTCTATAGACTTGTTAAAATAATTTATTAGTACTGTAACCGCAAAGCCTGTAGCCGCAAGGTAGATTGTAGCCGATCTCATTAATTTATGTAAAACACCTAACCTGTACCTACTTTCATAGCAAATAAAATTCTGATTCTGATTCTGATTCTGTAATCATCTTTAATATTTCATAATTTCATTGATACTGACATTATTTGTAAAATTTTGCATGCCAAAACTCTGGCAGAATGTACCCGGCTCACTATATTTAATAACAACTTTATTATACAATACCTACTTTCTATGTGAATAAATGATTTGATTTGATTTGATTTGATGATAACACATTAGTGTTTAGGATGAAGTTCAGCAGACAAATCTAAAGTGCCTCAAATACTTCTCTATTATATCTCAAGTATGGACCAAGTGGAAGAAATATAAACATCATAATTTTCTAATTATAGAAAACAGTTTAGAGATACATGTCTTAAGTGTTGCAGTTCGTACATCAGTTCTGTAGAGGATAATCTAAGTAAAAACATAAAACACTTCTGCACCTATGTTTCCAACCGAAAAGACAAGCCTAGAATCCCTTCTAAGCTTCAATAGAAAAAATGCTGAAACAAATGATCCAAACATGGCATGTAACATGTTTTCTGATTTTTTTCTCGGTATATGAACTGACATCTTCTTCGTTGCCTCAATGGAAGCCTCCGCAGGACAATAACGCACTACACCATGTCTCTATTTGCGACCTTTCTTTTAGTAAACACATATTGAAGGAGCTTAAGGATAAGGATCTAGGGAGATCCAGCGAAGAGCCCAGGTCCTGATAGACTTTCGCCTTACTTCCTTAGGAATATTGCGACTTCTATCTGAAAACATCTATTTATGATCTATAATAAATGTATATCAGAGGGAGTTGTACCTAACCTGTGGAATCATGCGTATATTGAGCCTGTTTACAAAAGTGGATCCAAACGCAGCGTGAAACACTATCGTCTCATTTCCATCATGTCCGCATCGTCGAAACTCTTTGAAAGGTTAGTTCATAACGAAAGGAGAATGCGCACGGCGCCAGGGACAAATGTACAAAATTCAACATTTGTGTCTTCATCAATACTACCTCAAACGATTTAAAAAACCACAATGGCATTTCAGATATTAAAAAAAATGAAATTATTATTTTAAGATTATGTTCGACCAAAAATTTGTTGAAAAAAGCTGTTTGAAGGGGTCTGAATGGGTTAACGAGTGAGCTTTGTGCCTGCCTTTGAAGCACATTTGTGTAAAATCTGTAACGATTAGCTATGTCAGGTAGCCAGTTATTGGTGACTACCTCACCAAGTCTTACCAATTTAGATTTTGAGTATCTTCGTGCTTTAAAATCTTATTTTCGCGTTTCATGAAATTGCAAAACATGAAAGACATCATTACTAACATAATCAATCGCACAGTGTTATATCTAGATCCTACTGAACTCATAGATTGTGGTAGGTATCATGAAATGGTATTTGTAAGCAGGGAGGGAAGGAAAACGGCTACACTGAATACAATTAATGTAAGAATGATTATTTCTTAAACTTGTATTTTATTCTTAAAAAGATATGTTATCCAAAAATAGAGCTGGAACTCTAACATTGTTACAACGTGCCTAGCTCGATACCACACTATGCACATAACACGCACACAGCAACCTACAGTTATTTTTCCCACAAGGCAAGAACAATAGTATCCTACTTTAGCGCCTAATGCATCTCTTACATTTTCGCCTTTATTTCGTAAAAAATAAGCATAATATCATGCCGCGCCGTTGATAACCACTGGTATTAGAAATACTAGCAAGTACATGTGATTTAGAACTCTGTTATTACTTTACAATAATAGATTGAACAATCAATACAAAATCGATATAATTTTCTTGTATGTAGGTAGGTAGGCACATTACCCGCAATAGAAAAAATGGACATCCCTAGTATTGACAGGCGATAGTAAAAAATGGCGTACTTAATAGTCGGAAACTTAAAAGTACTAATCATTAAGTCTTATTTAAAAATATTTTTATTTTAGATATTTTATGCCGTTCAAGGGTTTGAGACAAACAAGACAAAATGTCCATTAACATCTTCAGAATGCTATTAGGACTCAATCGTGATCTTTCTAATAGTGACTCCGTTTTCTTCCTCACCATTGCGTGGAAGTCATGAACACGCGCCTGAGCGAACATGTCAGAGGCATTACTATTCAGACTAGAAACGGGATATTTACCATGTTTACTGTTTTTGAAAACCGAAATATCGGGAACTCAACAAAAACAGTAAACATGGTAAATATACCGTTTCTAGTCTGAATAGTAATGTTAGTGACCATGATAGTTTAAAATCTTATGTCGGAGGGACTACAGAAACGAGTAGTCTTCCTCACCATTGCGTGGAAGTCATGAACACGCGCCTGAGCGAACATGTCAGAGGCATTACTATTCAGACTAGAAACGGGATATTTACCATGTTTACTGTTTTTGAAAACCGAAATATCGGGAACTCAACAAAAACAGTAAACATGGTAAATATACCGTTTCTAGTCTGAATAGTAATGTTAGTGACCATGATAGTTTAAAATCTTATGTTGGAGGCACTACAGAAACTTAAGAGCATTCTGAAACTGTTATTGTATTGGGCCCTCAGGGCGTCCATTATTTTTCGCGTGTAGCTGGCCCACAGGACACTTGTGTAGAAGGTCTGGTAGTAAGCCTTAAGCAACGTAATTTTAGCCGCCTTACTACAACACGCAAACCAGCGAACCAGCATAATGCCTCTCACAGCAAAAGCCCTGCGCTCACGTACGATATCTTCATGATCTTTAAGGTCCTCCGTAACACAGTCCCTAAATACTTGGCTTGCTTCACCCGCTGTAAGGGCTGGCCATTGAGGGTAATAATTGGCTCGTATCCCTTATGGAGCCAACCGTAGGACCCAGCAGCACCATGTCATTAGCGTAGCTAAGATTATTGACGCAAATGTTGTCAATCCAACATCCAATCCATTTGCTGCTGAGTCCATCGATTAGCTCATTGACATAAAGGTTGAAAAGCTTGGGGGCGGTCAGCCCCCCTGCCTCACCCCACATTCCAGCCCATACGCAGCAAAGAGTGAATTGTTCCACTTTACATAGTTCACCTGATTATCATATCAATACTGAAACACACGTATAATTTCAGCTGGCACGCATACTTTCCCGAGCTTTTGCCATAATATGTCATAGGACACTAGGTCGAAGGCTTTAGAGAGGTCGAGGAAACACGCGAACACTGGCGTGCGTCTGTCAATATAATATTGGACAGTCTGTTTCAGACTCAATATTGCACTTTCAGTGGAAAGTCCTGCCCCGAACCCGAACTGAATATCATTTAAATTTAAGTAATTATTTAGAGTTTTATCTAACAGACTGTCCAATACTTTGTCTAGTACAGTGGCAAGCGATATTGGTCTGTAATTATTTACATCGGAGACGTCACCAGTCCTATTCTTTACTATTGGTACAGTAGTACGTGTACGTGATGGTGTCCGTCAACTCAGGAGGAAGGCAAGAATGACTCAAACATAAAGAATAGAACATGGATAACATTCTCGGACAATGTACACCAGCATGTTTCAAGTGCTCAATGCTGAGACCATCATGCCCTGGAGACTTGCCTCTGGTCATTTTTTGTATCGCTGATGATACCTGTTTGGCTGAGAACCGAATGAGAGCGCTACTGTGATAACTCTCAGCCTTGACCATTGATCTAGAAGGCCCCAGCCGCGAGGAAACACGAAATGGTTCAGAAAAGTGTTTGCTATATCCTCTGGTGCACTGTAGCCCGCCTCTGTCACTGGCAAGATAGGACTTATTTCATAATAATTTGCGTTATACATATAATACTGTGTTCGTAACAGCATAAAAGTATAATCAACACAGTAGGAGAATAATACCTTCTTTTCAAAGTTGCTTAGTTCTCAAAAGTACATATTTTGTGCTAGTGACTGTACATAGCGAGTGCATTGTGACGGCAAACGGCTCGTCATCTCGCTGAGTAACTCGTATCATGTAAGGCGAGCAACTATCACGCTTCATCATCATCATTTTCTTGCCCTTAACTATTACGCTTCATGCTAATAAATTGTCACTAGAGGGACTGTAGGTAGTAAGGTGGATGTATTGGGCTTCACTTAGATATGATGTTCTTTTACGATAATATTACGTCTCTACCCTCAGATAATTTTCATGTTTTAGGAACACAATCTCAATGTCATAACTACACGACAAAGATCGATTTCCATTGAAACAATATTTTTTTTCCTTTTTAATTCAAACTCGATCATCAGAAATCAATTAAGGCTCCATCAAACTTTTTCATGTCGTGTTGATTGACTATTACTCCAATTTTGTCCGACCAGTAAGTTGCTTCCTGGACAGCAGTAACTGCATAACGCTAAAATAAAGTTTTGATTATGTGACAAGCAAGTAAGCCTGTGAATTTGTCGTATATGTCCGGACTTACTCCGTTAGGCTCGTACATCATGTGGGCAGATGATGTTTCGTGCTATGAAAACACACTGGGGAAAACACACTGTTTCTAGCAAACTAACGAATTACTTGAGATTACAACTTAACACAATAACACGGGGCCTAATGAATCAGGTATAGTTCCAAGACGTCTCAACTCCGCCGCGATCAGACATTGACTGTCGCCCTCACTTAGCACAATTAATAAATAAATAATAATAATAATAACCTATAAGTATTTGGGTATGTCAGAAGCGCTGGGCATCAATGTTGCTGACATGAAGCAATCGTTGAAGGAGCGCTTCTTTAGCCGCCTGAAAAAAGTATTTAATAGTCTTTTATCAGGCGGCAATAAGGTGCGTGCCTTCAACGGTTGGGTCATGCCGGTTCTGATGTACTCTTTCGGCATACTCAAATGGACTCAAACAGAACTAGACGCTCTGGATAGGAGGGTCCGTACATTGTTGACGGCATATCGAATGCATCACCCGCGTTCTTCTGTTATGAGACTGTATATCCCGCGGAAGTGTGGGGGTCGAGGCTTTTTAAACGCTAGACTCTCCACGATCGCGAGATATGCAGTCTCAGGGAATATTTCCTTGAAACCGACGTGGGGATGCATCGAGATGTGGTCGCGGTGGACAAGGGCCTCACCCCGCTCTCCTTGGCTAAAGAGAACTGGCGCAAACCTGTAGTGTTTGACACTAACGACCGCATGGAGGTATGGCAGAGTAAGGAGCTTCACGGACGCTTTTTCCGGGCCCTGCATGGGCCCGATGTAGACCTATCAGCGTCCGTAGCCTGGCTACGTTCCGGGGACCTCTTCGGAGAAACCGAAGGTTTTGTCTGTGCAATTATGGATAAAGTTATGATGACGAATAACTACAGGAGATTTATTGTGAAGGACGGTACGGTTGACATATGTCGGGCATGCCACCGTCCAGGCGAATCAATCCGTCACATTATCTCCGGGTGTTCTCGTCTGGCTAACGGAGAGTACTTGCATAGACACAACCTTGTAGCCAGGAGCGCAATGATTGTTGACATAACGGTCCCGCATGATGAGAACCTCGTGAAAGCCGAGAAAGATAAGAAAATCAAGTGTCTTGACTTGGCTCGCGAGGTTGTCGGCATGTGGGATGTGGACTCAGCGATCATTGTGCCGATAGTCGTATCAGCCCATGGCTTAATTGCCAAGAGCCTCGACCAATACCTGAGGAGGCTCTCGTTAGGCAGCTGGATCAAGGGCTTGATTTAGAAAGCGGTACTTCTGGACACGGCTCGTATTGTTAGGAGGTTCCTCTCTCTGGAGCCCTGACCTTAGGTAACTTGGACCCTGTTCCCGATACCGGTGGGCTACATTTTTTTTATATTTTTAAATGTTTTTTTTTATATTTTTTTAAGGAATATTTAAAAATGTAAAATAATTTGTAAAAGTAAATAAAGGAAATAATAATCTTTTATTTATAAAAAGGGGCACATCTATCTATACATATAATAAAATCGTAGACTTTCCGTGTCTGTACATTACAGACTTTTGCAAAAAAGTCACTGGAAGGTGCGAGAAATAAGTAATAGAAAGTAAAAATATATTTTTTTAAATTTTTGTCTGTTTGTCGGTTTGTCGGTTTATCGGTTTGTCTGTTCGTTTGTGCGCGCATCACGTAAAAACCCCTCATTGTATTCAAAATCTAAATATTACAAAATAAGAAGCATTGTTGTGGGTATTATTTAGCGTTTGTTTCATCAAAATCGACCAACAGACGCAAAAGATATTAATTTTTAAAATTTTGTTAGTAACCTCATAAGCGATTTCTATGATAAAAACAATTTACGTAAGTAGGTTTTAGTCGTAGTGTAGTCACTCGGAATGGCTGAAAACTAATTTTGTTTTATTTTTCCCTTTGTCTTTACTCTTTGCACGGAAGTAATAAGTACTACGTACGCACGCGACGGCCAGTCAAGCTTTACTAAACCAGTTTATGCGGATCTCTCATTGTATAGGAAATCTATACAAAGCGAGGTCAATTTATACTGGAAAATTACAGCTTCATGTGCCGCCGTGTGTACAACTGCAATTCTTGCTTGCATTAAAAAAATGCTACCAAAAGAGAGGTTAACGCTATTTTAGTCTCTTTCTAATAAGGTGACCATTCATTTTATGTAAAAAGTAGGACATGATGGAAAGGCTGAGAATATAACATTAAATTAAATTGAAAAAATATTTTCAATTTTCGTTTCCGAGGCAATTAAATAATTTAAAAAAATAGTAATAGGAGAAAGCTATTATTATATATTAGGCGTCGGTAGATAGGTAATAAAAAATTAATCATAATCATAAATCTTTATTTAATTTAACATCAGAAGTAACAGGCACTGGTATATGCACAATCTTAAATAGAGAAAGGTGTCTGAAGTAGGAAGGTCCTGAGGTACAGATCACCTCTCCGGCTTAGATATACCATTTTATTTACAGCAATTTACAGCAACTCAACCTGAAGTTTATTTTAATAAAAAAAAATAAAAAAGAAATATAATTAAATTATAATTATAATTAATTATATTAATTATATTTAAAATGTGATTAATAATTAAATTATTAATCACATTTTAAATATAGTAAAATCCAAATTACAATTATTTGGATTTTACTATATTTAATGGTGACCAGTGAAATGATGTATTAAAGAAGATTAGTTCTAAGATAATACGTAGATAAACTATGTCCCACAAAATCAAAACTTTATGGGGACAATACCAAAATAAGACATGACGTTGTCAAATTCAACCAGACCACCTTTTTCCAATGTTGCACGCACACAAACTAAATAGAATAGTTTCGTTTGAATATTAAAACAGGACTTTCAGGATTTCGTATTTTTATATGTGCCTACCGAAATGACTTCGAATACTAATAATTTAGTAGATTAATGATCATGTCCATATTGTGCGAGTGGGAAAAGGCTAAAATCCGGCAGTGAAAAGCCTCAGAACGGCTATTTAAAACTTACGTTAACGGAGTAAAATACTTATATGAACAAAATAACATTGCGAATGGGTTGCCTGATAAAGTTAAGTCAAGGCTACCCTTTATTAAAACTAACGGAACTAATCTTCTTCAAACCAAACGAAATCAAAACGGAATTAGAGTAAATATCTACAAAGCAATCAAGCCAAGAATCTGTTAGGTTGTCATCTTTTTGTCCCTACTACAGAGTTGTAAGGTATAAATAGATAAATTGATACTATATGTCCACTCATCTATTTTGTTATTAAAATATGTATTAAAAGAACAGATAGGTAATTTTATTACAAACACGATGGCATAACGTTCGGTTGTTTAAGTAAAATCGGTCAAGCCCCATGGTTGTCGCAATTTTAAATAGTCTTCACTTAATGATATAAGGCAACCCATTTGTTATGCTTTTTTTCATGTATATTAAACATATTTTTGACTCAGGAAACATAGGATTTTTTTTTAATACTAGACAGGCTTATTTATAATGGTAGGTACACCAGAGTGAAGAGGAGTTATATCCGTAAGAGCAATTGTTTCACTCGCGGCATATCTTTAACGTTTAAATGCCCATGATTGCACTTGCATTTGAACTTTGGAGCAAAATATTAATAATAGTCAGTAGTTTATATTTATATATAGTGAATAGTCAAATGGCTTGCTTTCAACACTATTTGTTACAACGATCTGCGTAATACTTGCGTCTACGCTTCAACTTTTTTTTTGCCCGTTCTTCAGAGTCCTTGGAAAAGTCTCCGCTTCGGCAATCATGGTCTATCTTCGGAAATATGAGATCTAATATAATTCCCATGTTCTTCTTCTTCTTTTGTATCGATGATTTATCACATTATTAGCACCCCATTTTTCAATTGCATGGTTTTTGCAAAAACTCAATTTTGTTTCCATTGTTTGTGTCCATCACATTTTTTCCATCGGTTGATTGAGCTCTCAGAGCTGAAAGATTATTTTTTAAATTGTTAAGGATATTAGCCGTTGGGGCCTAGGATAGATCATGAGTTGCATCTATATTTTGCTCACGTTCATAAACTTTGAGAATGACAAATGAATGTGCGCTCACGTGAGCGAAGCCGCGGGCACAGCTTGTTTACAATAAAATATCTTAACAAATAATATAGAGCACAGTTGCTTATTGCCTGAACTAGGTTGAACCTGTGTTTCAGGCTACAAGGTGCATAAATACCTTCTTAAAATAAATAACAACAAATGAAAAGTAAAGTACTGAAATTGAACACAAGTAGGAACAACCCACGAGCCGGGAATCGATCACGAAACAAGATAATCGTAATTACAATCAGCGAAATAGATCGCAGCCGAACCAAGCGCGTGAGCAACACACTAGCTTCCTATTCACTGGCTTTTGAGTACTTTTTTGTCTAATTGCACTCGGCTATTTCAATAAGTAACCGTCATTGATTGTTATTCTCAGTGTCCTGCATATGATTTCATTAGCACGATTTGATCCCTATTCTGATGTCAGACATGTCCGGACTTACTCCGTTAGGCTCGTACATCATATGGGCAGACGACGGGTTTCGTGCTATGAAAACACACTGGGTGCGATACACTGTGTTTCTAGCAAACTAAAAAATTACTTGAGATTACAATTAACACAATAACACGGTTCAAAATGAATCGGGTACAGTTCCAAGATGTCTAAACTCCGCCACGATCAGACTTTGACTGTCGCCCTCGCCTCGAGTTTAACATCAGAGCTATGTAGAAGCACGCTATGTTGTGACTGGTAAGTAGGTTGCGTGATGTCACCACTGCACAAAGGCGCGCTTTGCAATTCATTTTATGTCTGTACTAACGACCGGATCTGACATATTCAAGTACTAACCAATCGACAGATTATCTTAACGTTATTTAGTAAGAGACATGTAGCATCCAACAAAGTAAAAGTCTATTTAAAGTATTATAAATAATATTCTTTCATTACATTCTAGATTTAAATGCTGCGAGATCTTCTTCGAAGCTCTGAACGTCCCTGCTTTATGTGTAAAACCTCAAAGTTTCTTAGCACTGTTCTCAGCAGGTTATACCACAGGACTCTCCGTAGACCTGGGTGAAGATGACACAGAAATTAACCCAGTCTACGAAGGAGGCTCCATCACCTATGCTAACATGTTAACCAATGTAGCTGGATGTGAAGTGAAGAAATATATGAAAGATTCCCTGAAAACCCGAGGCTACGACATTGATCAATTTGGAACATATGAAAGCCACAAAATACTGAATGAGCTTTGGAATTTCATATACGTCACTCTGGACTGCTCCGTAACGAAGCAATATAAGAAGGAGTACATGCTGCCGAATGGTGAGGTGATAGACGTGAGCGATGTGGTCTACATGGCTGGTGAGATGTATTTCCAACCAGAGGCGGTTCTGGGTGAAAAGTCTGATAAACTGCCTATACAGGAAGCTATGGTGACTTCGCTCTTGAAAGTTGAACCAGACCTACATTCTGAGATGCTCGATGCTATTGTGGTTCATGGAGGGCGGTTGACGATGCCTGGGTTCATTAATCGATTAACGCTAGATCTAAGGTCAATATTAAAAAGAAATGTGATTATTTTAGAACAAGCGGAAACCTTCTCGGTGGCATGGATGGGGGGCTCTGTGTTCGCAGGAATGACGGGGGCTCCGCGGCTTTGGGTGAATAAAAAGGAGTTCGAAGAGCACGGGCAGAGGATTGCGAGGAAAAAGTTCTTATAAGGTGCGTGTTAGGATTTATGTTTAAAATGAATATATTATGCTATTTATTGTTTCTTTTTGTTTATTTTTCAATAAACACTGTTACACTATTTCACAAACGCAAACATAGCACACAAACCATCGTGGGTTTAACAGTGGTATGCCAGACACGGCAACTCGATAATTTTTTGTCTTCATTTTAATTAGACTTTCGCGTTTCGAGTCCCATGCCAAAAAAATGTCAAAACAAGTTGCAGTATTTATAAAAAAAAAAAAAAAAACAAGAATCTAGCCCTAGTTACGTGCTGATCGTAGACAAGAGCGACGGTTTTTCTTCTGTGAGAACTAGTTTACGTTAGATTGATTCCATAATCTACGCAAACAAAGCCATGACTGACAACTAACTTATTACGAACTAGCTTATGCCCGCGGCTTCGCCCGTGTGGAGTTCGGGAATTGCCCACGGGATCTTATTTCTACGATAATAGACTTGCTTATAACTTGCAAATATTAGTTAATAGTAATATCAATCTCATCATCATCATCATCATTTCAGCCGAAAGACGTCCACTGCTGGAGCCAAGTGTCGCCACATTGACCGGTCCCGGGCGACTCGCATCCAGCGGATCCGTGCAACCTTCACCAGGTCATCGGTCCACCTATTGGGAGGCCTTCCAACGGAACGTCTTCCGGTTGACGGCCGCCACTCCAGAACTTTTCAGCCCCATCGGCCATCCATTCTGCGAGCAAAATGTGCCCTGCCCACTGCCACTTAAGTTTGGCTATTCTTCGGGCTACGTCGGTAACCTTGGTTCCCTTGCGGATGTCCTCATTTCTGATTTGATCACGCAAGGAAACTCCGAGCATAACCCTCTCCATTGCCGTTTGGGTGCCTTGAAGCCTTCTGATGAGACCATTGTGAGCGATCACGTTTCGGTCCCGTATGTAATCACTGGCACGTCATAGACTTTCGTCTTGAGACACTGCGTTAAGTTGGACGAGAAGATATCACGCAACTTCCCGAACGTTGCCCAGCCGAGTCGGATTCGACGATTGACCTCTTTCTCGAAGTTAGACCTACCTAACTGAATCGTTTGTACCAGGTAGACATAATCGTCTACAACTTCGTGTGTAGAGTCTCCGATCTTGATGGGAGTGGGTGTTACATGGGCATTCAACATGACTTTGGTTTTGTCCATGTTCATTTTAAGACCTACTCTTTCGGAAGCTCTACTGAGGTCATCGAGCATTGTACTGAGGTCCTCCGTGGTCTCAGCCATGACCACTATATCGTCGGCAAACCGAAGGTGAGAGATGTACTCGCCATTGACGTTGATGCCTAGCTTTCTCCAGTCCAGGACCTTAAAGACATCCTCCAGTGCAGCGGTGAAGAGTTTCGGAGATATGACATCTCCCTGTCTCACACCTGCAGAAGGTGGGGTAGGTTCCGAGGTCTGGTCCTGAAGTCGGACTGATATGGTGGCGTTTTTGTATAAACACTTCAACACCTCGATGTACCGATAGTCGATTTGGATTTTAGTTGGTGAGACTGCAGTACAGCCCAAGTCTCGATCGAATCGAAGGCTTTCTCGTAGTCCACAAACGCTAAGCAGAGAGGCAGGTTATACTCTTCGGTCTTCTGTATAACCTGCCGCAGCGTGTATGTGGTCTATGGTGCTAAAGCATTTTCGGAATTCGGCTTGTTCGGGAGGCTGAAAATCGTCAAACCTGAGCGCGGGACGATTCGTGATGACTCTTGAAAACAACTTGTAGACATGGCTTAGAAATGAGATGGGCCTATAGTTCTTCAGCCGGGAATTATCGCCCTTTTTGAAGAAGAGTACCAGCACACTCCTGCACCATGCCTGTGGCGTTTTCCCCTCGAGTATGACGGAATCAAACAGCTTCTGAAGGGCCTTAAATACCGGTTTGCCACCCGCCTTCAGGAGTTCGGCCGTAATTTCGTCATCACCCGGTGCCTTGTTGTTTTTAAGCTGTTTCAGAGCCATCCTAATCTCGTACAGGCTGACATCCGGAATGTCTTCGGTATAGTATCGGGTCAGTCTAGCTCTTGGGTCGTTTGCTAGATTTGCAACGGATTTACTGGTTGAAGTGTACAACTGCCCATAAAAACTCCCGATCTCCCTCAGCAGCTCCGATTTGGTGGATACGATCCTGCCATCGGCGGTCTTCATTTTCGTGAGCTGGCTCTGCCCAATAGCCAGATCTCTTGAAAATACCTTGGAGCCTTTATTCCGCTCAATAGCGTCTTTAATAAGCTCGGTATTAAAGCGGCGGAGGTCGATTCGTCTATTAAGCATTTCCACGCCTCGTCTGAAGACTGCAGGATCATCTCACGCCGCTCCTTCATGAGCTCTAGAGTATGATCAGAGAGATTTTTGTTCTTATGTGCACGACGTATCTTAAAGAACTTAGACGCAGTCGTATGGACAGTTTCCACGAACCCATCGAACATGTATTCGTCCACTGAGCTTCCCAGGCACTCGAGTTCAAGCTGAAGCCTCTCGGGGTTTTGTATCTGGATCTGTGCTGGACGGAGCTTAGACTTCATCAGTCGAGACCTTTCAAGCTTGATATTGATGTTCAATGTGCCTCTCCACCATGCGGTGATCGCTCCCGGTTTTCACCGAATTGATCACAGAGACATCATTGAACACTTGCTTCTTGATTGACATGATGAAGTCAATCTCATTTTTAGTTGCACCATCGGGACTCTGCCAGGTCCACTTCCTGTGCTCACGGTTTTTGAAAAATTAGTTCATCGTACAGAGGCTCTCCTTCTCCATAAAACTAGCCAGTTGGTGGCCCCGGTGGTTCCGACGTCCAACCCCAAATTGCCTCACCTGCAGCTCATCCCCGTCTCGTTTGCCCAGTTTCGCGTTAAAGTCCCCCATGACAACAGTGAAGTGAGTTTTGAAACCATGCAGGGCTTCAGAAATATCCTCGTACATGGTCTCCACTCCGTCGTCGGGGTGTGGCGAGGTCGAAACGTAGACCTGTATGACCTTCAGCGAATATTTTGACGAAATTCTGAGTATAAGGTAGGCCACCCTGGTCGACACACTCGACCTTCACCACGTTATTCACGAGAGACTTGTGGACGATAAACCCAACACCACCCTGGGATTGCCGGACACCCTCTCGGAAATAGAGCAGGTTGCCGGATTTCAGTATTATAGTGTCCTCCCCCTCTCTTCGGACTTCATATAATCCAACAATACTCCCTCGCAGCCTGCTCAATTCCTCTTCGAGTTACGTTATCTTCTCGCCGGTCCGGAGTGTACGCGTGTTGTATAGGCAGCCTGATCCCTTCCGGAGATTCGCCACGCCGTAACCTCGACCGCTACCATAGTCGAGGGTAGACGGGCTGCCCGGTACTAGGTATTTTTGTATTGTGCTCATCATTAGGGGGGTTTTGCCATAATCGCCACTCTTGGCAGGCGGGTTGGCGATCGCAGTACGGTTGTTACAAAACGCACTGAGAACGCTGCTGCCCATTCTCTGGTAAGTCCCTTAGTCGCATCTCCTTTTTTTTTTTTAGTATTGGAATACATCAAATGACCCCCCTAGTCTGGGCGGAGTGGAAGGGAGTGTCTTGTACTGACTAAAACCCATCCATGTTCCTTCTTTGCCCTTTGTGTACCAGGGCCGCGGTATATCTTTCGAACAGTCCCGCAGCCCTGGCAGGCTCAAAGTCCTGACTGACTGACTGACTGATATATCATCGCTCAGTCCAAACCGCTGATCCTAGAGACATGACATTTAAACGGTGTATTCATTGTTGGCGATCGCAGTACGGTTGTTACAAAACGCACTGAGAACGCTGCTGCCCATTCTCTGGTAAGTCCCTTAGTCGCATCTCCTTTTTTTTTTAGTATTGGAATACATCAAATGACCCCCCTAGTCTGGGCGGAGCGGAAGGGAGTGTCTTGTACTGACTAAAACCCATCCATGTTCCTTCTTTGCCCTTTGTGTACCAGGGCCGCGGTATATCTTTCGAACAGTCCCGCAGCAGCCCTGGCAGGCTCAAAGTCCTGACTGACTGACTGACATATCATCGCTCAGTCCAAACCGCTGATCCTAGAGACATGACATTTAGGTAGACGGTGTATTCATTGTGAAGAGTAGGTACTCATTAAGAAAGTGTTTTTCGAAATTCCACTTCTAAGAGGATGAAATGGGGTGTTTGTGCTGAGAAACTTTTTATTCTCGAGGTCGATGGACTTGAAAATTAGTGTACATACTCTTCAGATAAAATTATGAGAAACGTGTATCACAGTTTTTCTAAAATCATCCCCCAATTTAAAATTCACAGTCCTGACTGACTAATATATCAACGCACAGCTTAAACTGCAGTTCTTAAAGACAGATAATTTGATGGATGTATTCCTTTATTCATTTTCTAAACATACAATTTACATTATTAAATATTTCTATATAAAAAAAAAAAACTTTTAAAAATATAAAAAATAGTAGCCCACCGGCATCGGGAACAGGGTCCGAGCTACCGGTGGTCAGGGCTCTTGAGAGAGGAACCTCCTAACGATAAGCGCCGTGTCCAGAAGTACTGCTTTCTGATTCAAGCCCTTGATCCAGCTGCCAAGCGAGAGCCTCCTCAGTTGTTGGTCGAGGCTATTGGCTATTAAGCCATTGGCCGACACGACTATCGGTACAATGACTGCTGTACTCACGTCCCACATGTCGATAACCACGCGAGCCAGATCTAGATATTTGAATTGTTTATCTTTCTCTGCTTTCACTAGGTTCTGGTCATGCGGAACCGTTATATCAACAATCATTGTGCGACGCTCCAATCGATCTATCACCACAATGTCAGGTTTATTGGCAACAATAGGCCTGTCAGTGACGATAGATCGATCCCAATACAACGTGATATTACCATCATCGAGAACTGGGTCGGGCACATACTTATAGTATGGCACTTCTGATTCTACAAGGTTGTACTTCAAAGCAAGTTGCTGGTGGATAATCCTGGCAACGAGGTTGTGTCTATGCAAGTACTCTCCATTAGCCAGACGAGAACACCCAGAAATAATGTGTCGGATCAATTCTCCCGGACGGTGGCATGCCCGACATATGTCAACCGTGCCATCCTTCACAATGTATTTCCGGTAGTTATTCGTCATCATAACTTCGTCCATTATTGCACAGACAAAACCTTCGGTTTCCCCGAATAGGTCACCGAAACGCAGCCAAGATACGGACGCTAAGAAGTCTACATCGGGTCCATGAAGGGCCTGGTAAAAGCGTCCGTGAAGCTCCTTGCCCTGCTATACCTCTTTGCGATCATTAGTGTCTAATACTACACTAGGTTTGCGCCAGTTCTCGTTAGCCAGGGAGAGCGGGGTGAGGCCCTTGTCCACTGAGACCACATCTCGGTGCATCCCCACGTCAGCCTATAGGAAGTATTCCCTGAGACTGCATACATCACGGTTGTGCAGGGTCTTAGCATTTAAGAAGCCACGACCTCCACACTTTCGCGGGATATACAGTCTCATCACCGACGACCGTGAGTGATGCATTCGATTTGCGGTCAGCAATGCACGGACCCTCCTATCCAGGGCATCAAGTTCCGTCTGAGTCCATTTGAGTATGCCGAAAGAATACATCAAAACCTGTGAAATGTGTCATAAATATTTTTAATTTTGAATCTAAATTGACAATTTTAAAACAAGAATATGGCTTTGAGGTTTTAGCAAAACGGCTTAAATGCAGAGGTAACTCTGTAGTATGTACTATACATACATACATACATACATACTATACATAGATTACTTATTATCCTATAAGTAAGATCCCGTGGGCAATTCCCGAACACGGCTAGCTATCATCATCATCATCATCATTTCAGCCGAAAGACGTCCACTGCTGGACATAGGCCTCCCCCAAGTGTCGCCACATTGACCGGCTAGCTATATTAAATAAATATTAATAAACGGAGCTAGTTAAATTACATATGTGAAATATTGATACCTTGGTTTGAGATAAGACACCGGTGATAACAATCACTGATTAATTAGGAATCTATTTATAGACGTAATACTTTTACATAATATTTAATATTAATGTCGCGTATCACGAGCCAACGCGAAAATCAGTGGCATAAACCATATTTACAGATAAGTCTATTCAAAAAAATTCTACCTACTTACTAATAGGTAAATACTCCCGCGCACCGCACGCCCTGCGCAACAGTGCTCGCCATGCGCTTGTCTACGTGGGTTTCGAAGCCCTATTTCACTCTGTTGGGTGATGATTTTGAAAAAACTGATACACATATCTCATAATTCTCTTCATTCACAAGTCTTAAATACCTTGGAGTCGAAATTGATGCAAATTTAACTTTTGGGAACCACATTGGCTTTCTATCTAAAAGAATACAGAAGCTCACTTACATTTTTAAAGGGCTCCGTGACGTAGCAGACAAACAAACGATGAGGATGGTATACGAGGCTTTGGTGCAATCTATTATTGGCTACTGCCTTACCACATGGGGCGGGGCATGTAAAACAAAACTTATAACAGTAGAAAGAGCCCAAAAGATGACTAAAAATTAGTTTATCCAAACCACGTCTTTTCAACACCGTAGCACTTTATGAGGAAGCACAGGTGCTAACTGTACGCCAGTTGTGCAAATTGCTTACTGCACTTCTCCAACACTCAAACCTACCCGTAGAAGGGAGAAAACGCATAGGTCTCTCCAGGGGAAACTTCGCAGTATGTAGGACGACTGCGGTTGGTACTACCTTTGCGCAAAGATTCTTCCCTCTCCGTGGAGGTGAATTGTATAACAAGCTAAATAAAATTATAAATATTTCAAATTGTAGTAAAGTTGAATGTAAAACTAAAGTTATCAAATGGTAAAATATACTTAAGATAGCTAAGTAATGTAAGTAGGCTAGGCTTTCCATACTTACGTACATAATTTGGTAGATAAGATTTTAGTCATATGCTTATATCTGTATATTCTATATACATACATATATATATTCATAAAAATACTTCACAAATTACAATTTTTTGCCTACTACCTGTCAACTATATCTGAAATAACTATTTAAAATAATAAAATTAAAAATAATTTGTGGATATAAATATTTTTTTTAATTATTATTTCCTTTATTCATTTTATAAACTTATTTTAAATATTTTTAAATATTTCTTAAAAAACCATATACAAAAACATTTAAATTATAAAAAATTGTGGTTCGCCGGTAGCGGGAGCAGGGTCCAAGCTACCGGTGGTTAGGGCTCCAGAGACAGGAACCTCCTCACAATACGAGCCGTATCGAGGAGTACTGCCTTCTGAATCAGGCCCTTGATCCAACCGCCTAAGGAGAGCCTCGAAAGATGGTCGTCGAGGCTCTTGGCTATAAGGTCATTGGCCGTCACGACGATCGGCACAATGAGAGCCGAGTTCACATTCCACATGTCGACAACCTCGTGTGGCCAAGTCGAGATATTTTATTTGTTTCTATTTCTCATCTTTAACGAGGTTCTCGTCATGCGGGATGGTAACATCGACTATCATTACGCGGCGCGCTGATCGGTCTATCACTACTATGTCAGGCTTATTGGCGACAATAGTCCTGTCAGTAATGATAGACTGATCCCAGTACAGCGTGACATGGTCTTTCTCGATATCTGGGTCGGGTACATACTTGTAGTACGGTACCTCAGATTCCACAAGTTTGTATTTCAAGGCAAGTTGCTGGTGAATAATCCTGGCTACTTGGTTGTGCCTCTGCAAGTACTCGCCGTTAGCCAGACGAGAACAACCAGAAATAATATGTCTGATGGACTCACCCGGACGGTGGCATGCCCGACACACGTCAACCGTCCCGTCCTTCATAATATATTTCCGGTAGTTGTTCGTCAACATAACTTCGTCCATAATCGCACAGACAAAACCTTCAGTTTCTCCAAAGAGGTCGCCGAAACGTAACCAGGACACGGACGCTAGAAAATCTACATCGGGCCCATGAAGAGCCCGGTAGAAGCGCCCGTGAAGCTCCTTGCCTTACCATACCTTCTTGCGGTCATCGGTAGTAACTACTACAAGTTTGCGCCAGTTCTCTTTAGCCATGGACAGCGGGGTGAGTCCCTTGTCCACTGCGACCACATCTCAGTGCATACCCACCTCGGCTTTTAAAAAATATTCTCTGAGACTGCACATCTCGCGGTTGTGAAGGGACTTCGCGTTTAAAAACCCTCGACCCCCGCACTTCCGCGGGATGTACAGCCTCATTACCAAAGATCGTGGATGATGCATCCGGTTTGCGGTAAGCAGTGTACGAACTCTCCTATCCAGGGCATCGAGTTCGGTCTGAGTCCATTTGAGTACACCGAAAGAGTACATTAAAACCGGCATGACCCAACCGTTGAAGGCGCGCACCTTTTTTCCGCCTGAAAGAAGGCTATGTAATACCTTGTTCAGGCGGCCAAAGAAGCGCTCCTTCAACGACGCTTCATGTCAGTTATGTTAATGCCTAACGCTTCCGACATACCCAAATACTTATAGCTTTCGGATGAGGAGAGGGATCTCAGGTGTATGGAATCCGAGTGCTGAATTCCCTCGGATTCCATAATCTCCCCTCGCTTTACATACATGACTGCACATTTGTCCACACAAATTCCATCCTGATGGCGCTACTCTTTTAGTAGCGCCTTCAGTTACTTTCAGTAGCTCCATCAGTTGCAATTTGTTGGGGGCAAAGAGTTTCAGATCATCCATGTAAAGAAGGTGAGATATGACCTGACCACCAGCTCCTAGACCTGAATCCTCCAGCAATGTGCTCAGAGGATTCAGGGCTAGACAGAACCAAAGTGGGCTCAGACTGTCGATCTGGAATATTCCCCGTTTAATCCATACAGGCTCATCGTTCCCCTGGATCTGTCGACATCCTGGATATCGAAAGACCGTCCTCCATTGCCCCATACAGGACTCAAGGAAGGAGCGTAGAGTTGCATCTATCTTGTACAACTCCAGCACGCTCATGAGCCATGTATGTGGCACCGAGTCGTAGGCCTTCTTATAATCCTTCCAGCATGTAGACAGTTCCTTGCGGGATCGACGAACCTGTTGGCTAATGGCCATGTCGATGAGGAGTAGCTCCTTAGTGCCGCTGGATCCATTTTGAGAAGCAGACATAATGGAGTTTTTGTCAATGTGTGTATTAATTTTAGCTCTCAAAATGGATGTAAGAAGTTTATAGACCGTCGACAAACACATGATCGGTCTAAAATTTTTGGGTTCCGTGGGACTACCTGACTTATGGAGCAGGTGGGTAACGCCTGTTGTTAAAAACTGCGGTAACGACCCAGACTCTAAGGATGACTGGAATTGGGATGCCAGGCAAGTGTGCGAACTACTAAGCCATTTGAGCCAGAAGTTGTGCAGTACGTCCGGTCCCGGTGACTTCCAGTTCGGTAACGGACGAACTCCTCTGGCTATATCTAAAGGTCTTATCAAAAAGGCTCCATTTTTGGGATAGGTTCACGCACTCGTTCGACATCACACATCCAGTCAGTCTCAGTATGACAGACGGGCACCGACCAGATGCTGCGCCAGAAAAAACTCGTGGCAGCATCATCCGGGCGGCACACGTCTGTCATATTTAGCTCGGATATCCTATAAGAAAATGTCGTGGATAATATTTAAATGGATAGGAACTTGCCATTGGCGAAAGCAGTGATGATGGTAAGCTCTGCTATTTTCATCATGGATTAAGTGCTGAAGAAATTGACATTAAATTCAAATGGATACTTTTAAAAATATTTGCGACTTAAACATTATTAGGGAAAGGTTATAATGATAGCTATTCACAGTGTAATCATCTTATCGCGGTATTATAAAGAGGTGTTCCGTAGCGTGATTAGTGTTGCTAGATCGATTCTCGAAATTAAATTACCCCATGCTGTGGAGCCGTACAAAATGCTTGGTTTATTTATTTTAGATGCGCACAATAGAAATCTAATCTAGCAACATACATATAATAAAATCGTAGCGAACTCAACCTAAAAAAAAGAAAAATAAAACAAAATCTTATTAATTTAAAAAAAAGAGCAACTGGTTCGAGTTATAGGTACATGCGATTCTAACTACGAAAATAGTTAATTTCTGTCACGATAATCCGTATTATATCTACGTCTGCCGCTGAAGTCGTTTAGTTCCGCCAATCCTTCTATTTCAATATGAGATATTTATTTTGCAATACACTTTCTCCAAAACTTGTTTTTATCGCACTACGATTAGGTTCAACATGCAATGTATTTCACACGCGGGAATTTTTAATATTTTTCTGCACACGTTCGGAAACGAAAATTTCCACAGTTATCTAAAATAATACTAAGTCCAAATTGGTTCAATGACTATAGTCGCCGGTGTTTGTTTTTTTTTTTTAAGTTTCCGCAATGAGATATGCGTCTTTACGGCGTAAATATTTTTTGAGAAGGTAAATTGTATTTATAAATAGAATATCATAGATAAACGTGATTATTTAAAACAAATTTTTACTAGAACAAATTAAGATTTATTTGTGTTCTAAATTTTAAAATATTTGAATTTTCTATATTTCATATTAGGCTGTTTAGCGGCCCCATACCTTTGCTTCTTCTTCAACCTGGCGAAAGCAAAGCGCGGAAAAAAGCAAATTAAATCATACTTTCATAATAATTCCTGACAAAAAAACTTTCCGTTCTAATATGTTATTTCTCCGAAAGTGTATTGAATAACGTCGTTTGATACGCTTGGGGATTTGTTACTGCAGTTCTCGGCTCCATAACAACCTCGCCTGCAGCTCGGGCGCCAGGATAGCCAGCGAAATTCAAATTTTCTCACGTTTTTTGCAAAAGATTTTAAAATGTTGATTACAATGTGATTTCGGCCGTAACACGCATGTTTTTACAGAATTATAATCTTTGAAATCATCTATACAACCCTCTTAGTTCCTTTAATCTCATTGTGAAACTTTTTCATGAAATAGTCGTTCAATGGAGTTAAATGAACTGAAAGGGGCTGTATTGATGAAATTAATGATTATATATTACTCTGTAAAGCTATGTTTGTTACAGCCGCGGATCATATTTCAATCAACATGCAGCCTGACCTGCTTATTACAAAAAACCCAAGAAAAAAATAATTTCGTGGACTACCCTAGCGCTTCCCCATTAAAGGTGATAAAACTGCATCTTATTCAACAAATACCAAATTCAAACTAACTGGTTCCTTACAAAGAATTGCTACATTCGTAACCGTGGGGACCTGCCGTCCCTTCACGATAAGAACTCACAAGGAGAAGTTTACGAGTTTTACAAATAGTTGCGTTTTATCGCCCGCCCAGGCCCTAAGGGTTCAATGACCTACAATTTTTCACCGGTATATTACTGTGATGGCGTTGACCTCAGTACATATTGTCTGAGGCTAATCCGACAATATTAATGTGGGGCATTGGGGGCAAAGCACGAAATAGATAATGTAGTTTAATATTTATAGTTGGTTTCTTTTATTGCTCAGCCTAACTAACCTCTACGAACAAATGGCGGAGTGGCTGCGGACACGAGACAGTGTCAGATATGTCAGTAAAATATCTGTGAGTGTCTGGACCTGCGTGATGGATTACAGCTCACCTGCTGCCGGCTGGCTTATACCTCACGGAGAGGTAGCCTGTGATCCGACGGTGTGGGCTGATTATTCTATACCATGCTATCTAGCAGCGCTCGGTGTTCAGTGCCGTGTTCGCAATTTCTCCAGTTAGTTGTTTATGCGAGTAAAAGTCCACTGATTTTGAAGGCGTTTTTGGAACAAGTTGTAGTAACAAATCTAGCTTCTAGTGTAATGTGTCTCTGCTATCGAGACCAGGGTAACGTGCGGTTGAAGGTGTAAGCGTGTAAGTATTGGTGTTTGGTGTGCGGGAAATGAGCGGTGCTTACGAAGAGAATATTGAATCTTAAATATTAGTTAAATTGCGGCCTGGTCGCACGTGCTGGGTTACGGGCCATCTCATAGACAGGAAGCCTGTGACACGCACTTGAAACATTAGATATACAAACCAGCATCAGGCACTAGTTGCGTGGCCTTTTTTGTGAACTGCAAAGAGTTTTAAAAGCCTTAAAAGCGGACATTTGGAACATTTTCGATTTTGACACACGAATGCTACCTGACAAGCGGGCGTATGACACAATCTATGTATGACACTAGACAGACCGACTTGTTACAAAGTAGTAACAAGTGTTGGATTACGATTTTCTTATTTATTTATTTAACACTTCAAGCACAAAGTACGGAGGCTGACTTAATGCCATAGGCATTTTCTACGAGTCAACCTTTGGTTGATGTAGAGACAAACAGTGGTAGGTGTATATATATCTGCAAAAAAAATAATTTATTACTCAGATAAACTACAAGGATATATGAAATACTATCACTATCACTATCTGTCTTCTGTCTTGTCCCGTCTATCGCTCGTAAATATTTAAATGTCTTTGGTGTACTGACCTTTTTTGGCGCAGTCGTTAAGCATGCATATCTGGTCTTTCCTTTCATTTTACCTTGTAATTATCTCCTGTTCTTTAAGTCTGATAAATGTATCGGCTGATTCTGCTAAATAAACTCGGCTCCCCAGTCTATTTGTCTGCAGCTGCAGTATATGAGGACATAGGAAGAAGGCACGACTTAGCTAGCCGCTACCAGCTATTATCTTACGTTCCTCCATTCGGTAAGACGTGACCACCTGTTGTGGTGAAATATAGCGTGAAATAGGATAGGAGGACGTTTAGCGATCTCACTGTGCTGCCGCATTTCGTCACTACTGCGCAGAGTTGAATAGGATATGGGCAGGATACAGTTACTCGATAGAATTTGCTTAACTAGGGCTGCCATCACCTTAACTGATGATGCACGACAAATTTTTAAAAACCCCGGACTTGGCCTGTCCGAGGCGCCCAAGTTACACGCCGTGTACACACAATTTCAGCGCGCCGCGCCTGGATTTCCCTGACACAAAAGTTGACCGGGTTTTTTAACCGGGGACTTGAAAACCCCGGATGGACTGCCCCAGACCCTCCAAACTAGGATAAATCCCGGGGAAATCCGGACGGATGGGCACCCTATAATTTACATACTCGGAATTATACGGGATGTAAGGGACATCGACGCGTAAACTGTAACCATGATTTCAGTCATGACTCTGACATTTTTCTCTATTTTGAATCATCATTAGTAGTTCAATAGTTTCTGAAACGGTGATTTAGAAAAGGTAAAAAATTAAAATTGTATGGATGAAAGACAAACGCATGCCCTACACCTACATATATTAATTATGTAGGTTTACATGGAGGGTAAAAACCCCACGTTTACCCCGATCGGTGTTTTTGCACCCACAGTCGCAAACTGGGGTCTAATTTGAATTTATGCCAGCAATAAATATTTTTGCTGCCTACCAAAGAGTTATTGGGTACAATTTATTATGGCCGTAGAATTTTAAAGGGTATTTTTTTTAGAAATAGACTGATGTTGGCACATTTTTTTGCTTATATGATGTTGATTTTATTGAAGTGCAATCGGGAACATTGTGAATTAGATATAAATTTAGAGGTAATTATTACACAACTTGGAAAGACAAACTATATCTGTGGTTCTGAATATTGAAGATCTGATCAATTAACATGATCTAATCAGTCATTATCAGTGGATGAGTACTTCTTGTGCTCTCATCTATTTATGAGTTATTCCAGTCTGATCCCCAAATGGATCCTCCGTAGACCTGCTTCAGGAGATCAAATCGGAGTAACCCTGCAGTCACCAGAACTAAGACAAGCCATGATAAGCCGTAATTGTCCTTACAGACAGCCCAATAATAAAGCCATACAGTTATAAAAAAAATCAAATTGGCAACTGTATTAATTAAATATAGTAAATACAAATGCTATAAACCGAACTAAACTTACGCCAAAAATATCTTTAGCACTAAAGCACTCGATACCAAACTATCTAGACCAGCAATAAGTTCCCAGATCAAACTACGCACTGTCGAGTTATTATCTAGTTAGTTCTCGAACGATCTCAAGTGTTCGACGCCCAAGGTCGGTGGCCCGAATACAAACGAACTAGTTTCTAAGATTTCGGGTACCGACCGATGTCAGTAGTAATTATTTAGATTTGTGCGTAGCGTAGTATACGAGAATGTTCAAGTTGTAACTGAAGATTTAAACCATTGATTGAACCGTCTCACGTCAAAACCTGTTTCGTTGACTTTGAATAGAATTGTCTTATTTGGTGATACTGAGCATATAGATAAGTCGCTACTTCACCGAGACATTCGCCTGATATGCACCGAGATTCGATGTGGAGCATTACGTCCCTGTCTCTCTTTCTCTCTCTCTCTCTCTCACACACACAGTCTGAATACTATTTCGCGCGGCCTATGGACGGTGTGAGCACATCTGAGGATTTTAATCTTTGTAGTTTGTGACCATGTTAATAGAATGTTGTGTGAATCAAAGTTGTTGAAAGGGAAGTTTCTTGTCACGCAAAATAGATTCTCCGATTATGGTATAATGCCTACATGGCGTTATATTGTTGGTCTTAGTGCCTGCTCAGATAAGAATGTTTACATTGGGTTCCCAAGATCTAAAGATACAAGCACTCTTTAGAAGATTAAACAGTTTCGAATCCCTTGCAATCAATATCTTCCACTAGGTACTATTTTAGTTTTTGAAGAATAGCGGGAGGTGATATAGTTGACGGCAAAATGACCCGCCTGTTAGTTTTCAAGTGCAATTCAAACATTGGGATTGAAGAGTCACCTTAAAACTCCTGTAATTCTAAGGGTTTTACGACAAGTGCGGCTAATTCCCTTCTAAATATTGGTAGTACCTATCCGCGTTTAAATATGAGACATGCCTCGTCAATGAAGAATTGTTTTTTTTTTGTCACAAATCGGGTATGACAAGCAGATTTCCCCTCTCTCGTTGACAATTACTGGTATCTAAATCGCCACCCCGTATAATAATGACTTCGTACCCCACCAAGTTCATATGTATTAAGGTTCACTATTAAATAAACCATTACTATTCCGCCATCACTATTGCGGGTATCGTAAAAGGCGATTATATAGGATGCGTAACTACTGGGCCGCTAATAACAACAACCTGTGAATACCAATACGGCTGCGAAAGTCGTGATTATAGCTGTAATATTAATATTATACGATTGGCCATTAAAGGGGTCCGTTCAAGGGATTCATGTTTGATTTATAATGTAATCAGACTATTGCGTTCCCACTCGTAAGCTTCCTCCCTGTGAGATAGTGAGCCTTTATCCACCACGCGGGCCCAGATCGGATCGTTAGTAGTCAAGTGTCTTAAATAGTTATGGAGGGAGGCAAGAAAGAGATTAAGAAAGAAGATGGTTGAACGAGGAGTCACTTTGAAGGACGGTTCATGCTGCCTGAAGGTTTTCCTCCAAACCCCCGGGGCGCCCGGGCTTTTTTACGATATTTTGGGAACAGCAGTGATGAAAGCCAGCACCGCTCTCCGGTGGATTTATAAATGTTTTATTATATATTTACCGGTCGTCTATTCAAATATTTGAGAAGCAATCGCCTCCCGTCAAATATATTGCTCTATGTATGATCAACGACCAACAAACGAACGGAACAAATTGCGACGTATATCAAAACTAAACCAATTTAAAAACTACAGTGCTGAATTTATTGGAGTTGAATATTTTTTTATGTTTGCCTATAAAGGTGTTTTAGACCAAAAGAACGTACAATCAAACTTTTATACAAAAATGTTGATATCAAATCTTTTCGATTTTGACACACGAATACTACAGAAACAGACACTAGACAGAACGGTTTGTTATAACAAATATTGGATTACGATTTTCTTGGTCTTGCCTTGTCTATCGCTCGTAAATATTTGAATGTCTTTCTTAATTTATTAATCAACCTAAAATCATTGCTTTTTTATTTCTTTTCACAAAAAGCATTTATTTAGAATTCGTGACAAGTCGTATAATTGTAATTGGTAATTTGTAGATTGGTTGCTCGAAAATTCCAAATCATATAACAGAAACTAGGCTTACCTGTGCTCCAACCATCCCCGTCTTCAGCCTGGGCAGGTCGGTATGCGAGTACTTGGAGATGGACCAGGGCTCCACCAGCGTCAGGTCGGTGTTCAGCTCGAAGTCGTTGATCTGGTTGCGCAAGAACTTCCTGATGTTCCACGGAAGGTCGTTGTGTCTGCGGGCAGAGAGAAGGTTTAGAGGCTATTATTAAAAAATAAAATGCGTTACATAACGCACATATCACATATACAACATTAGTTTTAGTATTTGCGAAACCTGAAACACGTTAGTATTTTTATGTAAAGAATCTAAGTACAAAATTTCAAAACTATCATGAAAAATCGCAAAGTTATAAGCTTGTTCTGTTAACTAGTTGTCCTCACAAAAACTTGGTCACCGCGCAGCGCCCGCCTCCAGCGTCGTCTTGAGCTCTTTGATAATAATAATTTGGCAGTAGGTACCTAAATTATTGCGATAGGTACTTAAAGTCACTCGGTGTCCAACTTTTAATTGTTTTAAATATTTTTGGGAAAAAATATAACATGGTTTAAAAATTATTGGAATCGATTCAGTTGCTTATTCTGAACAAACTATATTCAGGTTTCGCATATACTAAAAATAATGTGGTATAGAAAAATGTCGTGAGCAAAATTATGAGTATGAATGTGGATGGGTATAAGAGTAGAGGAAGACCAAAGAAAAGATATGGACTGTATAAAGAATGATATGGCAAAAAAGGATGTATCTGATGAGATGACGAGTAATAGAGAAGTATGGAAGAAGTATACTGCTCCGATCCCAAATGAATTGGGATAAAGGCAAGAAAATTATGATGATGACATTAGGGACATATAATAACGCCTGTTTGCCCGAGGGGTTAGGTAGGGGAATACCTAATAAAACCTCTACCTATCTTATGCATTTTTTGCAAATTAATAGCAAAGGAGATCGCCAGAAATCCATACATCGTTGGGCCAAACGTGAACAGTAATCATTTATGTATAATTTAATAGATAAAACACATACATATTCATATCGAAAAGATTTTTTACAAAATTCTATGGGAATTAGGAAGAAAATAAGTTTTTGGGTGACTAGGTTAGGTTATGCGGCAGATGTTATGAATTGTACCTCTATAATGCCAAAACGTATTGTAAATACCATACTCAAATAGACACATTGATTTAATTGTTTGAAAACATATTTGTATGTTACTATTAGCATATTATTGCATAGCACAAAAAAGGAATTAGATAGGTAAAATAAAAACAAGTTATTTTTTCAATATTTTATTCATCTTCATTTTCATACTCAATTAATATATCATCGAGGAATGGTGCAGGAGGTGTGATGGTATTTTGGTACCTTGCCCAACTGAGGTCTCAATGTATCATTGCAGCAAGAAGCATTGTTAATCTGCAAAAGAAAAAGTATACAATGTTAGAATACCAGACATATTTTCGATCAGTGACTCGTCCTGGATGTGATTTAATAGGTAAAGAATAAACAAATCGTTAAAAACCTCTGATTAAATTATGCAACCGATTGATTAATCAAAACCGATTAGAGCCCTTTTATATGAGCGTGTAACGCCCAAAATCGGTACCAATTGAAAAATAATAGTACAGCTATAGATACTCACTGTTCGACGACCAGTCCTTGCCCTTATTATGGAAATAACTGCTTCATCATGCAAAGGCACACTTCCAGTAGCGTTGCTACGATCAGTAGCGATACCACAACTCACGCAATTCACCATTATCCAGTCTATAAGCAAAATCGGTGTCCAAGTCCGTAAAATCAATCCAAAGTCGTCAGAAAAATAGCAGAAATCGAATAAGCACATCCGTAAGTGCACGAAAACGAATGATGGCACTTGACGGGAGTGACGTGACATTGACATTTTGCCAAACATCGATATTGTTTCGTTTTGAAACAGTCGCCCAATACACGATTTTGAACGATGTTATTGTTAAATAAATAAATAACTATTACTAAAACAACAATAATTTCATCAAATGTCCTTTTTTCTTTTATAAATGATTATAATGTTCATGACAAATGCTAAAGCAAAATAGATATCGTTTTTTTTAATAACTTCTTTAGAACTACTAGTTTTAGAACGAACTTAAAATGACCTGACAGCTTGTTTACGGAGCTAGTTTTAGAACTACATTCAATTAAAAACCATATTTCAAATTATAATTTTTAGCTCTTTCCGGTAGAAAGTTATTATTGTTACATGTTATTTTTAATCAGTAAAAAATCTAGTCTTTTTTATATACATATCGTTTCTGTACATACTTTAGCCCAATACTGGCTATCTCCTTTCTTCAATTGAACAAATTGTAATAACTTATCTGTTTACCAAGCATGAATAAAACTAGTGTAATTAGTGTGATTTTGATACCCCGGCAGAAAGTTGTTAATTTAAGATTTTTTGTGGAAAGAGTTATCCAGAAAAAAACTATTTCGTTTAGTTTTAGAAATAATGTATATTATTTACGTAAAATGGCAAATTTTCGTCTACTTTTTATAGTTTTGTGGATTAGTTTCTTTAATTATTGGACCAACAATCAGCCTCTAACATTATTTCATGCCAAAATCCTTGATGGTGATCTTTAAAAGTCTCTAGATCTTGGTAATTAGGCCCCATGTTAGCCTCTCATACATATTCTAAGTTTTCAGGGTAAAAATGTAAACTTTTGATGAGCAATGCAATAAAACGTTTCCACAATTTTCACAAAACACATGAAGAACCCAGTTTTTATCTTAGTTTTTAATAGGAAATCCAGAATAATGAAGACACTACTACTACCATTAATAGTTCATGGTTACATAATACCAGCCGCTCCGGTCTATTTTCAGATTAAGCCGCACTTGCCTAGGTTGGTCCGTGGATGGGTAACCACCCATTACAAACCGCGTTTCCTTCCTGCCTCGGAAAACATGTTATACCGTTGGCCCCGGGCGGCTGTCAATTGATTGATCTTTGACATTCGTTACAGGTAGTCCGTGAACCGAAAGTCTGACAACCAGTCTTAATATCGTATGTATTACCCAGTCCTAACTGGGTTTCGCAGGGCAAATCCTCGTATTCAACTGCATATGGTAAGACTTAAAGCTGACCCCAATATAGTTGGGAAACGACTTGGCAGACGATGGTGACACATTTTTAACGAATCTACATTGGGTCTGCTCATTATTTGAAAATAATAACTGTCCACAAATATAGGAAAACATATCAGAATTAAGTTTACACTTCTGCTTAACATTTTAATTAAATTTGAAACAAGTTATTTATTGTTTGTTTCGAATAAATAAAACTTCAACCTACTACTTACTTCATACTCTGGGAGGGCAGATTACCGTGGTAGGTAATCTACCTTATCTGAGAGCTAATAGCTTGAGATATAACATGTATAGTGGCGTTCTAATTATCTGGAAAGAGGAAGCTATTGTGCGTGAAATAGGTAATCCCTAAGTAGAACAAATCTTAGCGAGACAAACATGGCCGACGTGTAGCCTGTCATAAGACCCCACGCTAAGTGAACCACTATCCTATTTGTGAAAAACAAAAGGCTAAAGCAACAGCCAGATAAATAACTATTTAAGCCCGCGTTGCATAGAAAGCGGGGAGAGAGCCGGATGGAGGAAATCCAAACCGACAGTGGTGCGCGGCAGACAGTGGTACCGTCCAGACAGTGGTGGCCGGCAGTCATTAAGTAGAATAAAACCCATGGAAAACCCTTTTTTTTTCTCTAAACATTGGAATCTGTATCTTGTTACCACTAGCTACGCATGAATTTACGTTGAGTAAAGATAAAATGCTCTGCCCTGCCGTCCCCGGTGTGCGCTGGCTTTCAGTATGGCAATTCTTCGGACAGTGTCGAGGTGCCTTGGTACTTTTGCGGATCTCGTCATTTCTGATTCTACGGTTACCACTTGGCGATAAGTCAAGTGGATATTCCGCTTCCACGTTCTGTGTAGCCACGAGCTAAGTTTCACTCGCAACGTCTGTTTGTCCGCTTGCCAAATTCCAGATATAGCTTTTAAAAGTTGTCTCGAACAAAAACTGTTCTACTTAAAATTGGGTTGTGAATTTTTGCTGTCAACATTCATTCATAAATTGTTATTGTTTTTGTTAATCCTGCGATGAAAGGATTTTAGATGAATATAAAGCTTCTTGATGTCTAAAGAAAGTTGAAGCCATTTTGTATGTACTTTATGTAGGCCTATATAACTTTGTATGTGATGATTGAAAGTATAGATTGGATAACATACGAAGTATTTACATAAGAATGCTAATAAAGATTACTTGCTTACGAAAATATTCACATCGTTATATGAAACCTTAAAGTATGTCAGTTAATTAGTACATAGATAACAACTAGACTGATACTGGCAGCTGACTGGTAGATAGTAACTAGTGGTAGATAGGGATCTGCTTTATGTATTCCATTTTCTCTTCTTCTTTTACACACTATGTCTACATCTCATTTTTTAGTATCTGCTTTCGCAGGAAGAGATTTCTTTAGAAATAAGCTGCATCATCTTTGTACTCTTTTTCTGTTCACTAAATAAAAACAAGTGTAGCTGGTTGGGAGCAGGCAACGTGTTGTAATTTCTGCCTACCCCACGGAAAAACGGCGTGACATTATGTGTATGTTCTACCCACAACCAATATTTTACAGGGTGTTACAAGTTGTATTGTATTGTCAAGCCCGGTATCGTACGATTGTGACAACATCGAATACTTGGGGAGAGTGTAGAGCAGAATTGAGCACGACTCTATTGTGAGCGTTGAGACAACTTGTCTCAATAATTTGTTGTGGAGGAAAATATTGATTCATACGCGACAGAGGAAAATATCGTGCAACGATATTTGTTGTAAATATTTACTGTTTGCGTTTGTTTTAAGTAAATAAGGGACGTGTATCGCAAGAATCTTAATTTGTTACAAATGAAGAATTCATAACGATAATTTTCTCATGAAATGTTATCTCGGCACGGATCCGACGCGAATTGCGCGTAGTGGCCACACGCACGCGTCTCTTGTTTTCTGAGGCTCTTCAGTACATTCGCTGCTCAAGTCGCGTCGTGGAGTTTCGTAGCAGGCTCTCAAAACTTCATTCATTGTACCCTCAGCCAGTCCCTGTCGCATGACTCATGTCGCTGAAGTGTTTAGTTGGATCAAACGGGTAGTTAAAGGTATTTCTCTCTGACTAATTTAACTGAGCATTGTAAGAAAAAGTGTTAACAATACTCAAAAACTCGAAAGCATTTATTTCCAATAGACCATTATAAGCTTTTTTGCATCGACAAAAACAAAAACATGAAGCTTTAGTCCCAGTTACAAGGCATAATAACTGTGAAAGTACTGTTTTTGCCAATTACAAATCGTAGATCTCAATGGAGATGAACGGGCAAGAAACTCCATGGACACCCTTTAAATCACAATATTGTTACAAAAACTCAGTTACATCAAACCAAATATGTCGAAATCTGTAAGTATCAGTCAATTTGATAAAGAACAATAAAACACTAAGGGTGTAACGTAGTGCTCAAAAGCAACATTCAAGCGACTAGTAACATCAAAGGCCCACTGATTAGTGAACGTTTGCAGCATCAATACGAGTAGTCACACACGCAAGGATAACGTGTTTCAATCCGTAACATGCACAAATACCCCTGTGTATTCGTGCATGTCCGCACAAGTCTGCTATTGGCTTATAATTGTGACCGAAATTGATTTTGACAGTTTTGGTAATGTACTAATTGCGGGTTTCCGATGGCGTGCCACTGGCAAGTCTAGCACAGACAATGATTGTTCCATAATTATTCGCCTCGAGGGTGTAACTCTAACCACGCAATACCTCATCGATGGCGATTCAGAACAAAGAAAATTAAACTGGAGAAAGAAAATGGGTCGAAAAAACAAATACTAATAATTACTACAGCAGATGAGATAGATATTTTGTCATGTTCCAAGTTCATGGAAATTTGTCCAGTTTGATTCCTTAGAGGTATTGCGATTTTAGAGTTAGCTACATTTGCTTGCTTATTATTATTTTGGAGTATTTCGTTTGGCCACTGACACACCACTGACCTTTCAGTGACTTTAACGACATGTTTGTAAACCCTGACTTTAAAATAGGTATCCCGAACCGATTGAGCTGATATTGCATACGATGGATTTGGATGACAATGCATGGTTAGGTAAAAGTGACGTTATTCTAAATTCAATATAGCGGACTACCAAACACGGCAAACTAGTTATTTTTATGCAACCCCATGATATGGGTATCAATTAAAAGTGTTTCTTGTGAAGAATATATAAGAAGATAGAGAAGATATAAGAACTCACCCGTCAGTGAGAGGCACTTCTTCCAAGATCTGTTTGGCGATCTCTAGCCGCTCCCGGTCGTAGGAGGCTGCAGCAACCACGGCTATGATGGCCAGCAGCATACACGCCACCGACCGGCGCTCGCACGGGTTTATCATCCTTGCTGTAAAGAAAAGAGATAATATTATAGTGCTGATTATATATATATATATATAATGTAACGTAAAATAGGGTACATACTGGACACTTTGACATTCGGTAAACTTCGTTTGTATGTTTCTATTCTCTCTAAATCATGTTTGGGTATAGTTTGATAATATACGAGTTAAGCCAAGGGGCTTTTTCCGAACTTATATTCCCATTTATGCCGCCCTGACGAAAAAAATAATGAAGATCGGTATAATTATCTATCTGCATCATAATGTATATTGAGTTGAAACAGCGCCCAACGACTCGGTTACTGATTGACGATGTGAATTTGAAACTAGAGACGTGACGAATGTTATCTACTGGATACACGGGGGCCCAACGATCTACATTCACATGGGTATCTTTTTGAGTGGAAGGTATTGTGTTTAAAAAGACTGGAATCTGATCACTTTGATGATGCAGCATACATTGAACTTTCATCATTATCTTTTTTTTTCATGAATCGGGAAACAGAGAAGCCGGCAATGAATTCCATAGGCTGGCGGTTTACACAGTGAATGTGGAAGCATAGTGCTTTGTTCGGATTCGTGGAACTTCAACCACCATCATTGGCAGCCGTGTTCCATCCACTTATACCTTTTTTCAGGGCTCAGGCATCCCTGTGTTTCAGGGCCGCGGTATCTCTTTCGAACAGTTCCACTGCCCTGGCAGGCATCAGCCCTTGCGGATGTTGTCAGCAACCAGGAACCCCCCCCCCCCTGGTTGCTGACAACACCCACTTATACCTTGAGCTATGCTTCCCTGGCCTCAATTAGGTTTTTCGAGTTGCAATCAGGTTCACGTAAACCTACCAACCAGGTAACTAACAACCTAAACCAACCGGAGTTATATTAAAACAATTCTTTTATTTATTTATACACGCCTGATGCCTAGTGGAAGTAGGCAGATTGGGCTGTAAAGTGTAAGTGAATTTAATATTATTCAAAGTTACTCATCCTTATTATAGATTTGTTTCATGATTTTGTATGCTAGTATACGCAAAACAGCAATGCAATGTCATCCTAAAAGACTATACGAGCTCAGCTAAATAGATATAGTTACCTACTTAGTTCATGAATACTCACAGGAGCAGAAAAACTTTTGTGACGCCGCAGAAATAAAGTAAAGTTTGCTTGCAGTCTGAAAAAGAATCCATTTTCTGGAAAAGCGACCATATTAGTCTGATAAACAGATCCCATTCGTAACAAAAACTACAAGTATTCTACTATTACGCGAAAATTGGTAGTTCACCAAATTAAGCATTTCATTTTCCTATTGGCTAACTTATCGGTATTAACTAACTTCAAAGCTTTTTTTTTACAAAAAAAGGTGTTTTTTTGGACCAGGTTTAAACAATTGACCCATTTTTTTAATTTCTAACGTTTTTCAGAAAAAGAAAAAAACTTTTTATTCCAGACCCGTTTTTAAACACAATTTTGGTATTCAAAAACTGTATCTTTCTCGGATTTAAGCTTAAAATATGTACAATAGATTTCTCTATGGTTTAAACTGTATCAAAAGAAAAACTTTGTTTTATAAACCCATATACACATTTACGAAAAAACAATTTTGTAATCTGAAAGAAGATTTTACAATGTAGAAACTCGGTACATTGTGTTAGTCCGATATTACCTAGCGAGTTATAAAACTGGATAGGATGGAGATTGCTTGCTACGGTAACAGGTTTACCTTAGTTCAGTTTTCAGCAGGGATGCGGGTCGAAGCTAGAGGGGAGGGGGGTATATACTGTTTTAAAATTCTGTATTATTTTATTAAGGGTGCGGCGAAGATATAAGCCAGCCCTTCAGGATAGTATTTGGGATTGAATATCGATCCGGAGCAGTTGTGGCCGCGTGGCGTCCCGACATCCATGACGTAAGTCGCCTTGTCTAATTTATGTCATTACCATTGCTCTCAAAACAACAAAATACTACATCATATGCACATTGTTATAGTGTGTACCAGCTCTGCATCATAATGTATATTGAGTTGAAACAGCGCCCAACGACTCGGTTACTGATTGACGATGTGAATTTGAAACTAGAGACGTGACGAATGTTATCTACTGGATACACGGGGGCCCAACGATCTACATTCACATGGGTATCTTTTTGAGTGGAAGGTATTGTGTTTAAAAAGACTGGAATCTGATCACTTTGATGATGCAGCATACATTGAACTTTCATCATTATCTTTTTTTTTCATGAATCGGGAAACAGAGAAGCCGGCAATGAATTCCATAGGCTGGCGGTTTACACAGTGAATGTGGAAGCATAGTGCTTTGTTCGGATTCGTGGAACTTCAACCACCATCATTGGCAGCCGTGTTCCATCCACTTATACCTTTTTTCAGGGCTCAGGCATCCCTGTGTTTCAGGGCCGCGGTATCTCTTTCGAACAGTTCCACTGCCCTGGCAGGCATCAGCCCTTGCGGATGTTGTCAGCAACCAGGAACCCCCCCCCCCCCTGGTTGCTGACAACACCCACTTATACCTTGAGCTATGCTTCCCTGGCCTCAATTAGGTTTTTCGAGTTGCAATCAGGTTCACGTAAACCTACCAACCAGGTAACTAACAACCTAAACCAACCGGAGTTATATTAAAACAATTCTTTTATTTATTTATACACGCCTGATGCCTAGTGGAAGTAGGCAGATTGGGCTGTAAAGTGTAAGTGAATTTAATATTATTCAAAGTTACTCATCCTTATTATAGATTTGTTTCATGATTTTGTATGCTAGTATACGCAAAACAGCAATGCAATGTCATCCTAAAAGACTATACGAGCTCAGCTAAATAGATATAGTTACCTACTTAGTTCATGAATACTCACAGGAGCAGAAAAACTTTTGTGACGCCGCAGAAATAAAGTAAAGTTTGCTTGCAGTCTGAAAAAGAATCCATTTTCTGGAAAAGCGACCATATTAGTCTGATAAACAGATCCCATTCGTAACAAAAACTACAAGTATTCTACTATTACGCGAAAATTGGTAGTTCACCAAATTAAGCATTTCATTTTCCTATTGGCTAACTTATCGGTATTAACTAACTTCAAAGCTTTTTTTTTACAAAAAAAGGTGTTTTTTTGGACCAGGTTTAAACAATTGACCCATTTTTTTAATTTCTAACGTTTTTCAGAAAAAGAAAAAAACTTTTTATTCCAGACCCGTTTTTAAACACAATTTTGGTATTCAAAAACTGTATCTTTCTCGGATTTAAGCTTAAAATATGTACAATAGATTTCTCTATGGTTTAAACTGTATCAAAAGAAAAACTTTGTTTTATAAACCCATATACACATTTACGAAAAAACAATTTTGTAATCTGAAAGAAGATTTTACAATGTAGAAACTCGGTACATTGTGTTAGTCCGATATTACCTAGCGAGTTATAAAACTGGATAGGATGGAGATTGCTTGCTACGGTAACAGGTTTACCTTAGTTCAGTTTTCAGCAGGGATGCGGGTCGAAGCTAGAGGGGAGGGGGGTATATACTGTTTTAAAATTCTGTATTATTTTATTAAGGGTGCGGCGAAGATATAAGCCAGCCCTTCAGGATAGTATTTGGGATTGAATATCGATCCGGAGCAGTTGTGGCCGCGTGGCGTCCCGACATCCATGACGTAAGTCGCCTTGTCTAATTTATGTCATCACCATTGCTCTCAAAACAACAAAATACTGGTATTCAACTCAACAGCATCCGGTTACACTGGAAGCCGACCTCAACATATTTGGGAAAGGGGTGTTGCAGATGATGATGCTCTCAAAACGACAAAAGAAAACATTGTGCGAAAACCGACATGACCGAGAATCAAAAATTCGAAGACATGACTGACATCCTCAAAATTGCACTGGACCTGCTGCGTGGGGGATTAACCTAATCCCTCGCACAGAAAGGCGGATTGTGTCCCAGAGGCAGGAACGCCATAGACAAATTGAAGCTATGAATATCAGTGATAAAAAGTTGCTGTGTTTTACACCCATACAGAAGTTAGGTACTTTTAGTAGAAAATCTTTTTCAAGTGTTACTTAGTGGGTAGCAACGGAACAACAAAAAGTTCTAGCAAAAACCGCACAATTTAGAGGAAGTTGCTTATTGTGCATGTTGTTTAATGTTGCTCTACAAACAGTGATCTCAGTATGCATGAAGCTTCACGCCATGTTCGCTAAGAACAGCTAACAGACGCATTCTATGTAACAAATTCATTTCCATGAAAAGCCCGTAATTTGAAACCGCTCTTACGATACTACATACCAATCCCAAGAAACACATAGGAACCATGATTATCAACGGAATCTAACATAGCAAGTACTGTATTGCGTCTCAGGTAATCCTATTTCCCAGAATGTTTTAGCGACATCCAATTGAACCAGCTGCGGCTGTAGTCGTAATAAATCTTCCACACGTACATGACAACATTACACCGGCGTCCTTCGCACCTTAATCCCCCAAGGCCAAGAATGTCGGTCTTTAATCACCATCCCTGAATAACTAACACGATTTAGAGGAAACAACATCAAAACACTCCACAGGTCGCAGCTTACCTCGACATGTCAAAAACAGGTCAGGGCGAAAGAGACAGAAATATACACCTACACGTGAGTAAAAAGGTCCCAACATATATTATGACGGGTACCGGGTAATCCCGGTCTTGTACAGAATACATAATACAGGTCTAACAAGGGAGCTTTAAAAGTAATTAAAATGCTCCTCGAGATTATCTTTTTGTACGAAATTGGTGTCTCTCGCTGGATTACGGAATGATCTAGTACAGCTGAGACCCTTTTCACTTTAATTTTTTTAAGACCCTTGTGTATTTAAGGTACGAAGTAATTTACGACGGAAAGGTTTGGACGTACGTACCAAAATACTGCTAAATTAGAAATAAACTAAATTATAAATTAAAGTCGCTTTTTGGGTCTGTCTGTGTGACCGCGTTGGTATTCTAACCTAGGGAGCTACTAAAAGCAAATAATTTAGTTGCGGTATTCTCAATCATTTGGAGAATTTATTTCGAAAGGAACTGCACGTAATAAACAGCGTTCTAGAGCTGGCATTCCAATATTCCCTAACAATGATGACGCTGACAGCGCGCACTGACAGAATGCGTTTTGTAAGATTAGTGTAGTGAACGCGTTCAGATAGTTAAATTCGGCCTAAGAAAACTCTGGGTTTTATCGAGTCGTAAAGTCGTGCGAAGCAGGGTCAGATCGCCTGTTACATATAACTGAATGTTTTTCACGGAATCTGTCTACGAATAATGTTACTACAGCCGTAAATGTTGGTTAAAGTTTTTTCGGGGAAACCGACCTTAATACGAATATTAACATGATTTAGTAAAACAAAAAATTGATAAGCCTAGAGTAATTAAGAAACCGAAAGAAAATTAGACGGATTCTGGATTTGTGCCCGGTTAATGGCAATAGGTTCGCCTCCTATTGCATGGGACTTAAACATGCCTGGCGAAATGTAGTTGTTTTATAATTGGGTACACCTCTGTCTAACTCTTCAGGGATTTTTTTATGAAGGGATAAAAAATCGTGGCGCTTACTTTCCATGTCAGTTATACTACAAAACAGTTCATAAATTCGTTAAACAGAACTGAAATTAGATAATAAGTAATGAGAATAGTAAGTACAAAGCATTCGTGCTTCTAAAGCGCACTCTTGGCAGCCATCCAAGAAAATGAATCTGTACTCATGCTCGGGACTATTGAGTAATTAAATACTCTCATTAAGTATTGAAAGTAATTATGGCAAAGAAGTAAGCCTTCAAAGGCAGACATTTAATCCGGTAACTATCCAAATTAATATTTCCCATAGAGATTGGTTAAGGAGACCCGGCTCATAAATGTGGTCCAAGTGAAAGTCTGACAGTGGCGACGGTGACTGAAAAGATAATATTTTATGTGGAAATTAGACGTGCGCTGAGAAGGAACGAAGAAAATATCGTGAAGAAGGTTTTGATTTTCGAATGGGCTACCCATCAAAGAAATGACAACTAATAGAGATGCGTGGAAGAGGAAGACATGCTGCGGCGACCCCAAATAAATTTGAAAAAGGGCAGGGAAATGAAGATATTATCATAAAAGTTTGCTAGGAAGTGTTAGCGGATCCGAAATCCGGATGACGAAGAATTAATAGCAAAATGTGGTTAATACAAACAGATTTTTTTAAATACTTTTGACTGCTTCGTTGGTCTAGTGGTTGCAAGCGATACTGCTTAGCGTGGCGTCCTGGGTTCGATAACTACGAGTAGGTCGGTGAAAGTGTTATAAAACCAAAGTCTGGATTCATGACTGGTTTGATGGCACAGGACTCGCTTCCTATTAAATATGAGTCTAACATATTATTTGTAAACACGTTCACCTCCCTTATATTCATCCATTGGGGAAAGCAGGAGTGTTTGTTATAATATTCTGTAATGTAAAAATTCTTTTTCAATGATCGTTTTATGTCCGGTGACGTAAAGCGGTGACCTATGTTAGTCACGTGGCCACGTGGTTGAAGTTATGAGACGAAGCCGTAGAATCTACCTACACCCTTTCATACCTGGGTAGTAAAGTGCCACAGAGTGCGACACTTTTGTTCAATTTCTCGAGTAATACATTAAGACCTGAGACGGCCGACAGTCACACCATGCTGTACACTGTTTTTAAGTTAGCGGTTATTTTACCTACGATTTTATCTAACTGTCAAAGTGACAGTGATCTTTGTTTTACTACAATAAGGCAGCTGTTGGCTTACAGCCATGTAATGTTTGTCAAAGTGACAGTGATCTTGGTTCACTACAATAAGGTAGCTGTTGGCTTGCAGCCATGTAATGTTTGTCAAAGTGACAGTGATCTTGGTTCACTACAATAAGGTAGCTGTTGGCTTGCAGCCATGTAATGTTTGTCAAAGTGACAGTGATCTTTGTTTCACTGCAATAAGGCAGTTGTTGGCTGGCAGCCATGTAATGTTTGTCAAAGTGACAGTGATCTTTGTTTCACTGCAATAAGGCAGCTGTTGGCTTGCAGCCATGTAATGTTTGTCAAAGTGACAGTGATCTTTGTTTCACTACAATAAGGCAGCTGTTGGCTTGCAGCCATGTAATGATTGTCAAAGTGACAGTGATCTTTGTTTCACTGCAATAAGGCAGCTGTTGGCTTGCAGCCATGTAATGATTGTCAAAGTGACAGTGATCTTTGTTTCACTGCAATAAGGCAGCTGTTGGCTTGCAGCCATGTAATGTTTGTCAAAGTGACAGTGATCTTTGTTTCACTACAATAAGGCAGCTGTTGGCTTGCAGCCATGTAATGTTTGTCAAAGTGACAGTGATCTTTGTTTCACTACAATAAGGCAGCTGTTGGCTTGCAGCCATGTAATGATTGTCAAAGTGACAGTGATCTTTGTTTCACTGCAATAAGGCAGCTGTTGGCTTGCAGCCATGTAATGTTTGTCAAAGTGACAGTGATCTTTGTTTCACTACAATAAGGTAGCTGTTGGCTTGCAGCCATGTAATGTTTGTCAAAGTGACAGTGATCTTTGTTTCACTGCAATAAGGCAGCTGTTGGCTTGCAGCCATGTAATGTTTGTCAAAGTGACAGTGATCTTTGTTTCACTGCAATAAGGCAGCTGTTGGCTTGCAGCCATGTAATGTTTGTCAAAGTGACAGTGATCTTTGTTTCACTACAATAAGGTAGCTGTTGGCTTGCAGCCATGTAATGTTTGTCAAAGTGACAGTGATCTTTGTTTCACTACAATAAGGTAGCTGTTGGCTTGCAGCCATGTAATGATTGTCAAAGTGACAGTGATCTTTGTTTCACTGCAATAAGGCAGCTGTTGGCTTGCAGCCATGTAATGTTTGTCAAAGTGACAGTGATCTTTGTTTCACTACAATAAGGTAGCTGTTGGCTTGCAGCCATGTAATGTTTGTCAAAGTGACAGTGATCTTTGTTTCACTGCAATAAGGCAGCTGTTGGCTTGCAGCCATGTAATGTTTGTCAAAGTGACAGTGATCTTTGTTTCACTGCAATAAGGCAGCTGTTGGCTTGCAGCCATGTAATGTTTGTCAAAGTGACAGTGATCTTTGTTTCACTACAATAAGGTAGCTGTTGGCTTGCAGCCATGTAATGTTTGTCAAAGTGACAGTGATCTTTGTTTCACTGCAATAAGGTAGCTATTGGCTTGCAGCCATGTAATGTTTGTCAAAGTGACAGTGATCTTTGTTTCACTGCAAGAAGGCAGCTGTTGGCTTGCAGCCATGTAATGTTTGTCAAAGTGACAGTGATCTTTGTTTCACTGCAATAAGGCAGCTGTTGGCTTGCAGCCATGTAATGTTTGTCAAAGTGACAGTGATCTTTGTTTCACTACAATAAGGTAGCAGTTGGCTTGCAGCCATGTAATGATTGTCAAAGTGACAGTGATCTTTGTTTCACTACAATAAGGTAGCTGTTGGCTTGCTGCCCTGGAATTTTTGTCAAACTCACAATGATCTTTATTGGTGTTTCAATACGGTTGCTGCTTGCTGGGTTGCCTCCGTCAAAGGATAATTTGCACGGTTTATTCTATGAAAAAACTGTACAAACAACGGAAAAAACTTTGTCTGTATTGGGATTAAAAGTGAGTGTTTGAATCCGATGAAAGTCCAAACAAGAACATATTTCATGAATAGAATAAAATTTTATTTGCAAAGTTTGAAGGTTCATATAAATTGTTTTAGCATTCGGTATTGATTGAAAATTTTAGTGTAAGTTCTTGAAAAAAATACCAGCACAATGTAAAATTGAGAATTTAAATTGTATCTGCTGTCAATCATACATACATCATCGAATTATAACATTCATTTAAATAAATAAACAAAAAATACTTAAAAACTTTGATAACTTATTCCACTTTGACTAAAGCAGTGGTCAAATTTTCACATTAAAACGCATCATCCCAACAATAACTTTCAGCTAGGTAGCTTGAAAAATCACAAGTTCGTATCTCAGGCGCGGTAACTTCTATAACTCAGCCGGACAACTTTTGTACACTTTGGCAGAAAATGTTGGAGATCGTAAGTATGCGGAGATAACCTTAACTGGATGGAGTGTCCCCATAACTCAGACTTTACTAATCAAATATGCCTCTTTTTTATGTAATAGTCCTGCCACTCCTGCTACTCTAAACCACTGCAACTCCTGCGAGCCAGAATCAACAGTGATGACCACCAAAAAAGCGCCGAGTCCCGTAGAAACAATTCAACCGTCTTGGATCCCTCGACGAAATTAATCACTCTTTTATGATAGAAACTCAATTGATTTTTTTCCTTTCTTGTAAAAAAAAAACAAATCCGCAAATCCGTATTTTAACTCAAGCAAAAGTTTGATTTTAAAAGTTTATTCAAACGTATGTTAAACACACCCACAAACACGGATTGAAAAACTTGAGGCAAATCGAATATGGTTCGTTTGTTCGGTTCGCCGTTCGCCCGACATCACATTCAATATGCACAAACAGACCACGTAAGCTTACTCGACACTTGGATCCCGGATAACTTCTCCTACCTACTTTGAACGCATGGTCCCTCGACAACTTTGTTACAACATATTTTTGTACAAACGATTTTCTTTTTATATGGAGATATTTGGGAGTTCATGGGTCTACTCTGGTGACAACTCTTTAACGTGGTTTAGAGGATGATGTTCAGTTTCATTTGTGTTGACCTCATCTGTTGGTATTCTTCTTCTTGCTTCTGCTTTTTATTTTATTTTTATTAAATCAATAAATAATAGCTTTTATGATACTCGGTGAAGAGGACGAAATTTCTTTTTGTTTTTCTTAATACTTGTTTGTGCTACTCATTTTTTTTATTATTTTATGACTTTCATGTAAATATGTTAAACCGCTATGTAAATATAATATTTTTTGTTAAATGCTCCAGTTACTCCAAAAAAAAACGTTTATACAGTAATTTTACGTTACACTTCGGTGTAACAGACGGGCCATCGTTAACGATTTATTGTGACGGTGTTAATAGCGCTTCTGAGCTACACTCCACGCTCGGAGCGTTTGGAGCGAGAGCCGTACGCCGAGCCCAGTGAGCTGTGACGAGCGAGCTCAGTTTCGTTAGGACTTCATTATACAGCTTTAGAGTGAATTACATGAAGTCATTTATAGGCTTTAATCAATTCTCGAAAGTCAAATGTTGAGAGAAAGGTAAATAGTTCTCTTAACTGTTTTTTTTTACATTATTTAGAAAACCATGCAACATTATATATAATCAGTCTGTAATATTCCCCCTACGGAGACACAAGGCTCCTCTCTGGGAGTGGAACTGGTCCCTGATCCACCACGCGGGCACAATTCGGCTTTGTGAATGTCACATAAGTTTCAGTTTCTAGTTATACAGGACGTGCCGGTTTCCTCACGATGTTTTCATTCAACGAAGTAAACCGCATGCCTGGGACCATACCAACGACACATAAGCCGACCTTAATATTTACGTAATACACACTCCGTGAGTAGTAGGGACGCGAGTGCCGTACCTCGCTCCTATGGGACAAAGAGAAATTCTATAGAACCTAATCTGCGAACTCCACCCAAGGATTTCACTATTGAAGGCTTTTGAGTGACTGCGTTCCTGTGAGTGCTTGACGCAAGATAATTATTAAAGCTGTGACGAAGTTCTAAAGTTATGTACGCAAACAGCGAATATCAAATGAAAATGTGATAAAAATTGTAAAATAATCTCAACCGTGTATTTAAAATTGCGATTTAAAATTGTCGTTATTATACTCGAGTGAGTTTTACTCCACCTATTCATTTTTATGCTATATTTGACTAAAAAAACCGTTCATACGAGTTAATTAGCTTACAAACTTACCTGTCTATTCGTTTGAATTATTATCAGCCTATTGTGGATTCTGGACTTGGAATGCCTCGTTGGTCAAGTGGTCGCACGCTCTACTGTTGAGCTTGAGGTCTTGGGTTCGATACCCGGGTTGAGCAAAGTGTTGTTGTGTGTCCCGTCAGGAATATCTTAGCAGCAGCCACGGAGTTTGGATTTGGGCCCAGTTGATGGCAATAGGCTCGATCCCTATTACTTGACTTAAACATAACTTACGAAATGTTATGATTACAGGCTTGATGTTATGGTTTTTCGATACTATCTACAAATATTGACATTTGATCCTTTTATTATTTATTATAGCCTGTATTTTTCCACGGCGTCCCTACTAACGGTCTAACTCTCTATTTAGGGCGTAAAGGGTCTTTGTCGAAAAAGTCCGAATTAAACCCAAAAAGAACTGATCCTAAGTAAAGAAATTACAAATTTTTACGAGCCGGCGATCCACCTATTCCTTTATCAACGCATTTGCATAGTAAACGCTTACGGATACAAGTCGAATTTAAATTTTTGGATAATTAACTTCAAGCTTCTGAAAGTAAAAGGTATCCATTTCGGCTAATTGGATGGCCGGAAATTACGTCATTTTGTTAACTCATCATATCCGGTTGGGTTGCGTCGACTTCTGTTCTGAATATTAAAGGTTACATTTATTTGCCATCCCAAGCTTTTTTCATAATGTAAAAGCTACCTTCAGTTGACCATAGGTCGGTGATATCTCTTGCCCACGTGCACAGGCCTTGAGCTGGCGTGGCCTACGGAGTTCAATAGAACAAGAGGCCAGCTTATATTGGTTTTGTTACCACTGATATGCGACCTACTGTGCGCTTTCACAACGAGCGTAGATTACCCAAAGTAACAAGGTACACTGGTCTATAAACTGCTCGAGGCTATAAGTTTAGACGCACCGAGCTAACTACGCTGGCCGACCAACGACATTATTCGGTCTACGACTTAAGAGTCCCGTGTGAGCGCACTTGAATGTTTACAAATCGGCCTACAGCACGGCCTCGACCACGACATCGGGCGATGCGACGCATTATGCCTTCATCAATGCTAAGACACGTTACGGGCACATTTCATGAGAATATTTTATGTTTCTATAGTCTGTTCTCAAGCGTCCGTCCCATTTATTTAGGTATCTGTTTTTTCTTGTTTTGTCTTGCTCTTGACACGATATTTATTAACATACAGTTTATTTGTTATTATTAACATTGTAAAATTTTTTTTAGTTGAGTAAGTATCTGTTCATACGCATAACTGAAATTACAACACCGTTTTACTTTCGTCACATCACTTATCTCTAGTCCAGTTAAAAACTAGCGTCGGAAACAAGCTCCAAGATAATAAAAAAGTACTTTTTTTTAGACTTAAGTTTTTTCTTTATGTTTGTACTTGTGGTATGTGCCAAATAAACATGTTTTCTTTCTTTCTTTCAATCGACGTTAACCAGTCACATCCGCTCTGTAGTCGTGAAGTTAGCTAGTACATTTTAATTCTTGTTCTCTCTCGCTCTTCGAGCAATAAGCGCCTAACCGTCCAGACGCCGCGCCGCGTCGTTGTGATTCGTAACAACTTGTTTTATTTATTTATCAACAGTCGCTATCGCAAGACGCGTACGCGACGTGTCGCGTAAGCGTGTAGCTCGTGTCCGAGGGGTTACAAAACGGGCCATGTGCGACCGAGCGGCAACCTCTGTGCGTGAAAACTATCCCCCGAGTTGCTTCCGACGGCCACAAAACACGACACGAGACGGTCCGAGCCGTAACCTGTTAGTTGCGACCACAAACAGCTGCTAATATATTACTAAAGCTTTACTATAGCCTTTTTGGCCAAACTATCCTTTGTTCAGGCATATTTATGTAAACTTGCAGCGGATCGTAAAGTTGTGTGGAAGTACCCTTTCTCTCTCGTTTTATAGGAAAGTGTGTGCCTTATGGCTCAATCGACGCTGCAACGCCGGGAGAAGAACCAATATTGATACGTTCGCACTTCCGTAAAAGTGCCCTGGATTTTGTTGGTTCATTCTGCATGCTTTTGTGATTTCAATACAGAGTTTCAAACGTTTTCTCTACTAAAATAAATAACAAAACATTAATGCAAATAATCATGACTATTTTCTGACGGTGAGTTTCATGTTAGTTGTAATCATTCTACCGCTACTGGCGTGCGTGTATGACTAGATATATGAACGCGGACGAAGCAAAAGGAGTATGGAAAAATCGTAGCAGAAGGCGTTCTGTGGTTTCTGCCTACCCGCCCCCCTGAGAAAGAGGACGTGAGTTTATCTATGGACCCTACTATATATTTTAATATAAACTAATAACCACCCACATTACCGTTCTACTAACTAACAATATTGATCAACATTATCGAATTAGAATTACAAATTAGATAGTAACTGAAGACAAGAATATAGTTACCTAGCAAGCTTACTGAAAACCACAGTAATATTGACTTAATTGGCTGCTCCATAGCTTTCAGCTATTATACTAGCAATCTTTAGATATTAATTAGTAAATCTGATTCACCAAGGCTTGAACATGGCATGCACTTTGCCACTTAGCGTATCAAAAATGTAATCGGAATGCTGACAACAACAAACAGTTCCGCAGCTTAATGCTGGCGCTCGACGAGCAAATTCGTGCTTGATGCTCTAAATACGCTCGGCAAGCAATTCGAATTCCCATTGAATATTTCAAATATCGTCCTGGGAATCTTACTTCAAAGTATTATAAATGACAAAGTTTGTGAGGATGGGTTTGACGCAAAAACGAAATGAAATTTGGCATTTAAATAGTTTAAAACCTGCATAAGCACATAGAATAGGGTATTTATCCCGGTAGTACGAACCGGTAGAGCAATTACTCCGCATGGGCGATGCCGCGGGCATAAGCTAGCAACAGAAAAACATAGTGATTTCGTTCTTGTGGCTTGTGTTGTACAAGTTTCTGTTCTAAGTTACTTCGATTGGACATAGCGCTGTGCTTTGACTAAGTAAATAGATTAAGTTTTGCTTTAGCTCTTGCACCACAAATCACTAAGATTTCACAAAACATTAACATCTGGTGACGTCATTATGCGATCAGTCCTAAATACATTGTTGTCCTAAATTCATTTAGCGGTTAATGTATTTAAAACACATCTTTCTGTTTCTATCCTTTTAAAGAATTAAAGATTATATTAAATAGGTTACCGCTAGTGAGTTGTGGTGTAACCGCGTCGAAGACGGTAATATAGGGTTTTTAGCTTTGAAGTGTCACTGAATATTACACTTTAAACCACACAGAGGGTTGGATAATGTAGTTGCAATACATGTTAATCCTCCTAAGTGGTGTCTTGGGCCATTAGGCCCTCATCTGCCTAGCTTTTTCCCAACTATGTTGGGTTCGGCTTCGTAGAATGGTATCTTGTACATGAAGCGACTGCCTATCTTACCTCTACAACCCAGTAATTGGGCGAAACTCACCCTAAAAAGCACCTTAGGTATTGATAATAAACTGGTAAGCAATATTGGTTCCAAGACTATCGCCAGTATAATAGAAATGGAGGTAGTACATTTCTGTTAGAACCCTAAAAAAATAAAAAAATAACAAAATGGTCACACCACCGAAAGCGCTAACACCACGCTTGTAGAAACCGTTCCGTTCCTTCCGTTTGCTGACCTCCAAATTCCCAAAGATATAGTGTTATCGTCGGAATAGAAACTATCCCGAAACAGTAATGGCTGGGTTTTGTATGCGATCATTGTTTGCCGTCAATATATTACTTATGTAACGACCTACCGATACTGGGCTATGAATTAATGGCGTTAGGAAACTGTTTAGATGGTATTTTGAAAAGGGATTTGCTGGCGCGCTTATTTTAGGGTTAACAGGGCGGAGCGGGCAAAGTTGGTAGTTGTGCAGGGTAGAGTGGGCAGCGCTTAGTGAGCTGACCTAGAATATTTTTATGAGCGCTCTTTGATGATAAAGTTGTATGGCGGCACGGGTAAAGGATTTTCAGCAAGGAATATACTAACACTCTCCAGCTAGAGAATATTCCAGTAATTCTGATGCCGTTGATAAACAATACTGTCTAACTTTAAGATTCAAAGACTATACCATACTATATCTAAACTACGATAGACGGAACAACACAAACAAAACCGTTCTCTTCTCGAGAAAGCCTAGAATATATGCAGCAATAAAATTCACAAAGTCTCGTTCGTCCAGGTAGAATTGTACGAGCCCTTTCACCTTGTGCCTGCATATTAATCATACTTACCCCCATAAACAGCGTCAGTAGGAGTACTTATGCTGCGGAACCTTTGAAGTGGCCTGCAAGCTACATTTTGAAGTCTTGTTTGACATAAAAGTGGGCCAAGCTAAGATTTATGTAGTTAGATTCGCTTTACCGCGTCAAAAAAATAAACGTTTATTTCGCTGACAGACATTTGAATAGTATCACGCTCACTCATACTTTCTTTGGGGCAGTGGTCTCCCAGTGGAAACGAATCCAAGTAACGAGTCGTGGGTTCGAACCCAGGCAAGCTCATTACTTCGTGTAATTTATTTCACAATCACTGCTCTCAAAACGGTTAAGGTAAACACCGTGAGGGAATCGGCATTTCCTGAATCAACATCAACAGTGTAAGACATTTGGCTACCGACTCGCCCTGGGCCCACTCTCTCTCATAGAGAGGAGACTTGTGTCCCAGCAGTGGGAACATTATAGACGATGCTATGCTCTTATCAGTGACATATTCCTCAGTGTACAAAAAATCACGAGACCTAAGTACCTACGGTAAATCTATCAACTTAAATCTTCGTGAACTTCGTCGTCGTGGCCAAGAAAGAAACTCTTCTATTTACATCAAAGGAAGTATTGAATCGTCGTAATACAAAAGGGGAATGGTCACTGGATGCGCTGCCAAGTCATTAAGTGGGCTGATTTAATAGAATTGGATTAGTGGGCTGTAGTGGCCGCACGATCTGACCCTCGTGTAATGAGGACAGGGTTGAAGGTCAGGTTTTGGAAGGGTTTCTCGGGGGCATCGCGATTGTAGTAGACTTTTTGTGGTCGGATGTGTAGATATATATATTTTTAATTTTATTAGAGTGTACTACTACTATAATTACTTTTAATGGTTTGTTTAAATTTGTAATCTGAACACATCATGAAACTATTATTTGATATTTCACAAACTTAATTTACTGAGTTTTATTCTTCTTATCAAATGTATAATAACTAAAATACATAGTTTTCAAACTATTTACAACTTTAAAAGTGGTCAGTCTTGTTAGTTTAATGACTAAATTACAAGTGTGAAGACATTGTCAACAAGTTACAGAATTATAATGTTCACGAGTGTCTTTCTTCTGCGTTTAGATCTTAGTACTTATGTTGTGTTTACTGGTTTCGTTAATCGAGAACCTAGCTTTAAATAAAAAAAATCAAAATGTTAAACAAGCGGTCATGTATTGATGTTACCAATTACAACTTGTTTATAGGTGTAAACGCGGTGTTATAAGAATTGAAAAAGTCAATTAAAGAAATTAAAAATATTAGAATTTCTTAGCCGATAGGAGGGGCTGATGAGAAAAAAATCTATGTCTCGGGACTTCGGCGTGGAACTTTTCAAAATTGCCGGCGTGGGCGCGGAGCGGAGCGTAATCTAGTTACAGAGGTGTAATTAAAAGTGTTATTCTATAAGAGAGGAGAAACTAGCTTTCGATTAATTTGTAAAGAGTCTGGAGTTACGTTAATGCCCGCTTTCATGAACACTTGGCGCATTTAAATGATTGCCTATATAAAACACACTGTTGAAATTTCAGCGCTTAAAGTGAGTTTCCAACAATGCAATATACTAAGGTTTCACTTAGCGAGCTGTTACGGTTGCAAAATGCTTGTGAAACCCCTTAATCAATAATAATCGATTACTAAGATTTCCTCTAAATTGTCTTGTCCTCATTTAAAAGGCAGTAATGCCTCCCGCTCCCGCTGTGCACCAGTCTCATCCCGATCGCCGAACCTCTAATATCTCCGTTATTTATCGCTATGTCTGCCAGTTTCGAATTATTGTTAATCAAAAAGTGCACAAGGTCAAACCCCAAAATAAACTATTTCCTTCGTATAAACAAAAGTGTTTTTTTTTAAACGTTGTTTTCGAGATCCCGTATAGCGGTGCGTTACTGAATTCGATCAATTAACAGCATTCGCGCCTGATTATGAACTAATTCCAAAGACACGAGGGACAGGAAGCTTTTTAGGAGTCCGTACCCAAAAGGTGCCAACGGGACCCTATTAATAAACCTCCGCCGTCTGCCCGTCCGTACGTCTGTCACGTGGCTGGATCCTATTAACCTAAGTAGGTAGACACTTGAACTTTTCACAAAGTGGCCGCTTAAATTGCGGCGTCAGTACCGATTGTGCCACGCACCTTTTTATATTAAAAGGCTGACATACTTAGAAAATAAATATTAAAAACAAAATACAAATAAATACCAGTGCTGTTTTAAAGTTGCTGTAATTATAAAGACCTTTGTGAATCCTTCAAATAGTTATTCTGAACTACATCGAAACATTCGAAAATAACAACCAGTTATTTTTGTTTTTTTTTGCAGCACTTGTGTCTGGAACACTTTGGTACAATGTTTTACACAACAAATATTTACTTTTTTACGAAACTTACTTATTTTCCCTTTTCATTCATGACAGATTCGTGAACCAAAGATATTTAAAAGAAGTACATAGCGGACATTGAGAATAAAGTCATTCAAAAATGTTGATTCCGAACATTTTCGATTTTGACTCACGAATGCTACCTGACAAGCGGGCGTGTGACACTAGACAGAGCAGCTTGTTACAAAGTAGCAACGCGCATTGGATTACGATTTGCGTCTAGTCCCGTCAGCTCGGTCGCAAATATTAGAATGTCTTTGGTGTCCAAGTTTAAGTCCACTCAAATTTGTGTAGGTATTCTTCAAATGACTATCTCTGACACTTATCTGTATGTATCATTGATGTAAAAATTATGATTTCCACATCTGACCAAGACAATGTGTGAACTTTAAAAGAAACTGTATTTCAATATTACTTCTCAGTAGAACATGGACGTGGCTGGCAAAGAAACGTGGAGCATGGGTCAAAGTGAGGAGGCTGTTTGGGAAGCAGCGTTCCACATTCTAAAACTATATATTCCCAGCTTCAAGGCCTGGCATCAGACACGACGGGGTTATTATCTCAATGTAAGTAATGTAAGGATCCTAGCTGCATGACAAAGGCATGCCGTATGATTGACTTCGAAAAGCGAGCCCGCATCTTGTCTGCCGGAGTCGGTTGCAGTGATGCGTGAAGCTTTTATAGAGGGTAAAATGTAGTCTTAGTGCTGAGAGGAATGTGCCTGGTGTATGATTGTGGACGGTAGGATCTGTCAAAATGAGACGTAGAAATTATGGGTATGGACATCGCAGACTGGCAGATATTTTAGAAAGTTTTTGTAAAGTGTTCGTGGCCGCAGCGAACTGCCTTTTTTTGCACCGTTTTTATTACTTGACAGAACCTGATTACTTTAGTGTGTACTAGGTTAGGCCCGCGGCTTCGCCCGCGTGAAGTTCGGTAAATGTCCCACGGGATCGTGTTGCCGCAATAAAAAGTATCCTATGTATCCAGGTCTAAAGTAACAATAAAAACCGCATAAGAATCTTTTAGATAGATAGACAAACAATCAAGTACACACATATTAAATGCCCAAGGCATTAAGTCCGCCTTTGTACCATGTTTTTTTTTACATTATGTGCACAAAGTTTTAATAAATAAATATTAGAAAAATAATGTGTAGTTTTTTTACAGGTTCAAATCCTGCGAATCGTCTTACGGCGCCCCAAGTTTCTGAGTCTATGAAAATGTATTTCTTATAAGAACAATAAAACGTTCCCAAGATTACAGTACAGTACAAGTGACCAATTGACATTTTTAATCAATGAATCAATGAATCAATCATTTTATTATCAGGCAACTGAGGTCAATTAATAAAAATACACAAAATAATCTTATAAAATAATAAACTAATACCTACATATAAAAAAAAACCTTGTTTAACTAAAACTAGACACGAATCGTTGACGGCGTCGTGTTCTGCTGCGTGGTGTCACGTAACCGTCCTCGGAATCGTCGCTATACGACACCTTTCGGCCAAAAGTCCTCTCTAGTCTCTTTTAATAGTACTGTCTCACTAACTGATACGAAAATCCCATGCGCACGCTTCTGTGTAATGAATCGACAGCCGGAACGTCACAGATTGCGCACAGTACGCGCTGTACGGACTCTTTATTTAATATAGATAAGAAGGCGAACAGGAAGCAAAGAGTCAACCGCTCACTGTTTTAATTATAAAGACACAGCCTAATCGGTATCTACGTTTACAACCTAAGCAGGCTAAGGGCACATCTAACGCTTCAAATCATTTGACAATTTACATTTAAAAATTTTCCATGAATCTGTATCAGAAAGTACTTAAAGCAAGTGACGATGAAAAGCATCAATAAAAGGTACTTACCGCCCGCTAAGAAGCCGAGAAACTTAATTTTCCTTTTAGGAGCTGCAACAAGAGAAAGGTCCTTATTAATTGGGTGGGCACGTGAGTTGGGTTGCGCCTTTTCGGGCTACTGTCCTAGCGCCAGCGGTTAGCGGGGAGCTAGAGCATAACATAACATCACCACGGTTATCGCGGAAGGGTTAGGCCGAGGAGTAGCGTATAGTACACCCACATATCGCCGATTATGATAAAGTCCCATGTAATAGTGGGCGAGCCTATTGCCATCAATCGGGAACAAATCCAGACTCCGTTGCGGCTACTGCGAAATTCCTGATGGAAAAATCCAATGACACCCGACCTGGGAATTGAACCGAGGTCCTCATGCTATTTGCTATACCACTTCTGCCCAACCCTTCGGGAAATCAGGCGCGAATGGGGATTATTTTGCCCCTATCCCACCGCCCGCGATTAGTGACATGTGAGTAGACCTAGCGTTTGACAGAAGTCTTGGCGACACCGGCGCGGTGGTGTGAACAACCAGTGTTCAACTATTAGTGTACATTCAGGCCTCGGTGTTCCTCGCTTGGCTTTACACTCTCGAACTCACCCTATCTCGGAGTATCTCGGCGCAAGTGTACAGCCACCTTAAAAAACAGCGTGTTTCAGAAAGGTGTGGTCATATTCGTATTATTAATCAGCTGTCCCATACAAAACAATACCTACTCGACACAAATGCATGAGACAGCTGATATTCTTTTCGCTGTTACGATGTGAGCTCCATGGAGACAGTTGTTCAGCTGGTAGATCTGAATAACACCCTTAAACATGACCACGTCTTTCTGATACATGTTGTATGTATCCGGTTTACGGATACGGTACCCAAAATCTTTTGTACGGGTTGTGAGCGAGAAAATACTCGACAGCTAGTCGCGTCGTCAGCTATGGGGCAGAGGCTACTTTATCTTCCCTCTAGATAGCGACTATTTAGCAATGTGTCTCGCTTCTTTTTACTTAGGGACACACTTAATTGGGTGCTTCCAGCGTAAAAACCTGATTAAAAGGGACTGCTGAATAATAAATCAGGTATTGCCCGTTGCTGCTCTAATCTATACATATAAAATTCAAAGTCCCGACTGACTGACATATCAACGCACATCCCAAACCGCTGATCCTAGAGACATGAAATTTGGAGGGTGTATTCTTTGTAAAAAGTAGGTATCCACTAAGAAAGGGTTTTTCGAAATTCCACCCTTAAGAGGGTGAAATATAGTGTTGAACTTTCTGTGAAACTTTTTATTCTCGAAGTCGATTGACTTGAAACTTTGTGTACATACTCTTCAGTTAAAATTATGACATACGAGTATCACAGTTTTTTCCAAAATCATCCCCCAATTTAAAATTCAATGTCCTTACTGTCTGACATATCAACGCACAGACCAAACCGCTGGTCCTAGAGACATGAAATTTTAAGAGTGTATTCTTTGTAAAGAGTGGGTATCCATAAAGAAAGCGTTTTTCAAAATTTGACCCCTAAGAGGGTGAGATGGGTGATTGGAGTTTCTATGAAACTTAATATTCTCTGGGTCAATTGACTCAAAAATTTGTGTATACAACACTCTTCATTTAAAATTATGAGACACGTGTATCACAGTTTTTCCTAAATCATCCCCCAACAGAGTCAAATAGGGCTTCGAAACTCACGTAGACACACGCACAAGTCGCGCAGTGTGGCGCAGGGCGTGCGGGGCGCGGGAGTATTTATCTTTAAGTAAGAAGGTAGGATTTTTCTGAGGTAGACGAGTCTGTAAATATATGTGAATGATGTGATGTTTCGCGTAGGCTCGTGATACGCGACATTGATATTAAATATTATGTCTATACATAGATTCCTAATGAATCATTAAATTTGATTGTCGTCACCGGTGTCCAATCTCAAACCAAGGTATCAATATTTCACATATGTAATGTAATTGATCAAAGAAAATTAAATACTTACACCAACTACTCTGTACTACTTTTAATCAATTTTAAAAGTTAAAACGAATATTACACATACATGCACAGGGTGTAAGGGTCAGCCCTCCACAAACGGATAGGGATGAATACAGTATATCATAAGATAACCGGTACAAAAAAATATTTCAGGAATGTTATGGGAATCCAATAAATTTGATTTGTTTTATTTCCTCATACGCAATGTATCGTTACCGTGACAAAACGCACGTAGCGAACGGCAAGCGCGACGGCGAGTTCGATGAACTTTGTAGGTAGGCAGAAAGTGAACAGTTAATTTCACGCGTCATTCGTTAGATTATTTCAACATCCATTGTTGGATTTTTGATTTTAGCCGTCTTATTTAGAAAAATGGAGTGCTGTGTACAGGGAATGTAATTTTACATTGAAATAAAGGAAAAAACCGGAGAAAAATTCCGGTGGAATATGATTCAAAATAAGGAGCTGAATGCAACCTGTCGGTTTGTGGAGGGCTGTCCCTTACACTCTGTATCTTACATAAACTAATATAAATGCGAAAGTTTGGATGGAACAGATCTTAATGAAACTTGGCACATAGATACATTATAGTCTGGTATAGCACAAAGATTACTTATTATCCCAGAAGTAAGAGCCCGTGGGCAATTCCCGAACTCCACGCGGGCGAAGCCGCGGGCATAAGCTAGTCATCATCATACATCCAAACATATAAACTTTACCTCTTTATAATATTAGTACAGATTAGTACCTACAGCTCTATGAATGAAAAAAAAACATTTTGAAATATTGCGTTTATCGTCCATAAGGGGTGCTACACATTTTAGGGTCAGCAGTATAGGTATTTGTTGAACAACAGACCTGAAACAATTAAACACAAAAATTCGGCTTGTGCCGAACGGAGAAGTTCGTTCGGCATCTACCGCACCGATCGGCTTCACATAACGAAATGTAGAAATATTAGTTTTTGGCGCCCAACTGGGTTATGACGTGTGTACCCTTTAATTCTCCTTATATACATACATACATAAACCTACGGCTTTTTCACATGAGGTAGAGATAAACCACCGATCATTACATACTTCTGCCTCGCTCACGTTAATCCTTTTGTTTTCATTAAATTGCAGAGCGAAACGAAAACAAAACACAACTATGGAATAAAATACCCAGTATTATCATAGTGGTCAATATAAACCTATCAATGCTTACAAACTTAATGTAGTTGATTAATTGTACACTGAAAATAAATTACAATAACAATTTACTGACATGATTGTGGCTACAAATACACAATAATGTACACAATTGGAAACGAGGCAGCGTTTAATTAAAACATTCCTTAAATAAAACATCGAACTATTATTGTTTAAAAAATAGACATACATTGTCTATTAATGTGTAAGTTCATTGGCCTGTACTGTCCCACGCCTTTTTTTTTTTTTTTTTGGGATGGGAAATCATCAAATGACCCCCCCCCGCTCTGGGCAGAGCGGGAGGGTGTGTCAGACTTGTACTGACTAAAACCCATCCATGTTCCTTCTTTGCCCTTTGTGTTCCAGGGCCGCGGTATCTCTTTCGAACAGTCCCGCAGCCCTGGCAGGCATCGGCCCGTGCGGACCCCTACGTGGTTGCTGACATCTCTTTGAGGCGCGCGTGGAACACGAACGCGCCGTCGACACGGCCTGTCGTCATAAGACGGCTGGACGGCGAGCTAGCCCATAACTCGCCATCCAGCCATCCACAGGCCCGCGCCTACGGTGGCCGGGGGCCACCACGTGACCCCCGACGCCCAGGGCGTCTCCCGCGGCGGCTGGGACGTGAGGCTCTTTCCCTCTCACGTTCCGCCACCTCCTTCACCAGCATGACTGCTTCGCAGAAGGAGGTGACGGCTTCCCATTCCCTCTCGCTCTGGACCATGGCTTGAACCAGGGCCGGGCGCGAGAGGTCGCCGCCGCCGATCGCCACTACGAGGACACGGCGCTGCTCCGCCCAAGCGGGGCAGACCTCCACAGTGTGCTGCACCGTGTCCTCCGGACGATCCTCACAATGGAAACACCCGGGACTGTCCCACGCCTGGGCAAAGGTCTCCCAAATTCATTCTAGTTCTCTAGGTGTTGTGCCTCTTCACGTCCATTTGTGGGACAGTAAAGACTAACAAAAAAAAATAACTTAATTATTGCTGCAGGAATGCTTTATTTTTTCTCCTGCGTTGTGCCTTAACAGGCGTTGCACAGAGGGGGCTCCGGACAGGTCTTTTTAGAGGAAACGGTGCCTCCTCTCATGTGCGGATGATGACCAAACGGGTGGTTTTAGTGCGGTAAAAATTGCACACTCCCCGGTCTTTTTTCTTTAGACCGGTCGCCTTTTAAAGGTTTAAAAAAAAGGTATGCTTTTTTATTTCATTTCTATCCGATTTAATTTAAATCCAGTTGTTTTTATATATAAGAATTATTATTATATGGAAATGCGAAGAAAAGCGGCCGTTGTCTACGAATTATTGTAGTGATGGGTACCTATTTTTTTGACAAATCGGAATTCCCTCTCTGAAGATTATTTTGTTTTTTTTTCATCAGAAAAGCGGTTAGTGATACGTAGTTCCTAGTAACGTTTAAGTGATGGAGGTCATTAGCACGACCGTATGGGGCAAATGTAAAGTAAATCACTCGCGAAATCATCCGCGTTTTGGCATTTACCCCATGCAACAAGCCCAACAGATATAAATAAATATTATGTGCAAAACAAGGTTCTTCAATTTTACAATCGTCAGTTTACGTAACATTTGTTTCGCGCTTTTATCAAAATTAGAAAGTTTGACGAAATTGACGTAAAAACCTCTACGCCCCCGGCGCCAGTTTAATTGATTTCATTAGGCGCAAAAAGGTTTACGATAAAATTCTTTAGCAATTTTATTTATAAAATTATCTTCAAAGAAACTGTTCGCTATAAATTCTTACTTACTGGAAAATAACCAGCTTATAAAATTGATCCGATTAACCTTCGGTCCATCGTTCGCTGTTAATTTCAGGGTTCCGATATGAATATCGGAAAAACCAATTGAATTTGTCAAAGCCTGTCCAAGTTATTACTGTTTCACCCGAACAAAGTTGGATCAAAATAAGACTTGTGATTGACTGAATAAAATCAAACCACTGCTAATTTGTAGGTATGAAGGTTAGTTTGCACTAGATAAAAATTAGAGACGTTGAAAAGATCCAAAAAACTTTTATTATTTATAATTACAGGCCGTGACGCCCGATGAGGTAAAAACTTTTATAAACTCAAACGTGATAGGTTCAGATCGTGTAAGCTGTTTCTCTATTCACATGTCATGCACTATACGCATGTACAGCCGAATAAAAGGCTTTGTAAAAACAAAACCCAGGATATATTATGTATCAGGCTCTTATACATATGCACATGGATTTGTATTTCGCTGCCGTGGTTTTTCCTTTTTTCGGGATAAAAGCAAAGCCAATGTCAAAGGTAGCCTGGATATCAATGGTCCGGTTTGTGGTCTGTCTCTTTGCAAAAAAATCACGTCAATCCGATGCTGTTGCAGGTTAGAAGAGAGACCCAGCAAACACAGTTTAGTGATGTAGTTGGAATTTATGACAATACCGTTTACATAGATTCAAAGTCGTTTTTCGTTTCTAAAAGCACCGATAACCACGCTTACTCAAGTCGGATTAGTGATTTCAGATTTGTAAAGTTATGCCCAAGTGCCCTCACTATAGGATGTTTTCCACGATATGGCTCGCATCGCATCGGATCGGAAAGGATACGAACGGATGCGGCGAAGCCGGTCGCATTCGGCAGGACGTCGACGAATGCGTTCGGCTCCTTACCGCCGTTTGCGAACGTATCCATGTCTGCGCCTAGTCAAATAGTTTCATTCCTACGGTGTTGACGTGTTCTAATTTTTGTTTTAATCCGATAGGATACGACGACAGGCGAACGGTGCCGATCTCACGTCGCAGCACACTTTCAGCTACGATCGCGTGTCGCGGAAGACGCCCGCGGTCAAGCTGCTATGCGCGGTTTGGTAACATCGACTTTAAATACTGTGCACACAATTTAATATTGTTTAAGATTGTAAAATCCGTTCAGATTCGATGCGAAGCGAGCCGTTTGCTGGAAATAATCCTTATGTCTTCCTTCAACAATATCAGTAATATTTAAGATATCATAGAAAGTTAACTTATTCAGTAATGAATCATAACACTAACAGACATGATCAATTCCGTTAGGGCCGGTAAAATCACTGTTCGACGAGCTTCCCTTGTTTAATCGCCGAGACTGTCGTCGGTGTCTCGGACATCACGTACTGGCTGCCAGTGTTACGAACACATTGACAGTCGTACACCCGAATACACTGACAGACGTAACGAACCGACAGACTAAGGTAAAATATGTCTGACAGTTGAATTAATAGGACATTTTCGTGAGAGAGTTTTACGATTGGCTCGATATTTATGACGAGACTAATAATATCATTTTTAATTTTTTTAATTTTAAAATCAGAGAAGTTAACTGGTAAGAAACTTGAATAATCCTAATAAAGGGTGTAAAAAGACCCTTAACGAAGCTGAAAGGCACTTGTTCTCCCCGACATTGCGATAATTGTTTTGTTCTGGACCATACCTGGGAACTTTCTAGTTACGGAGATATTGGAGGTCAAAGTTCCAATATTTTCGCAAGTTTTTTTACAAGTAGTAGTACTTTACTTTAATTACTTCCACGACCCGTTACTATTCAAAGCATCCATCAGTTTTGCTAGCAAGCGCCAAGTTTTGAGTGCGTTACATTGAGTTTTACCGTAAAACGTGATGTTTCACCCCAAAAAAAAAGTTTCCCAGCAATAATTTTTGCGCAGGGTTACTTAGTTTGATGTAATAATGCTTGGTTGACGGCTTCGTGAAGGGTCCGTTTACACCCTGTATACATATCAAATGGTTGTAACATGATAAATTGAGGTAGGGTAAACTATTAATTTCGCTGACAGTACCACTAGGGCTCTCCATTGCATGGAAAAAGTAGGTGATACTTTGACTTAGGTACAGATCTCCTAGATTCGGCCAATTAACGACACTAAAGAAATCTTAAACAGAAAATACGTCATCAATAAACAAAAATTTCGAAGAAAAAAAGGCCACTAATCACACAAACCGACTCGAACTTGACCGTCAATTTTCAGATAAATTTCTGTAGGCTAAAAATTGGTAACAAACCGTTTGCAGGACTGATTTTAATCTTGAAATTGGTCCAGACAGCTGGGTCGGGCCTCAGTACACATAGTAGGCCTCAAGTGTGGTAGGACAGAGGTACACACAGACCTTTGTTCATTGCGTTTTAATTATGATTGAATACCCGTTGGCTGTCTATGAAATGTGGTACCTACATAAAGCTAAGCGAAAAATGGAATTTGTGAAGTGGAAAAATTGAAGTTTTGGGTACTTATTAGGATAATTCAGCTATGTCCAGGTTCCAGCAAGGTGTTTTCCTTCATTGTAATACAGTGGTGTGAATAGTTTCTGACCTGGTCATATTCCATCAGATTACACATTTAATTTTAAATTTACAGTTACATAGATCATAGTAGTATTTAGCTAAGCCAATGCACAACTTGCAATAGAGTTTTTACGTGATGATTCTATAGCAGAAAAAACTGCATGCTCGCACTACCTAAAATCCCGTCGTCGTACTGGTAACAATACTCCACTAACAGTCAAAAATAAAAGTTAACATTTCTGAGAGGTCGAAATGGCGTAACGATATCACAATAGGTTTTATTTGATAGCTCCAAACTATTGCATTATAAGGGCGTTATGAATCATCAAATGTTAGGTGCACTGTTCGAATTTGTCAGTTCCCATGAAGAAGAACCATCTGGTAACTCCAGGATCACTCTTGTATTTATAATTTTTTTATAACGTTCTCATTCCACAGTGTACTTAAAAAGACGACAAGACAACAAGTTCATAAAAACGTAACGAAACTACGACGTATAGAAATAACCGGTTTCCAAAAAACGAAAACACTAAAAAAGTGAAAAATAACTTAACCTACCCCATTTTTAGAAGTCGGTTAAAAAGGTCAACAAATCGAAGCGTCTCTGAAGCTAAAAGGCCTGCAACGTTGTCGCAGTCACAAAAATAAAATTAAAAGTCTGCATACGTCGGTCTAGCTGTCAAAAAAACTCACGTTTTTGTAACGAGGAACAGTACGGAGCTGTCAAATATAAAGCTAGGAGGTTTGAAAATATGTTACTGTCTGTTGTAACGCGTTTCCCAATGTGCCACTAAATCAATGAACCGGTTGAAAAGTACATAAAACTCAAGTCGTGGCTTTCGCGCGATTTAATTTAATTGCAATTGTTTTCACACTCACTCCCACTTTGTGGTAAATTACTTGGAAACGAATTTACCGCCATACTCATAAATTCAGGACAATAGCTTTACTGGTCTATTTGAAACAGTGGCGTAGCTATTTGACAGAATAATTCAGTTCTCTTGACTTTGGGGAAGGAATAAGATGTATCTAGATGTCTTTGGATATGTCAACCAATTTCTAGCATAAAATTGCTTCATTTGATCTAGGGTTGTGTAAAACCATGTAAAACCAGTCTATGCTTTTAGAATAGAAAGCTATTTATTTAATATAAGGTACATAAAATGAATAGCTTCCAAATAATTCACAAAGAAAAATAAACCAGCGCGTTAGCATTGGTATCTCGTAGATTTTGTGGTACAGAAATAGATTTCAAGGTAGGGGAAAGGTTTTATTGGGTTTTTCTGTCTGGAGTTTCTCAGCAACAGCTATCACTGAATTTGTGCCTGTATAATGGCAATAGGCTCACAACCAGTTTCATATGGCATTTAAACAAAACTGACGTAATTTAGGTGTGCCTTAGGTAGGTACATTTCAACTTAAAATTATTTGATACGCAATAATCTTAAGTAATTTTAATTTGATTTTTTTGTTAATTTTAAAATTAAGTTTATTTTTACAATTTTTAATTTTATTACGTGGAATTAATAAAGCTTTATAAATGAAGAAATAAAATATTATAATAATATATTGTCATGTTAAAAATAAACTACGCAAGATTACCGTCTTACCCCATATTCAAAACTACCTCATGCAGCAAAATTTCTACTTGAAAATTAATGAATAATTAATCCCTAGCTAATTTATTCCGCGCTCAGTGTGCAAAGAAGCTAAGCAGGAGTGTGACAACAGAGGCGCAGTTCAGACAAGTGAGAGGTAACGATCGATCGCTCTACAAGGACAGTTGAGGACGGGGTATATTCATCTATGGACATGATTCATCTGGGGGAACAATTTATGGCATCTGAGGATTTAATTATGGGGTATGAGAGCATCTTTTGTTAAGGCTTAGGGTCTAGACAAAGGGAAATTCTAAGAGCGATAATCTTGATCAAAAACATTTTGGATTTACACAAACTACAGTGAAGCATAGTTCCTTAGGGGCTTGAATAAAACTATCCGGAGGGTGCTGTTGGTAAACATTTTTGAAACTATCTGTGGAAATTGTACTGGAAAAAAAAACAATGATGGCATTAGTTTTAACTATGACCACATAGTTATAACATAACATTTATTTATGTATGTTCCAAAGTTACCTGAAAATGAGAATAAGAATAAACTTTATTGACATAACTACAGCGTAGCTTATACCCGCGCCTTAGCCCGCGTGGAGTTCGATAATTGTCCTACGAGATCATACTACCGGGATAAAAAGTATTATATTTGTTAATGTAGGTTATAAGCTATCTGTATGCTAAATTTCATCGACACCCGTTCAGCAGTTTTGCGTTAAAGAGTAACAGACATCCATCCATCCACCCTCACAAACTTTCGCATTTATAATATCAGTAGGAAGTAGGATATATGAGGTTTTGTAACCTCATGTCCTATGAAATCTCAGAATTCCAATTTAAGTAAAATCCTGTATGTCAGGAATATATATACCTTATGCAATTTATGTTTTCTAATTTATATATATCTTTTTTGTATAACCACTTTAAATGTGCAGTTTGTGCAGGGGGGGGGGGGGGCGTTGCTTGTCAAGAAAATTTGCATCGATTTGTGCATTTTATTTTAGCTGTGTTTTCCCGCCTGCACAGAACAGTTGGCTAAAGTGTATGTTTATACAGTAAAACTGACCTGAAAAACAAGTCTAGTATTGATGTTACCTACATAGTTATATCATGGTGTGGAGTTTGATTTGCTTTGATCGTATTTCGAGTAGGTTGGCGTCTTGTCTTTGCAGTCTATTGTCATCTCCAAAGGGTAGTGGCACTGACTGACAAGGGTGGGGTTTCATCCGTTCTACTATGGATATACACTCACTTCTGAATAAAGCACTTAACCTTTTAACTTTGTTTAAAAATAAACCTAATGCAAACCACAAAACCTATTAACCTATACATTTTATGTACGTCGGTATAAAACTAGCTGAATAAATAATACCCGACAGGCACACTGTGATGTGCATTAGTGACCATCATTGAGTTATTGGATTTAAATTTCCTGCTTAGTTGGCGAGTTTTTTAAGTTAAAATGCACAATAGATTGTGGTAGTATTGGCGCGACAGCTTCTTAAAATTAGGCAGTAAGCACTTTCAAAACCAGATTATAACGCCTTGGCCACGATCAACACTTCAAGCGACACGCGACTTGAGACTGCGACTGCGCAAAAAACCAATGAAAATAGTTTAGAGCATAACACCAGTCACCACGCGACGAAAACAGATATCAGCTGCCCACTTTTTTCCAACTATGTTAGGGTCGGCTTCCAGTCTAACCGGATGCAGCTGAATACCAGTATTTTACATGGAGCGACTGCCTAATTGACCTCCACAACCCAGTTAGTACTAGGTAATACGATACCCCTTGGTAAGACTGTTTGTCAGACTTTCGGGCCACTGACTACCTGTAACGACGAAAACAGTTGGCGAGCAAAAAAGAACGGGAATCAAATGTACTAGCACAGTACGGCAGCTACGATTTCAATGCGGTTTTGACTGTCTAGCGAGGCCTGACAAGTGGCCAACGCTTTTGACTTGGTCTTGGCATAGCTTAACCTTTGGTATTAACCGTAAAGTGGATGAACCTCGAACGCGGAGCCATGACAAAACGACATCCCGCGTTTTTTTTTTAGATAACTTTAGTTCGCGCATCCACGTTACCAAAGGTAGGGTAAATTCGCACGGTCCCTAGTCGTAAAACGCATCCTCTGAGGTTGTGAAGGGGCCTAAGTGTTTCGGCAGAATACAGCCTGCAGAGTGCAGCCTGTCTACAAACAGCGAGGAGTGCCAGGTCTCTAGTGATCTAGTGTTAATCTATTCAGTCTTCTCTGCGGTGTAGACGCTGCGACGAGACTGGGACAAAATTCACTACGAATTAGTTCCAATTAGTTCACTTCTATTTTAAAACGGGTATTGTAGAACGCAAGGCTGCTGTGCGCCCGATAGGACTTCCTATCGACGAAAATGTTGACTCTCATATAAACGTTCGCCTTCAATTAAACTCCTTTAAGGGTTGCATTTTCAGGAAATTCTTTTACAGTTCTCACGTTTGTTACATATAGGTTTTCTGGGTAAAATTACTTGTTCTAGACTGGGCGGTTAACGCTGTGCGTTATTTTTCAATCAATTTAGGATGTAGAATAAGCAGATTAATCCGAATGCCATATGAAGGGAAATCGAGGCCTAGTAAACGTTCCATGGATGGGTGACCACCCAACTCACGACCTCAATCTCATTTTATTTCTGCTCTACAATTAAGTATTATAATTGTGTTAAATACCGTTTCTAAATGGAAAACTCCAAGTATGATGGCGGGCTGGGAGAAGACGGGGATTAATCACGTCATGCAGAAAGAGAAGACATTTTTAGTAGCGAAATAATAATCCCGCTGTACTTACTATTTTATTCATCTAGGGAATTTCCACTCGCGCAATTTTTGACATAATAGTAGTTTTCCCTCTATTATATTTAAATATAGTGACTCAATAACATACTATTGAGTCACTATATTTCGGTGTTCGAATAAAGTCGACAGCATGGTCAGTGAAGATTTAGTGAAATATACTCGTAAAATCTGCATGAAATGTATTGAATACACGATACATTCTTCTCATGACGACGCGCAAATATCCTTGCTCAACTTTACGAATGATCTGAATTTGATGTAATTCGAAAACTATATAGTATTCTATTCAAGTGCTAATCTGAAAAATGGATTTTTTATTCATTAAGCCGTTGGTCCCGGCTGCCATTTGTATATCTTTGACAGTTGTTATACTGTAGCCCGAAAGTCTGACAACCAGTCTTACCAAGGGGTATCGTGTTACCCAGTACTAACCGGGTTGTGGGGGTCAGATAGGCAGTCGCTCCATGTAAAATACTGGTATTCAGCTGTCGGATACAGCTGGACTGGAAGCCGACCCCAACATAGTTCGGAAAAGGCTAAGCAGATGATGACGTTGAAGGTACTAACATAAAATACGACACACATACCACCCCTGCTGTTAATTAGCTTATTAAGTACATCAGCTAGACATAATACAGTTTGCCATAATAACATTGGGCATCGAAATAGCTGCACTTAACTCAGCTTAAGGCTGCACCCATTCAGATAGGAGCCTTGTTATGTATCTTCAAGCTGTTCGCTCGAAGTCGTCAGTGTATCGGCAAATATAACGAATTTCCATACAAGCTTATTTTTAGACTGGAGTAAAGTGGCGCCACATTTCGCAGACTTTGTCACAATAACACGGGACAAACGAGATGGCGCCATTAAAATCTATCTCAGGTAGGGTTGCGACACGTCTAAGAATAACTGAGTTTATTTATAAAAGGGTCCTTATGTTATTTATGTAAGGCTAAAAATAAATGGTCTGTCTGGGTTAGTAGACCTTTTCCGTGTAATGTTTATAATATTTTAAGGATGTGACCTCTTTTTAAAGGCGGGTTAAACTTGTCCTTTTGTGGAAATGGTACGTTTCCAGGGATACGGATTATAAAATTTACTGTTTCATAAAATTAAATAAACAGTATATTGATTTAGTTGTAATGATTCTACCTGACTTCTAGTTTCTTGAAAGTTTATTATTATATTCAACAATTTGGAACAGCTCTCTGTGGGCCTGGAAAACGGACATAGTTGCCGCTGATAGTTTGTCACTATGTCTAGGTCATTGATGGAAAACTCAATTATGTTTCTATCAGATTGATTTAAGCTACCGAGAATTGTTATTAAAGGAGTCTGATAATTTGTTTAAACCATCTGGTTGCTTATGGTAGCTGTTTGAGTCCATTGAGTATAATTATTGTTTTAAGATTTCCTTTCGTATCGACAGAAATACTTAAACAAACCTTGTGTGCGAGCGGAAAAAACCTGTTCACAAATAACTGTCGGGAGCAAATGTCCAAATTATCCGATCTTTAGATCTCTGGTCTGCCATCCCTAATCCTGGGAAAGATGGGCAGCAATGAATTTACGTAATTAGCTCCCTAGAGGTTGGCGACGGGCGACCGGTACAAATGCGTTGAAAAAATACCGAACTGAAGGATTCATGTGTTATCTCATTGTGTGAGATAGTCGGGAGGTCAAAACCTCGGCGACCCCGGCGCGCCTGGGGGATGAGCAGTGATCTCTCACAGTTTCATGTTTGAAAACAGAGAAAGGAGCTCAAAAAAACCATGGCTGATTCACTAAAATCTGGATGAAAAATATCTTACTCATAGCCTTACTCCATAAACGTGAGACCATCACACCGCCTTTCATATGCAAATATTTGTCTAACAAGTTATTTAATTTATAAGGAAAAATAATACAAAACAAAAAAAAAAACGTATGAAATCCTAGTTCATCAAGTAAATGAAAACTTAAATGAACAACTAACTATATGTTTTAATAATTTAGTTTTTTATAAATCACACTTACATTATAAAGGCGAAATTTTGTATGTGTGTATGTATGTATGTATGTTTGTTACTCCTTCATGCTCAAACGGCTTAACTGATTTGGATGAAATTTGGTATCATATCACATATTCGTATGTATAACACTATTTAAAACTGGTAAACTATGAAAGCTGGGCAAAGTAAATTTATATTAGAAGAACGCACTTTACCCGCGGTTCTAACGCATGTTTCAGTGATGCTGATGGTTGGATGAGCGTTGATGGTGAGCGCCGAAGTCAGTGAGCGTAAGGCGCTTACTGACTTCGGCTCTCACTAACAACGCTCTCCCCCACTCCGAAAACAATCTACCTATTTGCGTAATTTAAGCTTCAAGTTGTTCATGAGTAAGCACTGAGTGGAGCTAGTTGTGTGAAATAACTTTAAAGTTACCAACTTTGGTGTTATGCTTCGTTTGCCAGAATTTCTGTTTAAAAAATCTTTGATTGAATTTGTTACTTATAAATACAAAAACACTTCAACAATGTATCGAACTCCTTTCGAGTGTACAAAAACGGAAATTAACACGTTCACTTTGACATTCGACTGAGTACACACCAACAAATAACGTTTTCACGCGAATTTCCATTACGTGAAAACCTTTTCATCAAGTTTTTTTTCTGAATTTGGATTTTGCTAAAAGTGGTTCCTAATATAGCAAGTCATTAAAGTGCTGAATGGTTTCAGTTCAATCATTTGTTTTTATTATAATGATGGCACACAAACCATATTTATCTTTACTTTTTAGATTAATTATGACTACCTTCTGCGTCTTACTACTATCAACTGTAATCACAACATTCTTCCATTCTACTTATTCCATTCTAACTAAACTAACAATAGACTTGAGCCTTTTCGTATTTTACTCTTTGTAAACATTTTCAATGTGCCGATTAAAGCGACCGAGTCAAAGTTACGACGTAGAACCGTTGCAGAGTAGCACCGTAGCTCGTAGCGTCTCGTAGCTCGTAGCGTCTCGTAGCTCGTAGCGCGTAGCACGTAACTCCTAAATTGTTTATTTGCATCACAAACACAAACGGAGAGCGATATTGTGTTTTATTCAGGTGAATTGAGTGTTTTGCTATACTGTTAATGTTTTTGTGTAGTTTATAGATATTAAAACCAATATCTGCCAAATGTGTGGATGAATAATAGTGTTCATGTTGTTGATGTACTGAATGATGAAACCAAAATGGATGGTGTGTTTTAAAATAAATATTAATTATTAAATTAATGATCCTTTGGCCTTTCCCCAGGAGTGGCACAAAGACGGTTAAGAAAAAAAAAGTTTCTGATTTGTTTTTGTGATGTGATTGTTTTTGATTGATGTCTATCAAGATTAAAGCGATAAAAGTACTTAATTATGTGTATGAAACGTATTTCCTTAATTTTCAACTCATGAACATAACTATCTGCGAAGGAAAACAACGTAAAAAATCACACTAAAAATAAAGCACCCTTTAAAGAAAACGTCTTCGCAATTTTCATTCCATCTAGTAGATTGAGACAGGTCCCTGCTGTGAGTGACACTTAGATAGGCTCGCCGAATTCTCCGAATAATCCCGTCCGGAGTCCGGACAGAGACCCGGACAGTGAACAGTCTATGCCAGATTGTCCGGAGTATTGAAGGGTATAAAGCGATATATTGGACGAGGAATTTCCGTCGTCACGGCTGAATTGTTAAACTGGCTGCAATGTTCAACGTGCTCACTTGAACGTCCAGCCGTGGGAGTGGTGGAATTTTGGCCAATAAAATACAATGTCGTGCCAGGGACAACGAAGAAGAAGAAGACTTGAACCTCACGACTACACGCGTCTTGCGACTGTCTGCGCGGCGGAGAGAATGACTTAACAACTTCTTGTTGAGAGCGTGACATTGAGTCACCCCGACGTGATATGCGAACCAAGTAACGCGGCAGTGTCACTTGGCGCAGGTCGCATAATACGAAATGTTAAACTGACTGCAATATACTTGTACATGGTGGAACAATTATTTTAATAAAATACTACTGTACCAGCGAGTTCGGTCAAGTGGCCGAGTATTCTGTTGGTATCCTATAAGTTAGCGGCAATACACTTTCATTGTATATTCATCGGTGTTGATAATAATGGGCTTATGAATGCTGTGGATTTTTGTAAAATTTTCACTTTATGGCTGGAGAACAGATAACTTCGAGACGTCCTATGAAGAATTACCGGCCTTTACCAGTCTTAAAACGCATTTTTTGAGTTTTAAGTAACGTTGTGATGCAAGGTTAAGGGACGTTCACCAAAACGCACGGGACAGCATCGCTGATTACAACCTGTGTCCCAGCAGTGATTACGATAAACGTCAAAATTAAAAAAAAAATTGCATACGATATGCTCCACCTCCTTTCTTGCCCATACTGCACACTCACAGCCACCTCCATCTTTCAGGATCGAAATGAATCCAACGAAAGAGCCGTGCGGGTGGCTACATCATCACCTGCCTAGCCTTTTCCCAACTATGTTGGTGTCGGCTTCCAGTCTAACCGGATGCAGCTGATACCAGTATTTCACATGGAGCGACTGCCTATCTGATCCCCACAACCCAGTTCCACAGATTCACAGATTCACAGACCAACCTAGGCAAGCAGGGCTTAACCTAAAGGTCGACTCATTTATACTGGTCGGATATATTTTGAGTCCATCGACACGCAAAGAAGATATGAATTCGTTGAAGGCACTTGTACAGAGTGTAGTGCTACATAAAATCCATACATATCAATGCATAAGAGAGGACAAGTAACAAATTACATTCGTCATACAACGCCGCTATCATCAACTGAATGTTTAATAAAATAAATAAATCCCTCGCTCACAAAGGGGAAACTTTTGTATTGTAACATACAAACCGTAAAACGCCGAGAGAAGTAATTTCAGGAGGAAAGAATAATTTATTTTTTCGCTGAAGACGAATCTGTGAGGGCGGTGCGTGGTGCAAGTTGCTAGACGAAGCGGGCAATTCACTCTAAATTAGTTTTATCAAAAACATGGGCGACTAGAGTTTCAATGTTCATAAAATAATTGTACGAATAGTAAAGGCGTGTCCACACCGAAGTCACTTTTATCGAGCAACATGACCAGACTATGTAACTTTCCATTTATTTGTTTTGGCTTTTGCTATAACTTATTATATATTTGTTGTGTTACGATTTACAAGCTCAAAGATCACGTGTGTTGCGATAGCGGAGAGAACTTGTTTAGAGTACGCCAATAGATAGCGCGATGATACATGTGGAGCGAAGGATATAAGTGACGCGTGCGTTTCCGTTCCATTTTCGTCCACGACTCTGAAAGGAGCAAATCCCGCTCTCGCGGTCGCCCCCGCACTCGCTCACAAATCCACTACAAATCTTGCAAGACAAGCGCTGAAACACGCCACGGCCGCGACGATAAATCTACACACTTACTTCTTCGCCCGGCGTCGATTTCCTCTCGAACAAAAGCACGCTTCTCTAAACTAAACACGTATTTCCTGGTTTGTTAACCGACTTACAAAAGGTTGGATGTGTATCTATGTTGAAAGTTTGGGGGAAAGTATCTGTGGAGCCTAAATGTAAGTGAAACTGTCTGGTCTGGTGGATAAAATCTCTTGAGATCCATGAAATTGCTCTAGAAAGGCACTTTTTTCATTGACAACTTGGAGTTGTCGTTTTATATTTTCCTCTACGAATAATTTCCTTAAAAAAATACGGTAACTAACTTGTGTATGAACCCACTACTTTTTTTCTAAGAGAATAATATATTTTAAGTTCAAATCATTAAAACTTTGAAACTGGGATTTGTGACATTTTTTGGAATAAGTTTATGAAAATTGTTGAAGTTCAAATTGTGAAATGCAACATTTTATGCCTAAATGTGTACTTCGGTAACTTCGGTGTGTATTAAAAAGGAAAAATACTTCTTTTACACTCATACATAATCTTGCTTAGTTCCTAAAAGAGGATGTGTACACACACCTCCCCTTTTAGGGATTAAGAAAGATTATGTGTACACACATAAAGGGGAGGTCCCCTTTTAGGCATTAAAATATATTCATTTCTCGAAACATGCAACGGTAGATGGTTTCTTTCTTGGAATAAGATCGTTGGAAGCAGGACAGAGAATAAAAAACGAGATAAATGCTGAAAGCGCTGTATCGTAGTAAAAACAATTTCACTATATGAAAAAAAATAATTTATGGTAAATTTGTGATACTTTTCTATCGACAATTTATGTTAATATTCAGACCTATTTTATTTATATTATTTTGATACTTAACATAATCAGTGTTTAAGGTTTCCACTGCTGGAATACAAGCTTCCTCTCAGTAACCAAAGTCAACGCGCGGGCCACAGTCCACCATGCGGGCCCAGTGCGGACTCGTATTGGTATTTCACACCTAAGTCTTCCCAACTCCTTGAAAAATCAATTTTACAATTGGCAATTTTGTTCTAAGCCTTCTCTCAACTGCCACGGAGACCAGTGCCAACGGCACGTCGCATACTGACCCAATGCTCCACATTTATCACTGGACTCGTACGCGCACTAGTACTCGTGTGGCGACTATAAATTACGGCCATCTTTAATACCGACGCCTTGTCTGGGACGGGGACGTGGTCCGATGCAAGTCACGATTTACTTCTCGTTTTAAGTGGTGTACTTTGTAATGTGTTCTGATATTCTGGTTAAAGACATTTAATTCTCATAAAGAAATAACATTTCACTTACATGAGAACAAATTTAAATATACATTAATCATTGTCCTTCGACACTCGGACTTACAATTATTTTGACGTAATTAATATTATTTACTTACATTATTATATTATTATAATTTTATTATTATAAGCTTATTTTGCCCCAATGCAGGGCAAAGGCCTCCCTTTTTACAATTAACAAATTATTTTATTTTATATTAAAGAACTGATTCTTTGGCATCTACAACATTTTTTTTGTATATTTTTTTATAGTTTTTTCAGAATAAGTAACTGAATCGATTCCAATAATTTTTAAACCATGTTATATTTTGTCCCAAAAATATTTAAAAAAGGTTACAAATTGGACACCGAGCGACACTAAGTACCTATCGCAATCATTTAGGTTCCTACTGTCAAATTATTATTATCAATGTCGTTTTGAACGACGCTGGAGGGGCGCGAGCGGCTGCGCCGCGTGGTGACCACATTTTGTGCGGACAACCAGGTAAAACATATAACTTTGTGATTTTTCATGATACAGTTTTGAAATTTTGTACATAGATTCTTTACATAAAAAATACTAGACACGTGTTTCAGGTTTCGCATATTTTAAAAATAATGTTGTATAACAGAAACTAAACTGAAAATTGAGGATTGACATCTCTTGTGGACCAAAACGAACAACCGAAACGAACATTCATACACAACATGTCGATTGTATACTATTCCCCACAGGGTTGCACAGAGGTGGTATAGCGAATAGCAACACTCATATTTCACTAGTTATGTGTAAGTCACATCATACTGTGTGTTTCGCTTGCCATCGACCGTGTACACTTACAGGTTTCTAGCTTACTGGGGAAAGAAAGAAGCCCGATAACGCTTTATCGGTCTCCGCCTGGAACCCTGGACCTCACGTTCAGTAGTCGCACTTGCAACCACTATTCAAGAGGCAGTCGAGCGATGCAAATCCACGTCAATAACCAAACAGCACGGAAAATTTTATCAGTTCACAAATTCACAAATATTCAATAATTTTGCCGCCGGAACATGAGAAAAACTATTTTTTTAGTCTGTGCTTATACGTGACCGGAATAGGGAAGTACGTGGAGTCGTTTATTGAATTGTTCGGTCCTTCAGTGGCCCGATACACGTGCTGTTCTGATTTCTGGCTTCTGCCGTGAGTTGGGGTTATTATATTTCATTATTTGTAAAATATTTTTCGTAACTTGGGGTTGAAAAGGCCACGAAGGTCAAGTTACTTAATCGTTTCCTATTTGTATAGTACCGACGTAAACCAAATAGGGAACGACTATTTTGAAATAAGTTACACTAAAATTCTTCTTGGTTGACGTAGTACTTTCCTTGAAGGTACCTCCACACAGAATTTAGTTTTTGTAGAGCAACATTATAACATTAAGTAATTTTCTATGACTTTTGCTTCAACTTTTCAGTGCCCGTTGCCGCTCACTAACCTATGCAACGTGCAACGTTGCTCAGCAAAAAATACTTCGGTGTGGATGCAACTTGACGCAGAAAACCTCAATGGTTTATTTTACTGAATTTCTCTAGTTATAAAGTGACACTCGACTAAGAGGTTCACAACCTATCTGTATGTTGTAAATGGAACTAGCAACATCTTGTGAATAAAGCTATTTATGTAAAATCCTTATATACGTACGAATTTACTCAGTAGTTTGTTCCCTAAGGACTGACTCGTAGCACCTCTGTCACAGTAACACACCCCCACCCCGTGTGCCTTCAGGGACCTAATCCTTGGCGACGAATGAAGGTAAGGTCATTAACCGCTTATAGGCAGGGCTATAATCTGCCTATTTGCAGGACCAATGCCTTTCTTTGCAAAACTTAATTAACGTTTTAGAGGGCAATTAATCACTACGAGACTGGTCTAGTAGTCACAAGCGCTGCTGCTAAACATGAGATCCTGGGTCCGTTCTCCTGGTATGGCAAATTACTAGTGTCCGGTCGAACGCAAAAAGCTCGCCCTCTATTACTTGTTACTCAAACATACTAGCGAAATGTGTACTGTCTTTTCTGTCTAATCCTTCAAGGTTAACAGGCGTGACGTTATGCTACGTCTTCAGCTCGAAAACGGAAAGATTTACTTATTCAAATATTTTCATCTCATCACCCATATTTTGAATCTGCATAATATTTTCTTTAGAAGATATTTTTGCCCACACCTGTTACATAATCTTAATACGAAACAACCAGAAGTCTTCTTGTGTTTGAAGAGGATCGAAAAATATCACTGCTTTCAATAATAATCGTTTAATCGTTTGCTGTGTACAGAATCCCCCTTGATTCCGATACATTCTGAAAGCAAGTGCTTAGAGTGTCATGCGACTTGGTATCTTAAGCCCGTCAATTAAACCACCAAGTGTATCAATACACTATATACTGTATACTATTTGCAATGTACGAGTATGATAATAATCTCAAAGAAACTAAGAAATCTTCATTCACGTTGTGCCAAAAAAAAGGCTTGATGGTGTTGTGTTAGAATAATAATTGTAAATACGAATGAATAGCCATGAATGCACAACGTCGTACCAGAAGTAAAATAATGCGAAGTAATAGGAGATTATCGAACAATCATTCCTACGCCAATGACTTGTCAGTCGCACACCATCCGAAAACCACGATAACGCCTGTCAATTAGGATTAAATACTAATTAAAACTGTCAAAATCATCAATTACGTTGTAAATGATCGGCCATTTCGACACATTATTCAATAACAGAGCCCCAGTTTAAATAGTAATTTAACGATGCACCGCTATCTCATGATGATGACATGATGTCAATGATACGCAGATTCGATCTAGACTGTCATATTTATTACTACAGGTAGCACAACATGATTAGTTTTTACGAGTACCCACATGACATACAATAGTCTGCTTCAATTTACTGCCTGCTTGTAAATCTCTGAAATATTCAAATAGTTGTGTATTTTATTATTACAGTACATAAACAGCTGACCTCCCACGACACCGTTGTCAGACGTCAATTGCGAAACGAAATCGTACAAAACGCGCTACACCATAAGATCACGCAAATCTGGACTTGTCCCTATTGAACTTGCGGCTTTATCTAACGGCAAAAGCGTTGCTATTTTTATTTTAAAATATTGTGAAAAGAAAAATAGACATACAACTTGTCGGCTAGAGCACTTTACTAAAGTCCTTTTGTATGAAAGACTGTTCACTATAGCTCTAGGGGAAAGCGAGTTGGTGTGACTTTTCGCAGATACCTTTTAGTTTTCACATTGTATTTTAGAAACTGTGTGGATATCTTTTAACTTAGAAAACAGAAAATAAATCATAAAAACCCATAAATCCGTGGTCTATTGGTTGCAAACGGTACTGCTGAGTATAGGGTAAGTGTTGGGTTTGATTCCCAGGTCATGCAAAGTGTTTTGTGGTTTTTTCGTTTAGGAATTCCTCAGTCTCAGCCCAGAGACTGATTCGTGTCCGGTTTATGGCAATAGGCCACATGGGGCTTCAATATTACTGGCGAAATATAGTTGCACTATAAATACACCGCTGCCTTACCATTCAGAGATTATAGGCGTGTTGTTATGTTATATAACCGTAAACATTTTCGGTAAAAAAAGCGCTGAAAAAATGACGGCCGTAATCTATAACAATAGTAATATTACAAAGAAGTAAATTTTGTACGTTTGTATGTTTGAGTTTGTATGTATTGGTAATCTTCGGAACTACTGGTCCAATTTCAAAACTGCTTTCACTAATGGGAAGTAACGTTTCCGAATTTCAAAGGATAAGCATTCCCCTGGAATAATTTCCGACCACAACAGGATCGAAGCCGTGAGCAAAAGCTATCATCATTCTCCTGCTCTTATCCCAACTTATTTGGGGTCGGTGCAGCATGACTTCTTCTTCCATACTTCTCTATTACACGTCGTCTCAGCAGTCACCTCCTTTCTAGCCATATCGACCTTCACACAATCCATCCAGTACATTCATACTCAACATTTCCCTCACTACATTTTCATCATTCCTCCGTATCACATGTCCATACCACGATAACCGATTACCACACAACTTTTCAGTCACCGGCGCCATTTTCAGACTTCCTCTTATGTTCTCATTCTTTATTTTATCCATTCGCGTTACACCACACGTCCCCCTTAGAATTTCTCATCTCAGCCACATGCAAATGCCTTTCATTCATCCCTTTTGTGGCCCAACATTCTGATCCTTCCAAGACAGCAGGTCTAACCATTGTTTTATAAATCTTCGCCTTGAGTTTAATGGGAATGCGGGAGTCGTAGATTGTTCCCGTGACCTGCCGCCATTTCATCCATCCAGTATAATTCTGTGCTTACCACTCCGACCAAAAGCTAGTCATTGATAAAAGGTGAAATAATTGTACCATATCAGAGAGAATAACGGGACATTTGTTTCTGTCAGCAGACCGGATGGCGGCTAGACCCACAAATAAAAATATTTCCAATAATAATAATCATTTAGTGTAGTTTAACTCTACAAAACATTTACAAAATAACATTTCACCAAACCATTTATAAAATTAATATTTTTATATTAATTTGATTGGTGGACAGTCGTGAGCTAGCAAAATTCAAAAGTGATTTTCACTTGGAATATTGATTTCAACTTTGAGGTCAGCCCTATTTCATAACAGTGTGGGTTCCAAAATACTATGTTCGTAAAACCATGAAATTTTAATGAATACAGTTGGAGAACATCAGTTGCTAAGTGTATAATGAGTGTAAAAGTCACTTGTTCTGCCCGTCATTGCGATTTGTTTTTGTTCTGGACCATACCTGGGAACCTTCTAGTTACTGAGATATCGGGGTCAAAGTTCCAACTTTATCACAAGTATTTTTTTACACACACATGTTTTTAACGTTGTAACTTTACTTAATAGTACCTACGTACCTTAATAGTAGATACTATTCAAGGCATCCATCAGCACAATGTATTGAGTGCGTTACATTGAGTCCTACCGTAAAACGTAATTTTTTACCCCAAAAAGAAAGTCGTTCTCCATCAATATTTGTTGCGTAGAGTTACTTAGTTTGATTTACAGAATGCTTCGTGAAGGGTCAGTTTACACCTTGTATTAGTGCTGGTGACGGACTCAACACATCCAAAACATTCTACAAGTTAATAATTCAATGCCAGCTACCTGAAATACTCGTTTTTAAATAAAACTCCACTCAGTTCATAAATATTAATATCGCTTTTTGTACTCGCGAAAATATTTCGTAAATTATAATGTAAAATATTTTATTACAGACAATTTTTTGTGAAATATCTGAAATTCGTGCAAAATAATTACTGTTAAAAAAAATTGGGTTAAATATTTTTTGAAAGGTCTTATTCCGTTGATTTTATATAAATTAAATCATGCAAGTCAGTTTTATACTGATCGACTTAATACAGAAATCGAACTCTATACCTAAATATGTAACATTGAAAATAGCAATAGAATATTTTATCATTTAGACAAGATATTCTGTACCTAAATACGAGTTTAGAGTGTGTAAGTACCATAAAGTTCGTCATACGTTTCAGTATTTGGTTGAAACTTATAGTAAAATGGTGTTCTGCACGAAGCTAACAAACTTAAAACTACAAATAGGTTTAACAGACGCTGAGCATATTGCTCAATTACATTTGGCAGGCACATCGCTGGTCGCAAGTCAACCAGTCATAAAATAATATACCAACATTTATTTTACTACCTTCCTCGTATTCCATTGTAGTTAAATTTGAGTGAGAATGGTGCAATCGTCTAAACAAAGAATTTAAATTTGAAAACGATCGTCTGCCGGCCCAAAATATGGATCAAGTCCGAAGAATTTATAAAAGCTCGCTTCGCAGAGAATTCTTCTTTTTAAAAGCGAACTATACGGCATCGTCCAGGCCATTTTATTTTAGCCAGTGTCGCGACGCCATTGTGAACCAACTAATGGGTGATTTTGGATTTTTTATTAAAAGATTTTACGGACACAAAACGGATTTTTTAAGTGTCCATTAAAGAAAAATGAGCTGTGCTCATGTAGCGTTTTTAATTTGAAACTGAAGCACTGCTTTTATTAAGCTGGAGTGTGTAATGATGAGAATTTAACGTAAATGTTACAGTAATGACGGTAATAACTGCGGACAATTTAACGTCATTTGATGACGGATCGGGCACAAACATGGCCTGAGCGGTACTTTCATAAAATAAATATTATTATTAATTATTTACCTTTGCTACTAATTTACGCTCGTTCGATCTCCATGGTGATTTGTAATTAAATCAGATATTAATTTGCGTAATAGAGATTAATTTGAAAAATTATGGTTTTCGATAAGATCTTAAAAAAAATTATTTGATGTCCTGGATCGAAACAACTGTAAGTCATGGTCTTTGCCCAGCAGTGGGATGACTCAGGCTTACAGTATCAGTATTGTTTAGGAACCAGCCAAGAGCAAGTCAAGACACGCAGAGAAGACAATTCTGCGATAGTCGGAATGAATACTTTCGCATGCACAAAATTGACCTTAAAACGCCAGCAAAATAATAAGTTCGTATTTCATTAATGAGAATAAGACCTATTTTCTATAAAACATTAGTTGTTCTGTATGGTGTCCGGACGTAAAGAATAGCACCATCCCATATCTTCCCGTGGGTGTCGTAAGAGGCGACTAAGGGACTTACCAGAGAATGGGCAGCAGCGTTCTCTGTGATTTTTATAACAAACATACTGCGATCGCCAACCCGCCTGCCAAGCGTGGCGATTATGGCAAAACCCCCCTTGGGGAGGCCTATGTCCAGCAGTGGACGTCTTTCGGCTGAAATGATGATGATGATGATGATTAGTTTTAGTATATGCGAAACCTGATACACGTGTCTAGTATTTTTATGTAAAGAATCTATGTACAAAATTTCAAAACTGTATCATGAAAAATCACAAAGTTATAAGCATGTTCTGTTACCTAGTTGTTCGCACAAAAACGCGGTCACCACGCAGCGCGAGCCTCCAGCTTCGTCTTAAGCTCATTGATAATGATAATTTAGCAGTAGGTACCTAAATTATTGCGATAGGTACTCAAAGTTGCTCAGTATCCAACTTTTAACTTTTTTAAATATTTTTGGAAAAAAAATAACATGATTTAAAAATTATTGGAATCGATTCAACTACTTATTCTGAACAAACTATATTCAGGTTTCGCTTATACTAAAAATAATGTTGTATAACCAGTTCCGTTCACCACATAGATAGTTGAACAGTTAGAGAGGAGCCACGGTGTTTATGACAGGCTGTGGTCGGAGATAGATAAGTACATGGTTTCCTAGGTAATGTGCACTGATTGTATTAGCATATCAAGCCAACGGCCGCTACGTGGACCCTAATCAAATAATGAAATACCAACAATAATTTGAACTGCTCAGATGTCACGGACCTAATCGTCGGAGCAGTCTGCTGCTGAGGAGCCACTTAAGTCCACAATTTCTCCGCTGCAGCGGTGATCTGAAATCCTTTCATACTGTGTCTTTACTTTCACATTTTTCTTAATAGGAACCCAGTCCGGTTTCTTCACAAGAACCAACCAAGTTGAGGTGTAACCTATAATGCTCTCAATTAAAGCAGGAGCTACAAACTCTCAAAATATAAAAATATTTAATCGTATATTATGGCGTGGCATACAGCCAAGAAACCTAGCTCCAGATTTCAGGGTCCAGTTAGCAAGGTTTCAATAAGAAGTGGCCGGTAAATGGGTTCCGCCAAAAAATATTGGCTGAGCTTTTGGCTTTGGCGAGTTTTGGCTACAGTCACGACTTAACACAATGTGTAGTAGTAAGTATCTAAAGTCTACGAGTAATATTTGTTTTTGTTTTAGTTTTAATTTCAAATCATTCTAATAAGCAGTTCAATAGGAATGGAATAACAATAAAAAAAAATGTATAAACGTTAGGTCTTATATTGAAATCGATTGTTTATTATTTCTAAATCATGATTATATATCATTCCATTTGAGTCATTGACCCAAGCCTACACTATTGATTTATAAATCATCAATATCCGCGCGATAGCCTCGTGGAAACCGATATTGATGTTTCATTTAAATAGATTTCAATTACATTCGCCGTGGACGAATTTTTGGACAAAGAAAAGAAAAGAGGAGGTTATCAATTTTGTCCGAATTTTTTAATGACTTTGCCAATTGTTAACTTATTTTGATGGTTCTGTTTTTGTTTGAAAGAATATTATTCCGCAGTGATCCCGTTTAAATTTGGTGAAGATCTGCTTTGGATTACTGCAATCGCTTTGTTTATTGTTTACACAACATCATAACATAACATCACGCTTATATGCTCTGAGGGGCACGCAGTTGTGTACAGTAAAACCACATTCGACGTTTTCATCGACGGTTAGGTACGTTAACTTCCATTTTATTGAGGAAAAGTAAAATAATTGCAAAGCAAATATTTTTTTAGGATATTACAACTAAAAATGGAAAAAAAACATTTTTTTTTCAAAAATAAAACCGACTTCAAAAACAATAAAAGTGAAAAATAACTTTAGGTTCAGAAATCGGTTGTAAAGAACTCAATCAAACAAACAAGTCATGGTTATTTTTCACTTTTTGAAGTCGGTTTTCTTGTCTTCAAAAATATGCATTAAATTTATGATGATGATGATGATTAATTTTAATTACGATGACCCTTTGAAATTATTTTCTGACTTGCGCCGATGTTTCGACAAACCGAATTCAGTTACACGGTCACAACCAATTCAATCCGTACTGTGTCCGCGTGGTAGATAACGATCTCTCTCAAAGTGAGAAGCCTGACACAGGACACAGCCACCATCAGTAGTGTAATGGGAACATTTTATGCTGAAAATGTAACACACTCAACTAATACAACAATGAACGTCTTTCTAACCATGACGTCACTGAACTTTTTTTTTTTTTTTTGTATGGGAAATCATCAAATGACCCCCCCGCTCTGGGCGGAGCGGAAGGGAGTGTCAGACTTGTACTGACTAAAACCCATCCATGTTCCTTCTTTGCCCTTTATGTTCCAGGGCCGCGGTATCTCTTTCGAACAGTCCCGCAGCCCTGGCAGGCATCGGCCCGTGCGGACCCCTACGTGGTTGCTGACATCTCTTTGAGGCCCGCGTGGAACACGAACGCGCCGTCGACACGGCCTGTCGTTATAAGACGGCCGGACGGCGAGCTAGCCCATAACTCAACATCCACAGGCCCGCGTCTACGGTGGCCGGGGGCCACCACGTAACCCCCGACGCCCAGGGCGTCTCCCGCGGCGGCTGGGACGTGAGGCTCTTTCCCTCTCACGTTCTGCCACCTCCTTCACTACCATGACTGCTTCGCAGAAGGAGGCGACGGCTTCCCATTCCCTCTCGCTCCGGACCATGGCTTGAACCAGGGCCAGGCGCGAGAGGTCGCCGCCGCCAATCGCCTCTACGAGGACACGGCGCTGCTCCACCCAGGCGGGGCAGACGTCCACAGAGTGCTGCACCGTGTCCTCCGGACGATCCTCACAATGGAAACACCCGGGCGTTTCCGCCCGCCCGATTCGGTGCAGGAACCTCCCGAAACAACCGTGTTCGGTGAGGACCTGCGTCAGGCGGAAGGTGAGGGCGCCGTGGCGCACGTCACTGAACTTGAGAGGCCGTTATTGGCACAGATTGAACACTACAATAATCTATTTGGCACCAGCTGATCCGAGCTAAATTTGTCTATATTACAAATCGTGCAACCGATGGGATCTAACATTGGTTAAGTTGACACCACTTGGGGATACATTTTCAATAATCTTTAATTAGTTATATCTGTTATAATTTTAAGGAACTCTTGTGCATGTTTAAGCATTATCTGACAGTGTGTCGGATTTAAGGTTTTCATGAAATCTACCAATACAATTTATTTTATGTTATTGATTGCGTCATTGTGATGAAAGGATTAGCCAGATTCTGCGTAACGGTGTGCTAGCTGTCCGTGTGCTAGCTGTCCGTGTCCCGGGTGCGTGGGGCGTGCATGCGGTATCATCGATCCATCTCGGACACAATGCGAGTGTGGAGCCCAACACAGGATATGCCACACCTTCTATCCTGCCCGTCGTACACAACTAAGTGCACCATCCAGGTGTGCTATTCTCTAAAGATACAGCCTCGTGTTAGCGTGGCCCCAGCGTTGAAACTACAGTTTGTCTTTAACAGATATTCAACTTTATGCTCTAGAGTATTAGGTTGAAAATCTATTAAAGATAAACTATAGTTTCGTCCACGAGCTCGTCGACGATGATTTAGAGAATAACATAGCAGGACTTGAATAAAGCAAAAGGCGGAGCTCTGTAGGTCGCTTCGTACTGGTCGGACAAAATCTGAATCATTGATTCTCGAGAAAGAAGAATAGTTTTATTGGTTATCTTGTGTGAGTACAATAAATAGTATTTCTTTCTTTCTTTAACCACTTTTCGTGAATTTTCAAAAATCAATTCCTAGACCACCTCATAACTAAATTGATCGCCCATTTTCGACATTTTATATACCTACGAAAACAAAGCTGCCAATAAAAATTCTATGCCAAGGCGCGACGCTAATCAGTACCCAGGGATAGTCAACCTTCGAACCCAAACATATCACTTTCTTTTTATTGAACTAAACTTTAGCAAGTCGGGATTCTCAAATATTCAGTATCCATCGCCTTAGTTTACCCGTTTTCTCGTATTGTTTGCGTTTATAGTGCGCAGGGTATGTCGATTCGGAATTTAAGTCATTATTTTTTATGTGCTACTGGAACTTCAATCACAAGAACCGGTTAGTCACGTGCTATGCGCGAGGTGCGACTGTGATGGCAGAGAAAATAAATGCAAAAAATGGCTTAAGGGCGTCCCACGAGTCACCGCCACGGTACTTACGCAAAGGAAACAAGTAGTGTGCGACCGAAGTCGAAGCCATTATTAATTTATTAATCGGCCACAACCTTCGGTCATCGCTTCGGCTACGGCCACCTTCAGCCCATTTAGGCTAAATCGATGATGTCGAGCGATGGTTTAGCCGACGGTGTTTTGTTTTTGTTCTGAGGTGGCTTCAGTCGAACCTTCGGTCGGGTACTAGTTATTATTTTTGACAAGTTGCAATGTAATTTTATTAAACCTTCGTCTTTGGCTCAAGCTTGTGGTAATGGCCAATAAATCGTCTTCGGCTTCGGTTGGATACTCGCATCGTGTCTCAAGTTGCATCACTTGAGGTAGTAAAGCGTTACTGTTTGAATCTGCAGAAATATACTCAGTGGGTCTGTAGCATGAACGCACAGAGTAAATTGAACGAGTATGTGTATTATAATAAAAGAACTTATGAAATTAAACCGTTACTTTTTACGACCTGTAAGACTTGCTGTAAAATAACAATTCTTTACAAATATAAATTCAAATAATTTCCAGACGTTAGACTTTAGCTTGCTCATTTTGCTCGCTGTTTCTTACTTATACATTTTTACAAGCTGCTTATTTGCTGCGGAACTGCAAAATTCAAGAACTCTGCGAAGCAAGCCTTGAGGTTGGACTGAAGACGAACATGTCAAAGACTAAGCTCATGACCAACAGCTCAACTATCAACGTGCACTTAAAAGGGGAGATAATACACTATGTCCAAGAATAGATCTACCTGGGCCAAGTAGTCTCCTTCCAGGCGAGACACGATAAAGAAGTGGCAAGACGCACGAAAACGCCTGAATGAGCTACTGGTCCATGAAAGAGCTATTCAAGGGCGATTTACCCATCCCCTTAAAACGCAAGCCAATGGACATGTGTATTCTCCCCATTCTGACATATGGTGCACAGAATTGGTCTTTGCCTAGCGTCTAGAAGTCCAAACTCAAGGTTTGCCAACGAGCGATGGAGCGCAGCATACTGAAAGTAAACATAACTGACCGGATAAGGAACACCACACTGCGAAATATTATAAAGCTGCCAGACTAAAATGGGACTGGGCAGGCAATGTCTGTGGGCCCTAGTATCGCAAGATGAAGCCCTGAAACAGCTAGACGGGGTCGCGGTAGACCGAAGAGAAGATGGCGGGACGTCTTGGACGGCTTTCTCGCGAATTAGCGAGGAGATGCACACTGTTGTGAGAAGTGGAACGAATGGGGGAGGCCTTTGCTCAAGAGTGGGATACGGTTAACTAAAAAAAAAAGGATACTCAGCGTCAGGACCAATATAATACCATGTACCGATAGATCATGAATTGCATTTAATTGCTTTCGTTCATAAACTTCTTCTTAGTGTGGTGATCTCAATCTAAATTGATTCCCCCAGAAATTGACTATGAGTTCCATTAATACTTAAAACAAAGATGTACTAACAGATTTTAGTTTAAATTAACAGTAAGTCAGTTTATTAGTATATTATTTAGTAGAGGATGTTATGAATATACTACGATTTCACTTTCCCATGTAACGTTCCCTTATAATGCCAAAAGAATACGCACTCACGTGAGCCAAAGTGAGCCGTGAGTGAAGCCGCGGGTACAGCTAGTTAGTAATGTTACACTGAGCAACTTTTTTCTCACAGACCTCAAGTTGTTCCTGTAGGGTTAAATTTTGTTTATACTTCGTCGGACGCGTAACGTCATTAATCCATTCTAAATACGGGCTCACTGGCGTCAACCCATTCGACACTAAAAACGTCTTGGGTATTGTAAAACTTAAGGACATCACGCCAACTATTTTACCTTGGTAGATGAAGGGGCCGCCACTGTCACCGTGGAGAGGATTATGTATTTTCTCTGAACACTTGGGGGCAATGCATAACACGTATTTAGACCACATTGTGAGCTCCATACCGCAGTAGATGACGACCCCTTCGCCGATCTGTGGCGGCCTGAAAATATCTCCTCTTATGTCATTCTTTGCGAGTCCTAAGCTTGGCCTCTTCTTCAGACCCTCATACTTTCTTCTGACACCGCCAATATACTTCGAGACCAGTTCAAAATAATTTTTCTTGGCGGCATTTCCGATATATTTCACAGTAAGTCCATGCATCTTTAAATGGTCTATAGTCGACAACCGTCCATAGACTGGCACGACAATTTTCCCACATTTTAACAGGCTGATATCGTTATCACCAAAGAAGAACCCGCGCTCGGTAAACTTTGTGCTAGGGAAATCTGGATGTATGTAAATCTTGAGAACCGTAGAAAATAGTTTGGATAATAAGGGTGAGACGGTGAAATCGCCGTACCAGACGTAGAATTGGCGGTCCAGTAAATCATGGTAGCAGTTTGCTGCTGAGAGGACCCACGTTGGATGTATGAGTGATCCGGAGCACTGCCTGGTCACCACCAGGTCTTCAATTAATGCCAATGAAACGACGTAGGGATACTCATGGTATGCCACGTCATGAGTGTGCCACACTACGTCACTGTACTTTATATGTTTATTTTTTTCCTTTGTTATCACTTCATTACTAAACGTATAACTTCCAGTGATTATACAGTATGCTAAAAAGCATAATATTGATAATTGAAACATGATTGTATCAGCAATTTATGGAATACAGAAGCTATCAGTATCAGTCTATCAGCCTATTGCTATTGGCACATAAGTGAATAACGAAATGTTTCACTCGTAATATTTTCATGACTATGGGTTATGACTTTATTATTTCTGATTCTTTTTACTACTGAACAATAACGAAATAAATTTGAAAACTGTTTTAGTATCAACAATATTTTATTAACATTTTAGACGCCGACGTCGGTAGGTCACTGTTGTTTTAAATGTATTAACATTTTGAGAATTCACTTGTTTCGGTTACGTCGGGTAACAACTTACATAGTAGAAAGGTATGGTTCTCACATTTTACGTGAAGTAGAAAAGAAGAAAGAAAACTACTACGTTTTTGCCCTCGGTTTCGCCCGCGTGGATGGTGGAAATTATCCTACGGGAATGCTTTACCAGGCTGACCCAGGTCAGCGTCTATCAGGGTGCCGAATTTCATCGAAATTCTTTTAAAAGTTAATGGAAAACACAGTTGGTAAATGTATAAAAGCGAGAGGGGCGGAGTTTTTTTCTTATTTATAATATTCAGTAAAGATGTGCGTCTAATAGTGTTCTAAGTCATGTTATGAAAGTATTTAGGAACTACAATAAAACCACTAGATGTGAATGATGAAACTAACTTTACTACTTCCTTTTTATTTGGGACCTTCTTACTTTTGTTTTACTTCTTTTGTTGTTTTTGTGGTTGTGTTTAGTACAATAATATAAAAACAGTAGGTTAGTTAATTGTGGTTGTGTTTAGTACAATAATATAAAAACAGTAGGTTAGTTAATGTTGGTTATTTTAGGGGGGGGGGGGAGGAGGTGACTTCCGTGATAAGTATATTTATAAATACGTCAAAATAAAATCACGTCTGTATCGCTGTATCGCTAGCTTAATAATTGATTATTAATAGATATTTTCTTACGCCGTTCTAAGATGTAAAGTTCCAAAGACTGATCAAAACAGACTGATGACTACCTATATTTTATTTAGTATACGGGATCAGTATCAAAAATCTTCCACAAGAGTTCCAAACTATCGTTGTTTTCCTCTTCCACAAACTACGCGCTAAGTATGTACCCGGTACCCCCCGCGCGATCCTCCGCAACGGACTAAATGAGTCGTGAGGGTCGATAGAGGAAGTTCACGCTAAAATAAATGATAAAATTTTGCAGATTCCTTTGATAAACGACCGCCGCACACTTTGACGTTATGATTTACGTGAAAAAAATATGACTCCCCCGTATTTTCTCTTGGAAACTTTTACTTAATGTGATTTGATTTCTGTTATTCAGGTTTTCGAAAAGATTAAAGGCCGGTATTTTGGTAATTTTGAACTGGGAATCAAATATTACTTTAGTTAACATATATGCTTAGAAAAAAAGGAAAATTTAGGTTTTTTTTAGTTCTAAACATTACGATTTTCCATCACGACTGCTTTCAGTTTACAGATAAGAACTTTTCCAAAGAAAAATGAAACAATGATGGAGGTTAAACGATGGGTGGACTGCGTGAGAGGTGAAACTTCTAGTTATGTAATGGCCCCTGCTGAGGAAGACGGCTAATGGAGAAGTAAGCGCAAAAGTATGCCCAAATTAACTGAGATAAGGGTAGGGGAATAATAACAACGAGCCATACCTGTTTTTTAAAGTAACGTTGCTCCAATAAGTTCATAATGCTTGACATATTGTCGTGACTTTAATATATTATTGCCGTAGTTTTTTAAGTAAATAAATCTTTATGTCTTTCTCTGCAACGGATCCTTCAGGGAGCCTGGGATTTGTGCCGGATCTGTTATCTGATGTCCATTCTTTCGCAAAAGGGTTCAGCACAAATGGTTTTTATGTCCGTACTTGTCCTCGAAGTACTTTATTTTTATTTTCACTGCCTTTTTCAAACTGTGGCCTGAAAGCCAATGGCCAATGAATTGTTATTGGGTATTTTGTTCGGTTTCTTTTACTTGTTAGAAACTTTTTATTTCTAACATAATATGACGTTTGTATTTCGCAAGAAGGTTTAGACAGAAGCGTACCTACTTAATGTACACCCACATCATATAGTTTTGTTTAGTTTTCTAATATATATGTTTAGGTTTCATGTATTTAACACGGGGAGCTATTGCTATCAGCCGAGCACAAACAACCTCTGGACTGACCTTTTATTTTATTTTGGAGTAGGTATTTTGCTATTTGTGAGAATGTCTTTACAAAAATTATGATAAACAACGTTTTGAGATTTTGTATACAGCTACTAAAGAATAAAGGGTGTAAGAAGACCCTTAACGCAGCCGAAAGGCACCTGTTCTTCCCGTCATTGCGATCATTTTTTTGTTCTAGACCATACCCAAATACAAAGTTCCAATTTTTTCACAACTTTTATTTTTAATACGTTTAAACACCTCCACAACCCCCGTACTATTGAATCCATACATCAGCACAATGTTTTGAGTGCGTTACATTGAGTTCCATCGTAAAACGTGATTTTTCACCCTAAAAATGTCGTTTCCCTGCAATGGTTTTTGCGTAAAGTTACTTAGTTTGATGTACATAATGCTGGGTTGACGGTTTCGTGAAGGGTCCGTTTACACCTTGTAAAATAGAAGTGTAGAAGTTTTCTCCCAGACTAGAAACCAACCCTAACATCATTACGGCTAGTCAGAAAACAAATTATATTAATTTCATTTCACTATTGGTTTAGGAGTTAAAAAAAAAACAGAGATTCCATTAAAATGATTAAAATAACATCCTAAAGCCACAGAGGTCCAACTTTGAGAAGGGTCTAAGTCAATTTGCGAATTAATTTCACGTTGTAACTCGCTCGATGTTGTTTTAATTGGTGGTGGTTATAAAGGGTAATAAAACCTTTTTGAACGTTTTATGTGTTTTAATTTTTATGAAATTAACTTATAACGATCAAAGGGCGTTATTGTTTCTGCTGGTGAATTTATTCATGGCTAAGATCGTAGGTTAGCCGGCCAGGTTCTAGCAATTTTGTAACAATCCTAACTTAGGTTATTTTCCCTCCGCGCGTTCGTGCTGTCCCCGCGTTCGTAGCCCACAATATGACATTCTACCGTGAGCACAGGACCATTCCTAGCTGCATTTGTTTTTACTCGTGTAAACAGTAAGATGATGACGAATGATCACAATTTTTTACCACGAAATATCGAACAAGACAGCGCCATCTGACACGTATTACCGCTTGATTTACAAGTATAAGTTACGATTGTCTTGGTCCCTTAACAGATCACTGAATCAAGCTCTTGAATGTCTGATTTCAGGGCACCTGTTTTAAATTCATAACCTTGGGCAAAGTTTGTTCGCGTTTAATTTTAAATTCTATTTTGAGTTTCTAATGTATAACAGTCAGATGAGGGATGGGACTTCTAGTCTTCTGTCTACAACGACTTTCCGGCAAATCAATCTTATTCATGATTCTCTTTATTAATGACTAGCTTAGGCCCGTGGCTTCCCCCGCGTGGAGTTCAGTAATTGTCCCATGGGATCGTACCACCGGGATAAAAATTATCCTATGTAATCTGTTTAGTCGTTTTTGCGTGTAAGAGTAACTAACATCCAGAAATTCTCAGAAACTTTCGCATTTATCTCTTTCCTGCCTATACATATAGGTTCTCAACGAGACTGTATGTAATTACAGAAAATTTGAGTAAAAGATGAATTTCTAGCCCACTGAAGTGTACCTGAAAAATGTGAAAATATAATATGCACGCACCAATGGTTCCGATGTAGGTGCGAACACTGAAGCAATGTGACCCACCTGGAACAAACAAAAGTTATGCTTTTAAAATGTGGGAAATAGAGGAAAATGCATAAAATCAGACACTTTCAAGCACAGTCCCAGCGGTGGGAACGTTATAATATGCTAGTTATGCAAAACATAATAATATGCCACCATAATATGTGACAGCAGCAGTTCCCTGCAACAGCAGGGAACAGATTTTTAAGTAATAGCAATTCATCTAGTCTTCCCAAAGAGATATTTCATTTCCGATTAGCTTAGCTTGGACAATAGATTATCAGATGTTCATACCATCCAGTAAATTTTAATTTGTGCGGCGGGAATAGGAAATTAACGGTTTTACGTTAAAATCATAACCATAATCATAAGGATCTAGGCATGCATATTGATAGAACCATGCAATGGCATACCCAAGTCGCTCGGGTCAGCCAGAACCGTTTGAAAAACTTTTTACTCTCTAAATGCTTGTACAGTCCTTAATTTTTCCTATTATCGATTATGGTGATGTGTGCTACTTTGACCTGAATGCGGATCTGCGCGACAAACTTGACCGTCTTCTAAATGATTGCATTCGATTCGTGTTCAATCTACGTAAATATGATCATGTCTCAGAGCAGCGGTCTCTTCTTAAGTGGTTGCCGATATGTCAGCGTAGGGAGCAAAGGGCGCTAACCACCTTGTTTTCTTTCCTTATTTCTCTCTCTTCCCCTAGTTACACTTGCTCACACTTGCTCCCTACTTTCAATACATCTGTGCCAATCATAACAGAAGTCTGCGCTCATCTCAAAACAGAATTCTTCAATGTCCCTCTCACCGCCCTGACTTCATTCACCGAACATTCTTGGTTCAGTCTATTTCTCTGTGGAATGCGCTTCCCCAGGAAATCAGGATGGCAACCAATCGTTTATCGTTTAAAATTAAAGTTCGCGAGTACATTCAGAAAAAGCTGGCAGTTTCCTCACAACGTCAATGTTTTCTTCATTGTTTGTCTTTTTATTTTAGTATTTCCGTGTAAATTTATATTTACATATTACATTTATATATATAAATATACATATTTATAGTATTTTGATACATCGTTATAGTATTTTATATAATTATCCTTGTAGTTTATCTTAGTAATAAATTATTTTTTTGCAGATATATACACCTACCACTTTTTGTCTCTGCATCACCCAAAGGTTGACTGGTAGAAAATGCCCATGGCATTAAGTCCGCCTCCGTACTTTGTGCTTGAAGTGTTAAATAAATAAATAAATCACGCTATTTTTTATAAAGAAAATGAATTCGCTATTGCGTTGCAAAGATTTTTTTCAAAATTGCCTAATCTCAATACTTCTGGCAGTATTAAATAAGTAGGTAAATACTACATCATTATTATGATTGAAAAACCTTTTAATTATACACAATGTTATCTTCAAAAAAGGGATGAATGAAAGGCATTTGGATGTGGCTGAGATGAGAATGCTAAGGGGTGCTTGTGACGTTACGCGAATGCATAAAATAAGGAATTAGTACATAAAAGGAAGTCTGAAAGTGGCGCCGGTGACTGCAAAAGTTGTGTGGTTGTCGTGGTATGGGCATGTGATGCGGAGCAATGAGGAAAATGTCGTGAAGAAAGTTTTGAGTATGAATTTGGATGGGTACAAAAGTAGAGGAAGACCAAAGAAACGATGGATGGACTGTGTGAAGGATAATATGGCACGAAAGGAGGTGTCTGATGAGATGACGAATAATAAAAAAGTATAGAAGAAGAAGCCATGCTGCGCCGACCCCAAATTAATTGGGCTAAGGGCAAGAGAATAATGATACTCAAATAACAATCGACCATAATAAGTTCCAACTTAATACAAATTATATCATTAATGACTAAAATACCTTAACTTCATTCGCCGTGCATTCTCCGAGCAGTTGAACTAAGCCGACCACAGGTGGCAAATTCACCCTTATTTCAATGGAACAGGTTACAATATTTCGCGGCACGTGCTAAGATTCCCTCGCTTCCTCTAATTGTACCTTTTACACTCAAGTTTCCTGTGGTGAATGGAGGCAGATCGCTTGAACTGGCTCTGTTGTTGAGCTGAGTCTTGTTTTTGCTTTCCTTTTTGTATTTGTGTTGAGCAATACGTAGTGTTATTTTTTAGTGTCCTCGAATTTAGTACTAGTAGGTATACATAGCGATTGACTTAGGCCTATCGTCCTCCTCGACGCTGTCCAAAACTTTCAAAAGTAATTCATCACTTATTTAGTTTTTATTTACAAAAAGGTTTTTATTTTACTCATTTAAATTTTGAAATCACCACACAAATTCTTGTTAAATATATAAAATTATTAAGATATCATCATTTCAACAACATAGGCATATAACAAAATATGTTTTAAAGGAGCTAAGTTACTCATGAGCTTACAAAGTTTATAAAATTTATATGGGAACACTGCGCAGGTTTCCTTTAACAAATGGGAAAAACAATCACGTAAATAGTCTAAGTAATCTCGAAGAAACCGGTGTACAACCATGAAAAAAAAAAGACACAGACAGAGAAAACTTTTTGTTTTAAAGCCTCTTGGCTACTACATAATTAATCTGTTCATTATCTCAAATCGAATATCGAATAATACGGGCTGTTGCCAAAGGCTTCATGTATGGCCTCATTCACCACATTCGGATTTGTTTTGGTTAAATCATTTGACCGCGAGGGTACAAAATATTTCTCAAAGTAATTTTAAAGACGGATACAGTCATGATTACAACACGAGACGGACAAGTCCTCAGGATCAGTGTTCAAATGGGTGTTAGTATAGATGATTGTATAATCTTTCTGCGAAAACGGTGAGCCGTAATCCACCACGGAGGACGCGGGGGTTTCGAAGATTTACGTCACATTATCCACCATTTTGAGAGCAGTGGTGATGAAATAATTTACACAAAGCAAAGTGCCTGCTTGAGTTCGAACCCACTTACTACTCCTAGCGGTCGTTACAACAGGCCACCCCCTACTTTCAAATTAGTATATTTAACATATTTTGAGTTTCGTGATGTGTATGGACATAAATAGTTAAAAGACTAATGTCTACTACAAACAAGCAAGTTAAGGTACATTCATAGAAGCACAGTCTGGCCGGGTAAACGTATCGGTCCCCCGGGATTCAAATTAGTTCAGCGGCGGAGCTACCACGGCTGAACATTTGTTCTATGCGTAAGTTGGTAGTAGATACCTACTTCTACCAACTAAATATTAGAAGCTGGGTTGTAAAGGTCAGTTAGGCTGTCTCTCCATGTAAGGTTCTGGTATTCGGCTGTATCCGGTTAGACCGGAAGCCGGCCCCATTTAGAGTGGCCGTCAAATAAAACGAGCCATCTTATCATTAGGAAAAAAAGTTTGTTGGGAAAAAGGGCGCCGATCACTTTTTCGAATTTTTTTTGTTCGAATTGCATTTTACCGAAAACTATTGACCGACTCCTTTGTTGCTATATGCATTATTTGACATATTTTTAGATCATCGAAGTATCATGAGTCATAGGTATTATTTTACCGAACTATATTTCGCCGATTTACAAAATAACTTTTTGCTATTAGCCGAAGCCCCTTTTGAACTTTTTTAAATTACAAAATGATTTATTTGCCATATTTTCACCACACCGAAACAACATTTTACGGAATATTATTTGATCACAAATAAATAGCCGGTTACTTGGTAGCATTTTCAATATTAAATTAAAATAGTGTCATAAAAAGTCAATATGTTGTGCTACAAAATTTAGTGACAGAAACGAATCGCCGCAAAACCGACTTCACGCAGTCTTGTCTGCTGTACCCCTAGAGTGTAATTTAAGCCCGCGTTAGCGCGGAGGGGTGCCAGCAAGCTGAAGCTGCGGTGGTGAGCGTTAAAACCGTCTGCGACGATAAGATTGCGTGGGCCACCCAAACCCTGCAGCTCCGGAGCCGTGACAGAAACAATGCTTGCTGCATGTTGCATGCCTGCTTGCATGTTGCATGCTTGTTTGCACGCTGCTTGCTTGCTGCATTTTGCATGCCAGCTTGCATGTTGCATGCTTGTTTGAACGCTGCATGCTTGATTGCATACAAACAGCAAGCATGCAGCGTGTAAACAAGCATGCAGCATGCAACCAAGCTTCCTTGTTTGCATGCTTCTTACTGGGACCACTTAATTAAAACAATTATATAATGAATGTTTGGAAAAATAATACTTCGAACAAATGTTATTTCGGCTAAGTGCAACTTCGGTAAAAAGTTTTTCGACCAAATGAAACGTCGGAGTAACGAAAAAAATGTAATCGATAATAGGTCAACCGATACAATGGCAGACGTGACTTCGATTAAGTAAAAAAAAACGAAACGATATAGTTGAAAAGTTTTAGGTGAAATGAAATTCTGTCAAATATTTCTCGAACTTATGAAAGGTAGAATGGGAAAAGACTAGGCAAATGATAGAGCTAGTAGTTATCTACTATACAGGGTAAATTTTCGAGATCTGGTAGTAAGGCAGTCGTTACAGCTCCATTAAAACGTTCTGAAAAGACTGTCCCTAACTTTTTCGTCCCTAACTCATAATACAAAAAGCATTCATAGATTTAGGAAAAATTGTAAAGTCAGAAAGACTTGCAAATGTCAGTTCGAACATATATTTTTACGACGCCAATCGATGCAGTTTCATATAATATGCTGCTAGTTCAACTATGGTTGGTATACTACGTATTACCTAAAGCCACAAACTGCAAAATAAAATTAAACTTTATTTAATTACCTACGTATACGATTTAAAAAAAAGGATCAGTATCTACTTTCACACACATTTTGGCATTCATTTTAGCAAGAATCTTACGACAAAGTAGAATAAACACTGTACTAAATTCCTTCAGTTACTGCAATTTTGAGAAACTAGCTTATCTCTACTCAAGCTATGAAAAGTACGGTAGTTTCAAGTTATTTTCCCGTGCATGCTCAGTTTCAGGTATGAGGTAGTTTCATATTGTGCTTTTGTATTTTAAATATATAATAAATTGCTTGTCATTTCTTCTCTTACCGCCCGAGGCAACCCCGTTTCATAAAAGAATTTCATTTTATGTAAAATTGGGAGCAGTACCTTATTATTTTTCGAAATACTTTAATACAATATTGTTTAGAAATAATATTGGTTAGAGTAGCGAGCTTATATTATTGGATACCCTTAACTCATATAAAACAACCGCAGACCACGGTCATGCCTCGGTTGCCGTCTCGAGACGTCTTTATAAGATTTTGTATTTATTCTAATGGTTGGCTAGGAAACACCAGCCAGCTAGATAAAGAAAGACTTCAAAAAGTGTTACTTTTAAAAAGAATTTTCAAAACAAATCATATTTACATTTATCAAAAGACCGTGATTCACTCGCGGGCGAGGAGTTCCTTCCCACTTGCTCTTATTACTAACCTTCTGTATCGCATACAGGGCAAGAACCGCTCTTCTCCCCTTTTATTTATCCCTAACCTATTGCTATGGCTAATCCCCGGTTTAAGGAAGTAATTCGACTTAATTCCACCGTCTCCGCCTGGGCCTGTCACGTTACTGTTGTCAATGTTTGGGGCCCACCGTATGGTTTCTTTAGCCCATAGCTCCTCTGGCAAGCGACAGATGTGGCCAGCCCAGTTTCGTTTAAGCTTGTCAGCCGTGTGACCTACATTAGTCATTTGAGTTTTGGAACGGAAAATCGAGTTCCGGCGTCCAAAGAATTCTGTCAGCAGCAGTATAAAAAAATGCCATGACTGCAAAGTTCTGTTTTGACAGCATTGTATACAAGGCAGGACATCAGGTGTGTAGTGTCAACGACACAAATGAAAGCCGATTTGATGAGTTTCAGCTCGCTTAAATTCTGTTGGTAGTGACGACGGTGAAAATCTCCTATTTGATCCGGCATCGGGAAACTTTTACGGCCCGGAAATAGCCGTGTTTCGGCGCTATGTACGAATCCGTGGGCGAGATTAAACTAGGAACATCCGGGATTGTGTCCGGTCACTGTTTACCTAACGCTTTTGTACAGGTTGGTTGTTTTTTTTTTCTTAAATTGATATTTGGTATCGTAAGGTCATGTGAGACTCGAAAAGTCTATGGACTCCTGCAATCAACTGACTATATTAAGCTCACAGGTAAGTATCAAGTTGGTCACCAACAGACAGTTTTGTCAGTCCTATTGAATGTCATTTGTCCATTTCCTTTATATCTAGATCCTCTCTGCATATCATAACACTTCAAATAAATAATGTTACTCGAGAGTTCCAAGGGGTAGCAATGACAACAACGCCTCTAGCGGACATAGCAAGAAACTCATCCATAGAAAATTTCGTAAGTTATTTTACTGTAAAAGTTGTGAACGAAATCCTTAGTTTATTACCCCGACCTACCTGTATATTTAAGCAGTTGTTAACTTCAGAGGAATTCTGCCGGTTCTTATAAGCAAGTAATTAAAACTACCTCTATTTAAGTTTGGAACTCAATTTGGGCGGTGTCACTTATATTGTATAGGGCAGTCGACAAGACCGTCACGTTAATAAAAGATATCATCATCATCGTCATCCACAGCCTGACTTCACCCACTGCTTGGTTTAGGCCTCTCTTTTCGTGTGTCAAATCTTAATCTTTTTCTGACGGAAAACTCGTGAAGACGAACTAGCCAGCGAGGCATTTTAAGGCTAGCCTCTATTTTCAATAAAATATACAACATTATTTTTAGTACATGCGAAACCTGAATATAGTTTGTTCAGAATAAGTAACTGAAACGATTTCAATAATTTTTAAACCATGTTATATTTTTTCCCAAAAATATTTAAAAAAAATTACAAGTTGTACACCGAGCGACTTAAGTTCCTATCGCAATAATTTAGGTACCTACTGCCAAATTATGTTTATCAATGAGCTCAAGACGACGCTGGAGGCCCGCGCGCGAGCGCGTTGCTTGGTGTTCACGCTTTTGTGCGGACAACCAGGTAACAGAATAAGCTTATAACTTTGTGATTTTTCATGATACAGTTTTGAAATTTTGTACATAGATTCTTTACATAAAAGTACTCCACACGTGTTTCAGGTTTCGCATATACTAAAACTAATGTTGTATACTGGTTTAGAATTCTTAGCAGAGAGGCTAAACATTTCTGTATTGTTCGAAATCCGGGTCTAGAAAGAGGTTCAGAATCTTTGGTACAAGTTTATGACACGATGTCTCCTAAGAAGTGTATCTCCAGTATACACATAACATCCACGCCTGTAGGGTATCATTAAGCAGATGTGGACCTATCTGCAGCACACACACATTTCATCAGTTATGTTTCAGTCCGTTGTAAAAGGGATAGAGCCTATTGCCATTAAGCGGCCATAAATACAAACCCAGGGCTGAGAAGTTCCTGAAGGAAAATCTCAATAACCCTATGCCCCACCTGGGAATCGAATCCATGAACTCGTGCCCAGCAGTAGTGCTTGTGAACACTAGACCCACATGGCAATTTTGCCCAGTATGAGGTCTTTTTATTTAGTGACAGTAACATGACGATACGAGAAAAAATGATATTTGGCATACAAGTGTTATTACACTGCCACACTGTTGGGAAGCTACAATATTAAAACGATCCCGTGGGATAATTTTATGTCCATAACACGAGCAAAGCCGCAGGCACAAGCTAGTGCTTCACAATAAGTACACCTACAAAGTATAAGTAACCATAATATAGGTACATATAAGTAATCGTAGGTGTATATTCCCAACAGAGGGTCTAGCCGCAAAACTAAAGTTAACAAAGCTCTCGGAGGTTTCAAAACTTTGATTTATCGGTACCCCGCACAGGTGACGGTCGTCGCTTCCCGGTACTTCTATACCAGTATAATTTTGTACACTATTCAGTTTTAAACTTTAAAGTAATGTTTGTCTTTTAGAATCCAAGGACGTTCTTATTGTCAGGATCAGTTTTAGAACTAACCAGGGCCAATATCAGCCTTCAGCCTTGTCCATACCATGCGTACTCTAAGCGTTGACGAGTTTAAGAGTATTGTAAATTGACCTAACAACCAATTATATCAAGATCCATAACAGACAATTCACAAGTAACTACTTCATTATAGTTATAATTACTTTAAGCATAGATATCTAAACTCTATTCAAAAACTTGTTTCCAACTGCTGTAATTTTCACTTAAACAAATATCAGCATTCATCATTTCAGCCGATATAAGTCCTCTGCTGGACATAGGCCTCCCACAAGTGCCGCGACATTGACCGGCCCCGTGTGACTCGCATGCAGCGGATCATCGCAACCTTCACCAGGTCATCGGGCCACCTAGTGGGAGGCCTTCCAACGCAACGTTTTCCGGTTCACGGTCGCCACTCCAGGACTTTTCGGCCCCATCGGCCTTCCGTTCTGCGAGCAATGTGCCCTGCCCACTGCCACTTAAGTTCCGAGCATAGCCCTCTCCGTTGCCTTTTGGCTGTCTTTAAGCCTTCTGATGAGGAACATTGTAAGCGACCACTTCAAACAAACATGAACTCTATGTTAGTGTAAATTACTATGTTTTTAGAATAACTTAAGAACTACTTAAATATGTCGAATGAAAATTGTAGCGCCAATTGAACTAAAAACACATATTTATTTATAAGTTCGGGAACAAAATTTTGTACTTAGTCTAATTAATTTCCTCTCTAAAAGCTAATGATAAACTGAAGCCTCGAAACTGCGGTTGTTATGTTTGTTTAACAGTTATTTCTACCTCCAGTACAAAGTTAGATTGAGTTGTGTCAAACGACGCCGCGACGGCGATGATAGGGACTTGTGATTTCAGTAACTTTTCTTCTGACGAAGCATTAACTCAAGTCAAGAACTTATAGATGTATAGCGCTATATAGATGGCCACTTCAATTTCATGTAGCCATATAGCCATGTATATTTTGGCTGATTAGATGTTTTAAGGATATTGTAAAAGAAAGAGAGTATAGTTTGCCATGGTTCTTTTGGCGTGGGGCTATTGCCAGAGCTAACGCCGACGCCATCTTGGTTTTTTGGTGTATTGCAACCACGCCCTCCGGAAAATGTCATACTAGTTACAAATAAAACCGAGTTACTTTTAAAAACGGAACTGTAAACTGAAATCCGGATCTTTCAATAGAATGAAAAATTAATAAATAATAAGCGTGAGGTCAATTTCAGGCACAAACAAAAAAAAATGCGTATAGTTTATTGATAGCAAAGTAAGTAGAAGCAGAAACACGGTAAGTAGATCCATTGGTAGATGGAATATTCTTTATTATGTACATCAAACAAATTTCACTTTACATAAAAGAAAACATTTCACATACGGTGACACAAAGGGCGGTCTTATCGCTAAACTGATCTTTTCAAGACCACCTTTGGATGGATTACAGGAACAAAAACGATCCGGCGGTACTTTTCTTTTGTAAAAAAATCCTTTTAAACAAAAAAAGTTTTTAAATTATCACAAAAGACGCAATAAAATTCAAACCAAGACAATATCTGGATTAAAAATAAATGTAAGCTCTAAGTTTATTTCGATGTTTTCCAGAAAAGTAGCTTAAGAAACATCACCACGTTTTTAAAAAAAAAAATACACTGAAGTGTTTAAGCAACCTTCAGAATAAATATTTTATCTTTGTTAACACCGACGAGTAGTCGCTAAATATAAATAAATAAAAATAAAATAGCCTTTTATTTCATGCCACAACCAGTCGATGAGAATACGTACAAAAAATAAAGATCTTAGAGGCTAAAAAAACTCTTATAAAGGATCTTTAAAAGTCTTCATAGCTACGTCCAAAAATACACCAAAAAGCGATTAAAACAGTTGAAGTGTCAATTGCTTACCGAAACCCATATCCACACTTTCAGTGAATTTAGTAGGGATCCGCAAAATATTTACTGACTTAAAAGAAAGAGAAAGAGAATGAAATCAATCGAAATTGAATAAATAACGCCTTCGACCGATTTTATTTACGTTTGCGTACCGGAGTTTAGAATCAACGTTTTCGTAAAGGGTTTCAAATTGGATATTGTATTGGATTTTATGTTTCAGGGTTAACATTGACCGAGGGACATCAAACATGGCTGCCATGAAAGATATTAGTTTTTAGAATCCTAGGCTGAACAAAAACGTGATTTAACTTTCTATTATACATAAGCTTGAACATCAATATGGATAATAAATGCCCCATGGGCCTCGATATAATGACATTCTAGCAAATAACGATGATGTATGAGTCAAAAATGTGTTGAACTAACATGAGCTAGTGAAACTTATGATGATCCTATTGAAAGCCGTTCCACGTGTGCGAGTGAATACAAAACGCTTTGAAGGCAGTTGCTTCTCATTTAGGCAGTTGTGGTGTAATGATTCGCCAGACAGTTGATATCAGCGCAGCGTTTGGGCTCTCGTGGCATTTTCTCAAACTTTATACTCTCTACAAACACCCAAAAGTTTCTATTAAAAAAATTGTGTAGGTATTTAACTACTTCTAAGTATACCTACCTTACCATTGTACCACCATTGACACCTGTAATCTGTATGGAGTATAAAATAAAGAGTATTCGATGTATAATCTTACGGTTCATCTACGAGTATGCTCATATTATAAAGAGGGATTTGTTTGTAAGGGGGTAATCTCTAAATAATGATCCAAATTAAAAAAAAAACACTCATAGAAAGATACATTATTCGTGGGTGTTATATGCTATAAATTGTATTTATATCATGCATATTAGCGTAGCTATCACAATTTGTGTGGGCGAAGTGCTAGTAATAAATAACTCTCCACTTACATGGAGTATTACTTTTACTAATAGTCTTAAAAGCAATTTTAAATATTGAAACCACTAACAACCCTTTTCATTTCTCCTAAGTAAAAGAGTGCACAAAATATTTCAAATTCAATGTATTCTAAGCGACACAGAAAGCGAACATATTCCGATACAAATACAGAGTCAAAAGGCAGCGATCAGCAAATATTCGCAAATTGACACAAGTAAATTGAAAACGAGCGGAAACGTGACGATTTGGGTGAATATTCCTTGTTAAGAAAACACGATAATATGTACAACGTGATTTTTTGTTATCTAAATAACTGTACAGTATCTCTAGAAATAGTATAACCGTAGGTACAGTTATTGTATTTCTACAACTGGACTGACGTAAGCTTTGCAGTAGTGCTTAGACTTATTTCAATCGAGTACAAATTTGACTTTTGTGTCATCGCTGGCCTTAACACCTTAAAAGGAAAGTTACTGAATTATAACATAACATAACATCACGCCTGTAATCCCCGAAGGGTTAGGAGGACCCACCACACTACCCATTTGTAGGCCCATATTTTGCGAGTTATGTTTAATTCCCATGTAATAGGGGCCGAGCCTATTGCCATCAACCGGGCACAAATCCATACTCCGTGGCTGCTACTGAGAAATTCCTGACGGAAAAATCCAATAATACTTCGCCCGATTTGAGAATTGAACCTAGGACCTTGCTGAATTATTCACTGAATATTGCTTACTGAATTATGACGTTAACAATCTTTCCCAAATGTAGACGCATTGCGTAAGGTATCCAAAGTAACACAAGAATTGAGTTAACAAAACTCAAACTCTTGTTTTCAATCCAGCTCCGACTGTTTTTGAAAGTCTCCCCTTTATTTTCACGGCGAATAACTTCAGTACCAGCGAGTATAGCTATATCAAACAGTAATTTGATAAGTCAAACACCGAGGTATAGATGTGTTATGTGTGTAGATATGTTCGTATGTAACAAGCGAGAGGAAATATTTCAAACAATGGAGTCGTTTAGCTTAGTAATTAGCGATTACATTGCCCCTACCAAGTGATTACTTGGTTCAGGTTCCACGGACAGTATTAGGCTTGAAGATGAATTAAGAAATTTATCATTCAAGAGCTGAGTGTCTTAAACAGGCAGTCATAGGCTTTGGTTCTTTTATTAGTGGTACCCTTGAATTAGTGGCAAGTTTATAAGCAGTAGTAACGAATTTGAGCAACAAGTTTTTTGTTGCAAAAACATAACAACGCATGTGGTATTAGTACTGATATTTTCCACCGAAAAAAATGACGATCCCTTATAAAGCCCCTTTTTGCAAAACTTCATGCTTCTAGACCCAGAGAGTATCATCGTGCGTTGTCCATCAGTAAATAAATATATTTTCTAAAGCAACAAGTTAAAGCAAAACCAAATTGGCTTTTCCTAGCTTATAAAATATTGAAATCCTTTTAGAGAAATAAATCCTAGTTGGAATTGCATGAAAGCTACCTTTAAGCGCTACTGTCCGACTTAAGAAATAAGAAAATCCTATAAGAACATAATCAGCTGCTCCGTAATAAGCTCGTCGTTGATTCAATATTTGAAAGGCAATGAAACACATTGCAGGAAATGCTAAAAAATAAGAAACCTCGGAAAATATGAAGCACATTTTAGATTCTTTGTATTTTCAAGTTACGTTTTCACTAACGTCAAGCGGAACAACATCTAGTGACGTGAGCAAAACCCTGAGCACCTCTCCTTATACAATTCTTTTCTCAGTATTCGACTCTTGAAACTGTGAAATCTACATTGGTCTATGGTTTCTTAGGTAAGTTTAGTGTTTGTGAATATTGTTCTGTTGCTGGAGTAACGACTTTACTTTAGTATTAGTGAGGCTTTCCCAACACAAGTATCATCTGATTACTTCCTGGGAAGCCCCCGCAACGTACTTGTAAAGACTTATTGAAATAAATACATTTTTATTTTTTATTATTAGTACTTTAGTATTAGTAGTACTTTAGTATCTCATCCTCTGAGAGACAACGTCGCAGATGGATGACATCAAAAGAACAGCGGGCATTATGTGGAGAAGGAAAATACATAATCGCACTCTGTGGCAAGCTTTAGGAGAGGCCTATGCTGGGAAGCAAGACAATCTTCGCGAAACTGGTGTCTAATAATAAAGTTTAATATTTAGAAAATATGTATAGGTTAGATTGTTGAATGAAGGCTATATAGATTGATTGATCTCATCTTCTGGCCTGGGACGAATCGTGATTCAGGATTTTGTCAAAAGTACCTGCTGAAATCTATTTGACGTTACGTAGCTGGTGTACGTGAGCACATTGGTAGTGGTAGTGGAAAAAGGAACGCGAGTAAAGCTTAGCCGGGGGATAACATGGGGCAGCCCCTTTCCTTTTTTCATTTCACCCAAATCTCACCTACTCTAATCCGAACCTATAGTACGGGTCACAATTACCATACCGGTAGACGGTTCGTTAAGGCTCACATGAAATTAATTTTTGAACTCCGCGTTTACTACAGTGTGTTCAAACGATTTATGATAGTTCAAACTCCGTATTAGCTCGCTTTGTTTGCTTCGACAATATTTGTTCGCCATTTGTTTCGGCCATAACGTAATTGAATGTTTGTTGTTGCTTTTCACTTTGACGGCTGTGAGAGAGAGATATTTATTGTGTCCGTGTCTTTATTGTAATAAGAGAGAGGTCGTTTAAATGGAGTTGTAAGTCTGAATGGTTTGTTATTTACCTTCAGCAGATAGAAGGGCAAACCAAACAATTACATTTTGAAGTATTCGATTTGCTTACTGAGAAATGAATGAAACGGTAATTTTTGGTGAGGAAACTGCTTATTACCAAACTTGCTTGATGGCAGTGATAATGGGCATAGTATTACAAAACAATTGATCAAAACAATGATAAAATCAGCGACAAAACAATGATATGAAAAAATTGATTGATGATCAGCGATATCTAAGATGGTTGAGTAAAATGGGTACCTAGGATCCTCTTGATAGTGCTTTGAGAACGACTCCCTAAAACTTCTGCCTGAAAAATGTTCACAGAGGGATTCCTCTGTATGACAGTTTAGTTCTAAAACCCAATGTGCCGTACTGCCATCATTACTACCGCCCGTTTCCGGTCAGGAAGCTTCGAACTACCAAATAACGTAGCTGTCCAAACAGTTAAGTACACAAACAGTAATAAAGCTCGTTTGCCTCCGACTAGCTCACAAATGGGAGCCGCACGAGTAGGTACATTGTTTTTGTGTTTGCGTAGCTAACCACGTCACAGGGAATCCCAGCTCAGAGTCAAGTAATAGGCGGATAAACTGTTAGGAAGCTCCCGAAATTCGCCATTAGTGGCGGCAATCACATGACGATTTTGTAATCGGCTGTTGAGGACGAAGTCATGCGAAATATTGTTGGTCAAGTTGAAACCTTTGGCTGGCTACGAGGTCAAACAAGACACGTGCTGCCACAGCGCCCGTGAAGAAAACATTTGAAGGAAGTGGCTGAGAGCATCCCACTCCCACGAGTGCGGACGGTTTGGTGCGAACGACAATAGGGGCTTGACTTTAGTCGCGTCGCAATTCGTATCCCCCGAGGCTGTGTTTGAAAAAATATTCCTACGGAATTTTGCAATAGACGGGCTGCTTTGACTAAACTTCCACCATATGGACCCCGAATAACCAGACTCCCTGGGGAACACCCTCGTCTGTTGAATCTCAGACTGTAAATAAACGTCTCTCAATTTGTGTCTCAATTGCGTGTTGAGTTTTCGTAAATTAAAGATCTTGCCAAATCAGGTGTTTGAATAATGCACCCTGGTTTTTGTAACACCTAACTTGATTCTCCACAGAGATCTACGTTTTAGAACGAGCAACTACACAATTTAAAAGTGCCTATAATTAATTTAGAAATTTGAAATAAATGCTTTGAGATTGAGTTTCCTACGCGTGATAGGCACAAAGAGAAAGTTCAGTGATGCCAACTCTAAAAACTATATTCAGTGTTTTAAATTATTTCAGATTTAACTTTCCTCTTACGTGTAAACAGTGACGCGTGAACTACACTCGAAGGGTTATGAAGTAATGCACAAAGGTGTGTGAGCGTGGCCTCCAGTGTTTGATCAGCATGTGTAGCCATAACAACCACTTGTTTTGCACTACAGTGTAATGTTGTGGTTTACGGTTACAACTTCATCATCACACCAAACAAGACTTTATATCCTTGAGATAAGATTCATTTCCACTTGTCACCTTGTTGATTAATGTGCAAATACGTGCTGATGGAAATCTGCTGTTGCTTTTAACGCATAAGGTCGGTTTTCGGTTAGCATGATTAGCACAACCTTGAACTTTTGTTTTTATCCAAAATTGTGCTCTAAAAATGAGGACGTAGGGTGTAATTTGTAGTAAGATGTTGTTTAAAAGGAAGGTGACACGAGAAATTAATGATTTAAGCCCGCGAACCTTGAGTAATTGCTCGAAAGTATGTGCCGCCGCGCCGCACGCAGGGTTTTTGGTTTTCCAATTCGCCAGAAGTTTTGAAGTTAGAACAAGAGGGGTCCAAGTGAAGCTTAGAAACATACGAGTGTGTTAAAACACCAAGTCATAAGTCTAGACCATAAGTTTCCTTTTTCTTTCAGAGTGACGTCCTCATTACTCCATACAAACAAACTTACAATCAAATTTTACATCTTTACAATATTAGTGTCGATGAAAGCAATACTAGAGACGCTAGTTAGTACAATAATCTCCTTCTCCAACCCACCCGTTTGTATCAATCCACAAACGGTCCTGCCGCTGTCTCTTGAAGGAGACGAATGATCCGCAATAATAATTAAACAAGACACCGCAATTAATTTGAAGATTTAATTGAAACAATAAATATCGAGTAATTGATTGCTTCTCAACAATGTCTTTCAACTTGCTAATGACGTCATTGGCGGACTGTCTGGATATTTTAGATAATTTTAGTACCATTTATAATTAAACCCGTACGAAAACAATTTATTTCTTATATATTAAAATATCGGAATCGATTTTCATAACACCAATAAAAACAACAATGCTACGGTGACGGAGTTAAAGTTGATATAAATTGACAATAAATGGGTTTTTAGTAATTGTTTCACTTTAGCTTTGTTTTACTTTAGTCTTACCCATTCCAAATTGAACATACGAGTATGAGTGCATTGTCTTTCATCGCGTTTCACTACATTGTGTTAATAAATCTCGACAGACAGACGATTCTCAATATACCCGAGACCATCAGTTGCTAACACAGGGGCGCCCACCGTTGACACATTTACAAAAATCGATGGCCTTTTACGTAAGTGCCTCCTAGCCTAATGCCCGCCGCGTATGCTGAGACCCAAATTGGTCATCAAGAGCTTGCAAGTAGCATTATAATGTTCCCACGGCTAGGACACAGGCCTCCTCCTTAAGGGAGAAATGTTATCTACCACTTAGATCCAGTGCAGGAGTCTTTCGATCCAGGGCTAATGTGGACCACTGGTTATTTTGTCCAGTTCGTCCCACCATCTTCTACAAGGGCTGCCTTAAGCGTTATACTTATAAAATATCTCAATTTACGACCAGCTTCATGTAACTCGATTAAAGTTTTACTTTAGGGTTTCGTCAGATAAACAGGCAAGGCAAGGTTTTACGACGAAACTTGGGGAAAATATCGTGAATAAAATATTATTATGTCCCTCTGAACGTTGTGTGGACAACCCTAAGTAGACGATCGCGTGTGGATTGCGAAAACATGGTACATGGTAGTAACCATACATACGGTACTATTTTTTTCCGTACTCGCGCAATTTTCCATAATGTTTTCAGATGCACTTCTTCGAGTTTATCATGTATATGATTTTTTTTTGGGACAAGCCCGCCACACTATTCCAAAACCACTGCAAATACTGAATACCAGAATCAACAGTGGTGACCACCAGCAAAGCGCTGAGACAATGAAGCTTGACGAAGACCCAAATAAACAATTTAACTGTCATGGATCCCGCAACGAAATCATCAGATTTTTGTATTCCAAGCCAATCACAATGAAGTACAATCGACCAAAACATTCTGGGGTTTTTCAAAAAACCTTTTTACAAAGACATTCAAATATTTACGAGCGATATACGGGACAAGACGAAGAAAATCGTAAACCAATACTTGTTGTTAGAGCATTCGTGTGTCAAAATCAAAAATGTTCGGGATAAAAATTGTTGTATGAAAATATTCCAAATGTCCGTTCTATAAGTCTTTTAAATCTCTTTGCCTTTTATTACGGAAAAGTTTCGTAGTTTAATAATAATAATCCGGTCTCTGGTAACGATTATTCCATGTTCCTGTGATTCATATGTACATCACAGGGATTTATCAGAAAATTCGTGTTTACTCTGGAACTGCAGCTGCCATGAATTTGACGCTGTGTGCATATGATGAACGCCGCTCATGAATATTGCCAAAGCGCGTCCATCATGTATAGTAATGAGGGCAGAGGGACTCTTTCGGAAAGGTTTCGAATTAACAACCAATGATAATTTTGTTGCAAAGCCACTTGTATAAAATCCTTGATTAACTTTGAATAACAATGGGTGTTTTTTCACTGCTTTCAGTCTGATGTATCTCTATCCAAATTACTTAATCTTTTTCCAGTCAATAGAAATTATTTAAAGATTTCCTCCAAAAAGAATGCTCACTTCATTTTTTTGTTCTATATTGGGCTACATTTCAAACACTACTTTATTTGATGAAATAACTGAGAGCCATGTCCCATACATTTGTTTGACAATGCACTTTGCAACTGAACATTTCCTTGGAAAAAGTTTTTCCTTATTTTGTGTTCCCATTTTAAAATAGAACCCGTAAGCGTGAAACCCTTTCAATATTCACCTACCTACCATACGGGTGTACATCTACACGTTTTCATCAGGATTACACTGCGCAATCCTCAACGTATTAAAGAGACTTCTGCGCGGAAGGTTTATTAGTATTATATAGTTTATTGTAATTAAAAGCATTATTTACGTACTGAATAAAAAAATATTATTAAAAGCTTGTCAACATCGTCATCATCATTTCAGCCGAAAGACGTCCACTGTTGAACATAGGCCTCCCCTAAATGTCGCCACATTGACCGTTTCCCGCAACCTTAACCAGGTCAATCGGTCCACCTAGTGGGAGGCCTTCCAACGCAACGTCTTCCAAATGTGCCCTGCCCATTGCTACTTAAGTTTGGCAATACTTCGGGCTACGTCGGTAACCGTGGTTCTCTTGCGGATGTCTTTATTTCTGATTCGATCACGCGAGGAAACTCCGAGCATAGCCCCTTCCATTGCGGTTTGGGTGACTTTAAGCTTTCTGATGAGGCCCATTGTGAGTGACCACGTACTAAAAGCCTGTAGGTCTGTGGTTATCGAATAAAAACGACATAACCATTTTATCGTATTTTACCTTGATGGAGCTATCCGAAGGGAGATAAAACAAAATATTAAATTATCAGCCAATCGTTTCCCAAACTGCAAATAAAAAAAAGTTGGACTATTAACTACCCCTAATTCAGCACACAGTCTCTTAAGACCAAACCACTATTAAAACCTCCGTAACCTAAATACACACCACATTACGTGCTGAGAGCTAAAATCGGAATTAAAAACAGCGGGGCCCGTGCCCACTGCCCACTGCCCACTGCCCACTGCCCACTGCCCAGCCTTTGTTCGCAAATGTTCGGTTATGCGTTATTTACGACCGCTGTTAACTAGGGCACCTACTAAGGAAAACTTGTAGAATCGAGGTTAGACAAACTCGCATAATTCTTTCTGTTATGTCTCATATTCCACCTAGTCTTTTCCCTACTGTTTTAGGGTGGGCTTGCAGTTTAACCGGATGCAGCTCAATACAAGTTTCTTTGCATGGAGCATATGCTTATCTCACCACCAAAACCTAGTTACTAGGCACACGATACTGATAGCACTGGTTGCCATCGGCTCCCCATAAAAATTTACAAAAAAAAAAATCTTTCCTTAAATTATTAAAATAGCGCAATAAAGTTCGTCATAATAATGAGAAATCACATCAAGCCCACGGCTACCTTATTTTTATAACAAAGGTGTTAAAAAAAACATTTGCTTCTCAACAAATAAAAGTTTTGAGCAACAAAAATGAAAAGCAAACGAGTTACTAAACATGGTAGCCCCCAAAGCCTGTAACACACATTTCATGTTACCCGCTAAAAATGGCGGTACAGGCAATCATCGCCGTAGGTGCTATGTTATAAATAATAGCCTTTGTTACCACGGACAATGGTCAGTGTCGTCTTGCATTACGTGCTGAAGTGCAAACATGGCTACAGTGTTCAGCTTAAAGAGTCCGTGTACGTTGGCTTAGATATTTTACAGTAATGTAAGTGTCAAAGAATATTTACTTTTTATTTTTTATTACTTTTATTTGTTACTTACCCTGGGACTAGAAACACGAAATAGAGTTTCATTTATAAGAAAGGTAAGAACAGCGACATTTATAAAAACTCATCCCCTAAAAGGGGATTACAGATTGTCAGGGAAAACCCCCTTGGACAAATTGATTACAAAAAAAAATATACATGCTTCCGTTCACGGAGTATATGAAATATCTTCAAAAATTAAAGCCTGTATTCTGTAGTAATGTGAAGTTTTACCAAAATCCGTCCCTATATCCCACAAACCTTGGCGTTTATTTTAATAGTAAGAAGTAAGATAAAATAAGATTCTGTCCAAGTTTTGCAATGGTCAAAGGCAATAAAAATTGTAAGCACAAAGTAATTACCCGAGGTGTTTTTATCAAGTTTAGTGATGACCAAAAACCAATTTCCTTATGCCTATAATGTTAAACTGCAGTTTTAATGTTCCGAATATAATATTTGATGTTCTAGCACAGTTACACGCTTCACAGTGCACAATTGCTTTGCCCGCCCCTAATCCGCAATGCACACATTATTACCGGGACGCGGCGGCCACTCGTTCACACGTCTGCTCCCTTTGACACCCGAACCGTAACCCACGGATAGGCAATCGTTTCTGCTAACATAACTAACGGTTTAGGGAGGTGTTATAACCAATCCTGGGAGGTACACCTATAGTGATATTATAATACCGGTGATTTCTAACTGCTGTCGGTTATATCAGCAATCAGTTTTATCAGAGGTTCCTCTCTGATGCCATTCATGATAAGAGATTACCTCTACCTAGGACACAACAAACAAAATCCCCTTATTGACAAACGGGAGGCCGAGGCTAAGTGAAAGAGAAATTTCTAAAATGTATTGGTTCGACATAAGTTACCGAAAAGATTCATATTAATGTTGTTGAAAGTCGTTATAGAAATACGAAACGCTTTATAAGCGGTTGCCATTAAACTATGCCATTTGATTGGCGATACTTCATCATCTGCCTTACTTTTTCCCTTCTATATTGGCGGCAGCTTCCAGTCTGATCGGATGCATCTGAATACTAGTGTTTTATATGGAGCGACTGCCTATCTGACGTCCACAGTCCAGTAAATACTGGGTAATACGATACCCCTTGGTAAGACTGGCCGCCGAAAAATAGCAGAAATAAGCATACAAAATTAAATCACAGCTCACTAGCTGCGCGTCATAACCGTCATAACTCCAACCGCCACGGAACAAAAGGGAGGTACTCAAACTTGTCTTTGCCAAGTTACTCACGGTACATTAACTCGGAGTCTTGCGCTTTCTCAGTCCTAATATGCATGGAACAATTGCAATGGCAATTTGGCTCAGGTTCTGTGAGGTCAGTTATTGAAACCACTGCGTTTAATGATGCGACAGAAACAGTCGTCATGCATTGAATCTAGAACTTTTAAATTCAAAAAGTTAGGAATGTCATCTAACTATATTTCTTTTGTTTCTCTACGACACCCAATAACTAGATTAAAAAACTATTTGATTGAGCTTTATCTTTACTACTTTGCCATGTAATGTTTGCTTTGTAATCTAGTCCTAGGTAATATTTTGTATTGTATCTGTTTGTTTCTCAAATAAAATAACCAACAATTCTTGATTACTGTCACTGTATTGACTTCACATATTCTCATACATAAACTTTTTTTGGTGGACGTAAACTACATGACCACCTGCTACGATCCTTACAAATAGTCCTATTGCCTTTATTGAACATGGATATGTTCACACATCTGTTCATTAGTGTTCATACACGTACCACACCGTTTGCGAGTTCTACGCACCTGACTTTTCTAAAGAACATCACCAATAAAGTCAATGTATATGCTTCTAGGGCATTTCCATTCACATCTACCTTGTACTTTTGTTGGATGCCTTTCATTCAACATCTAACATAATCAAACTATCTTAGCACACTCTATATACGTATTATCACAAAAGTACTAAAGCGAGGTATCGAAACAAAATCAAAATCAATAAAAATCAAAGCATTTATTTCAAGTAGGCCAGCTAGAGGCACTTTTGAATTGTCGAAACAAAGACAACAATGAAATATAGCTACAGTCCCAGTCACAAGGCATAAAAACTGTGAAAGTACTGAAGTTGCCCATTCCCTAACGTAGATCTCTATGGAGAAGAACGGGCAAGAAACTCCATGGACACTTTTAAATCAGAATACTTTTACAAAACCTTGGTTACATCATTCAATGTTGAGATGGTACATTATTTATGAGAGAACGATATATCAAGATGTGTACGTTAAACTGTTCATAGTAAAAGCCATAAAATAAGCCGTGGCAACCAAGAGATGACCAGTCACAACTGACAGCGCCCGTTCACGAATATGACGCATGTATCAGTACCATTCAACTCAACCATTTTGAAGGGAACTAAATGAGTCGACACACGCGCCACCAACAGCGAGATATTTGAGTGATCATGACATACTCTTACCCACCAGGGCACATTCAAGTCAAGAAAAGACGTAGGTTTCCAGCAAATGACAGCTTTCTACTACATAGTACTCACACAATATGGGCTATGCGGTTATACAACATTAGTTTTAGTATATGCGAAACCTGATACACGTGTCTAATATTTTTATGTAAAGAATCTATGTACAAAATTACAAAACTGTATCAACAAAATTCACAAAGTTATAAGCTTGTTGTGTTACCTAATTGTCCGCACAAAAACGCTGTCACCACTCAACGCGCGCCGCCAGCTTCGTCTTGAGCTCATTGATAATAATAATTTGACAGTAGGTACCTAAATTATTGCGAGTCTGAAGCCTGGCCGGGCCTGGCCCAGGGCCTCCGTAGGTTTTAATTTACAAATTCATGAGCTACTTCCTCATTAGAGCTTTTAGGACCATAGCTATAGATAGGTAAGAAAACTATACCTATTTATATATGAATAAAATCAAAAAGTGGAAACAATCGAAGTAAGTCAAAGTTTCCTGCATGTGATCAAATGTGATACATCTCTGTGCATGCAGCGAAAGGCAATATCTTGATGTGAGTAACAAGTACTGTCAAACAAAGAGTTTGCAATGGTACTTCGGTATACAAGCTACTAGCTTGCAGTGCTGCTACTGAGTCGTCAAGTCTTTTTACGTCACTTTTGTATGGCATCAATGTTTATTACGACGTGCTTTTAAACTTAGACATTTCCTTGTTCCCGACTCTGTTTTGCTCTTGTGGTTTGACAGCTGTTTTTCTGACATTTGACAAAAACTAGTCTTTTTTTAAAGTTGGTACTAGTAACATTTAAAGATCTCGGCCGTAAAGTTCCTTAACCGTAAAAGTTTTAAATATTGAAAGTTTTTGTTTACCTGTATACCAAACCTCTTGTTCGACTGTAACTAGGTATAGTCTGGATGCCTGAGAATGAAATATAAATTTTAATATCTAGACCGTACGAATTCCCTTGTGAAACTGATTTGATTTCAAACAGATATCTTCAGTAATATCCGACTTTATCTCTGCCGGTAAACTAGGATTTATTTGAAGTAGCCAGAGGGCCCAGAGATGATGGAAAAATAAGAAATTTATAAGGTTTTCATGTGCTTCTGAACAACTTCTGACAAACTTATTGAAATACGAAACACTTAGAAGCGATTGCCACATGTCCATGTCCTCAGAGGTACTCGCTTTTTGCAATTTGCAGGTCAGTGTCAGGTAGTATGTTGATTAGAATATGATTCGCGACCGTACCTAACAAATATCGCTTTACTGAGTTATAATGATTAAAATCATCAATACAACCCTGAATGACTTTTTGAAATAGTCAAAGTCTTCGCGGGCTATCCTGGAGCGACGACTACAAATCGGTAAAAGTAGATGACCTTAGCTTAGGAAAGAGTACCAGATATGCTGTGACGCCTTTCCCTGGCACTAGACTCTAGAGCCTGCAATAAGGTGATATTGTTCTAGTTTACAACCTATATTTTTGCCAAAAAGTATTTTAAAAACTTGTCAATAAGATGTTGTGTATGAATCATTACCGTATCATACGTTGTTTCAGATAAATTTTTCACTATTTTGGTCACTTTTTTGAAAAGTTTTCATAAATATTTGTTGGTAATAACTAGTCTTTGCAACTCGTTTTATATTAGGTGAAAATACTAAACGGAGTCAGTAGACATAACATCTTCTTTTATTTATACCTCGATATAAACAAGGGATACAGACACCGATTTCATGGAAATGTTGTTATAATGTTAGAACATCGCTTGCGAACCATTCTCGTGAATTTCGAAACTAGAGATCACTATACCGTCCATTAATTAATACTTGTCGAATACGAGTGATTGCTTGTTCTTGTTATTTAGATGGAGAATAAATTATAAATGTCTGCCTTAGAGCGCAAACGTGGTGTTGTTCCACAAACCTGGCCGGTGGTTGGCCTGTCATCAATACAAAAACTGATGGTTCTGCCATCGTTGATTTAACTTAAATGGTGATAACTCCATAATAATCAAAATAAATTATCTTATTTGAAGGTATACATTCAAACAAATTATATTATAACCTCTCTCTTTAACACCTGAGCAAATTTTTCATAAAAATAAAGCAAAATGACAGTAGAAAGCAAAAATGTAATTGGTAAAAAATCTAGTGAAGCTGGCACCCTGCCCACCTCGCTTCCGTTTGACTGGCTCATTCTAGTCGGAATGGAGGCAGCCTGATTAAACGCGGGCTTAGTCAGCTCACTGCTAGACGAGTTTGAAAGGAGCCTTCCTGTAGGTACGGACTGATGATGTTTTATTAAAGAGGGTCAAGATATCAACGGAGAAAATTTTAATGTAGTGTGTGTAGATTTCTTGTCGTTCGTGTGTCACCTCGTAGCTCATAGGTTCAGACTATAGTGCTTGTCTGGACAAGCACTCTAGTTCGTGTATGTATCTAAATGTACCTCGTAAATATTAGGAGTGGTTGTTTAGTAATTCTATGTAGAATGCCCTTGGTCAGTCGAAATGCTGTAAGGACACACGTGAAGTTGATGGGACTTTCTATACAAGGTAGAAGAGACACCGACGCACAAACGTTTACACGTGTTCAGTACATCATTCCACATAGACATTTTTCATCGGTAATTTAAAAAAATATCTTTTATCTACGCGGACTAAATGTGAACACCATTTTTTTCTGGTAAACTATAATTGTGGGTCGATGTCCCTTCCACCGTGTATGTATGCATGTATTTCGACTTACAATCTAAGGAGATTGTACGTCGATCGTACTATATAATCGATTTTACTGTCCAGATGACCCAGAATTCCAACGTGTAGGAGATTTAACCCCGAGATCTTGGTCTATCCGGTGCCCTCATGCTGAAGCGGCTCGATTAGAAATGTGACCCGTAATCCAATACGCAACTGCAGATTGATAGATTCTGTTGTTTATCTGATTAGACTTGTGTCCATAACATGCAGCAGCTATAATGCGCAGGTTTGTAACGAGGAGTGAAATTAAGTTTTACTTTTCATGCAGTTTAGTTTTATTTATTGTTCAAGGAGGAACTAACTATCTGTTTTCCAGAATCCAGTTACTGGGTTAGTGAGCTCTCCTTGGTAAGCAGTCTAGTTGTCATACTTCTGGCTTCTGTGTACGTGGAGTCGTGCTTACCGACACACGGATGAATCTCGGCATGAAATGCACACCCATTTGCGGACAAACCTCGACAAGCATAGCTAAACATTGGGGATCGACCCACGGGGCTGTTATTACTTAGGCAAGATCTTCTTTAATTCAGTCATTATATACTCGAAAATATTTACTGTTGAAGATGGGCCCGGTGACCTTGATAATATAATGGCCGCCAGGCAGACGGTGACCACAGTACATTACTCGCTGAAAGGAGACCACCGCTGCCCGTCCTCATAAAATAATCCTCTAGACGCCTTTGACATCAACGTGAATAAAAAAAGCTCCTACCGAAACTGATACCCTAGTCCTCTCATTTTTAATACCTGACATAACACCCGAAGTATAATGCTCTTGTGAACATAACGAGCCTTTTTAAAAGTCACTTAAGAGCCTTATTTTGTTAGTAACGTGAAACCTTTTCTGTTTAAAAAAAAACGAAATTTTCTAAACTGGATGTGATGTTATGAATATTTCATGAAATACTTTGCTTAGTGTGCGTTTGTTGGGCGTATTATAATTGTACGCAGCCCAAAATGTTGCGGGAATGTTTTATGAGAGGACGTTGGCGTTACAGCGTTCGTCCGAGGAAGTATTATCGTCATGCTTGTTACTATTACAGAGCAAAAGAGCCATTTTATCAGCGATAACGTTGATGGAAATGCCAAAGATGTAATGATGAATGATGATGATGGATTGACAGCTTCCAAAAAGGTTATGACAAGCCTGTCGAAAGTCATTTCAGAAATACGGAACGCTTTAAAGGCCAGGAAGGTGATTGCCACTTGTTTAGGCCCCCAGGCTGTGAGTAGCTCGAATTTGTAGGGGTGAGGGAGGGAAGTAATTTCAGAATCATGTGGCTCTTCTTTGCCGTCTGTGCTGCTTAGCGGAATTCAATTAGGCATTGAGGCCCTATTGAGGTGAAATAAACATTTCTCAAAAGGATTCACTTTACCTTTTTGGTAGCTTATGTCAGTCCTATGAGATGCTCTCTCACCGGGAGCATCCGCTTGTAACGTGAAATAAACCCGAGCGCACTGTAATAGTGCAACCTGATGCAATTTGTAACATCACACTCACCGGAAGCATGCGAGCCACTTGTAATGACCGTGTTGTGGCGAAGACAATTACGAACTACACCCAGTGAGCTGAAAATCGATCTTCATAGACATAACTATTCGTTTCTCAGTTGACAACTAATAACTGGGTTTCGAAATCCATATTTTGAGTGCCTATGGTTCGATATCTGCCACATATCTGTTGCTAGGCAACACGTAAGAGTTATCTAAACCGTACGCATTGGTGTCGTAACTGTATGTAGTGACCGCCTTGTGACTAGGATGCATATAAATGTTGATTGTTTATTAACTAAGCATTGCGATGTCGCCTGGTGATGGTGAAAACGTGCAGTATTTTACCTATTCTTCTAGTTTGCTAGTATTATAGTTTTATCGTGGGTTGTATTGTAGATCATAACATAAGCGATAGTTCAAGGTGACTGCTCTCTCTTTCAACTTCGGACAAAAGCTTCGGAGCGGATCTTATAGATAACTGAAGTACGTAAAAGCGAGCATTTATTGTAGAATGGAATATTCTTTTATCTTCACATTTAATACAAGGAGCTTAAAAATTGTTAGTTTCTATTGTTCCTTTGATGCGATTAAAGCTATCTTTCTGTAAAGCGGGTAACCTCTTCACATGAATAACTCTTTGTATTTTCTTGACCTGTCCAAAAAATGGGAACTCAAAATAAATGAAGATAAGACTGAAGCTATGTTTTTCTCCCGTGATATGCAAACCCCTCATAACTTTAAAAATAACAGGTCATTGTTAAAGTTTCCAAGTTTTTAAAGCTCTCCTTAGAAAACTAGTGTGTGTTATCTTGGGATCAAAATGGATAGCCGCCTAAATTGGTCCAAACATATTGCTGTGTTACGTCTGGAGGGCGCCCAAGCTCTAGGTGCTTTATACCCTATAATAAACCGCAAAAGCAAATTAAGTAGTAGTACTTAACTGAGAATTTATACTACACTTGTCCGTCCGTACATAACGTACGCCAGTCTTGGTTGGAGTAGCACATAACTCAACTTATACAAAATAAAGTGGTTTAAATATCATTTAAAACTAAGTTCTAATCATCTCGGGGAGCAGACTCAGCTACACGCTTTAGTTACGATAGCTTTCACTTACAACACATCGCTTCAAGTAGTTCAAAACAAATCTTAAGAGATTACTAACATTAATTAAACTTCCCTTGCTCTTTAATCATGTAAACTACTAACCTCTTGATCTCGAATGGTTGTTAATCAAACCTTAGACAAATTACAAAATCCTTTTTTTTAACGCACTCGAATTCAATTAAAATATGGGATTTCTTTCTATGGTCTTATAAAGTGAAATAATAACAGCCAAACCTAAACACAATTAATGTACAACATCTGTTTATTGAATACACACAACGCTTGCGACCGTTTTTTTTTTAGTTGACGCTTAACGCGTCTGGATACGTGCAGAATTGTGAAAGTGGCACACTGCTTTTGTAGTGGCACATGAACGATTTTTATTATTGCCAAGATAATTATCAAAATAATTAATTATTAATTATGAAAGGTAATTTTTACTTCATCCCTGTTTGAAAATAAAAAATGACTATTTGTAAAAATATATCAAACATAATATCACGCCTGTAATCTCCAAAGGGTTAATCAAAGGTCTGTATCTATCTACAGTACACCCACATTTCGCCAATTATTTTTTAAATCCTTATAACATAGTGCCCATCATCATCATTTCAGCCGGAAAACGTCCACTGCTGGACATAGGCCTCCCCCAAGTGTCGCCACATTGACCGGTCCCGTGCGACTCGCATCCAGCGGATTCCCGCAACCTTCACTATCAGTCATCGGTCCACATAGTGCTCGCCCTTGCAAAAATATATATAAATTCATACTGTGTAACTGTTAACTAATTTTGTGCATAATTATCAGCCCAAAAAATATTGGTTTACAAAAACACACTTATATTTGCAAAAAAAAAAACAAATTACCAAGTAAACAAGAATTCCAATCTTTATACGTATTAATCTGACATCTCAGTGTAAAGCGTAACGTTTTCTTAGGAGCCACAACAAATTTAATCAGCAGGAAAAGTAAGGGGAAATACAATTTCCTTTTCCGGTTCGGGTCAAGTGTATAGGCAAACAAGACGGCCGGCTATCCGGCTACCAGGCATTCAGGGTGCGCAGGAAATTAGTCTTTGTTTCTTTATTATTCGCACCGCGTTTATGGGTTACTTCTGTAGGTATACCCGTGTTGGTTATAATGGTTTTTTCCTTTGGAGATTGGGTCAAGAGCATGTGAGGCTGGTATTCTTTACAGTAGGTCTCACGGTAGATATCTATTATTGTCACGGGTAAAGATGTGTGTAGAAACAAAAATAAGATAAAACTGCACTAAACGCAAAGACTTATACGTATTCGATCTGATCATCATTTCAATATAATTGAAACTGAACTAATTTAAATTAAAATAAAATTTGTAGAACTTATGGTAATACAGTAAGCTATTTACAAAAAAAAACTTGAAACATCTCTTGGACCACTCGTCTCTAAAATCAACGTAAAAATAGGACATTCCCAAAACATGCCGAAAATACAGCAAAACAAAATCTGAAACATAAACTTAAAATTACGAAACAAACCGAAGCAGGTCAACGACCCCACTTAGCGAAAGTAGCCGAACCAAAGCAGGTAGCTGTCACTGACATTTATGAAAACTCAACTCGACTACAAAGATCACATCTTCAAAGTACCTTCAAAGGAAGGTTCTCGTAGATCGCGATATGACTGTGTACTTTGACTTCATAAAACCCGTTCATTTGGACGGAGAATAAGCAAATACGGCTAGATATTAGTTTGTATAAGACTTTGATTTGACCCAAATGTTCCGATCTTAGCCAAAAGAAAATGGCGGCGTGAGCGACTTTTTATGTAATTTTGTTACTTAGATTGAAAACTTACTGGCATGACTGTGATTGCTGAATTTGTTTGAGTATTGGGCGGGGAAAACTGGGTTTTGGAGGTCAGATAGGCAGTCGCTCCATGTAAAATACCGGTATTCAGCTGCATCCGGTAAGACTGGAAGCCGACCCCAACATAGTTGGGAAAGGGCTAGGCGGATGACGACTCAATTACTGAAATATCAATCAAACCTGCAAACCTGCTGTCAGAATATTGTTAGTTAGAACGATATTTGAAGCACGCAGGATTCTCAATATGTGAACTATTTCCATCAATGGACGTTAGATAGACCACAGCAAGCTTAAATTAAAGCACTTCTATGGAGTATTTTCCATCTTTTAAATCTTCTGATTTAAAATACAATTAATGAATAGTGGAAAAAACGAATTTCCAAAAATGAGAGGAATGCAGATTAAAATCCCGGGCATCATTTGTCATGCCCCGAAAAAAACAACTCAGATTTTTCGTTTCCTGCATTAAATTTGGATAAAAGAATATTAATAGCATTGAGTTATATCGCACCGGGGACTCAAAATCGTGAAAAACGGCAACACTGATTGAAGAAACATCGTTTTTGAAACCGTTTTTTTATGCTTTTTACTCTTGTTATCCCGTTTTAAATAAATAAACTATTAAATTATTTAAATTTTGGCACAAACAACTTAAGGTCAACCATGCTCATGCGAAAATACTGATGTGATCCAGCTAATCATCATTTTATTAGCTTCATTCATTTTACGATAATCAATAACAATACATACAATAACATACATATTTTTCGTCAGATAAAAACAACGTTGAAAAAAGTCTTGATGAAATTGTCTATGCTGTGTAGTCTAGAAGTATGCGCTGTATTTGTGGTCCCATAGACCGTGTATACCTGTCAACCTTGTACAAAGTTATGGCGTAATTATAACTTATATTATGTATGTCGACAGCAGCCGTAGAAGGCCTTCGATAATTAGCCGCGTACCCAGCTCCCGGGCCCCACCTAACCAAACCTTGTTTATAAGGGTGCGCCGCGAACATCGTGATATTAGCTTTTCGTATTGTGGTGAAAAATATGCAGACGTGGCGTTACAATTGTATTTAGCGGTTCTGTGTTGTGGTCGGTGTTTTTGCGGTTTTTACTTTTTAAGAGCAATTAAAGGTTCCACAAGTAGCGTACTATATAAATCCTGCAACTCTGTTTAAACATGTTTTCAACTTTAAATTTTATGCGATGCATGAATTAACATATAAAAATTGTGCTTACATTGAATGTCATGGGTTTCCACTCCTGATTTTTTCTGAAGTTATGTTTCTAACATGTTGTATCTACTGTTTTTGTTTATTTAATCTTACGTCCTCGTAACTCTCACGTACTTAGAGAACAACATAAGTATTGGTATTTGCAGTATTTAGCATTGGCACAGCAATCATATTCTAAAAAAAATATGATCGCATGTCTTACTTATTATTATGAGAAAACTGTAGATCGAAAATTATTAGCGGTCTGCTTTTTATGATCTATTTAGTATAGTGATTTTCTAGACACATACTGTCGAAACGCCTTTAAATAGGTAGATAGCACTGCTCCAAAATTTCCAGCATCTCAAAGGAAATTACACAACTTGACTCCCGTAATATATCGATGGCACAGCTTGCCTGAGAGGCCACAGTGACCGAAAGGTCGTAAGATCGGTGCCCGGCCCGGTCCGGGGCCGACCCCAGAGCCTTGATAATTGATGGGCAACCGGAATATTAGCAATATGCATCACAAGTTAATATTTATAGAACCCAATTAAATTATATAGATAGAAATCAAAAAGGAGATTCATAAATAGAGTTAGCTGTAATTAAGATTCATAGGACTAAATACATGGCTGAATAATAACAGCTGTGCTAGCCTAGGTTGGTCCGGCCACACATTACATACCGAGTTTCTTCCGTGCCTCGGAAACCACGTTAAACCGTTGGTCCCGGCTGTTCTTTGTAGTTCTTTGACAGTCGTTACAGGCAGTCAGCGGCCTGAAAGTCTGAAAACTAGTCTTACCAAAGGGTATCTTATTACCCAGTACTAATTGGGTTGTGGAGGTCGGTTAGGCAGTCGCTCAATGTAAAATACTGATATTCAGCTGCATCTGGAGACCTGACGCTGACCCCAACATTGTTGGGAAAAGGCAGGCAGATGATGAGGATTAAAAAAACTTTTTATTTACACAATAAAAACTAGAGCTTTTCATTACAATATTTGTTTTCGTGCGCAAAATAATGGAGAGTTTGAACTAAAAAACAGGATAACAGTCTCTAAAACAATGAAGGTAGATAAAACAATACATTTTAACGAAACGGCTATTTCCGATGGTCAATTAATGGAAAAATGACGGAAAACCTACACAATGGATTAACAGAAATGGAGCTAAAAGAGTTGGTCGATAACATTTTATTTGTACGGATAGAGTGGGCCTTTTTTTATTTTGTTTCTGAATAATCTTCTATGCCCCGTTTGGGGTTCCATGGCGAAACAAAGAACCTTTTTAATTACAACATGTCCGTTGGAGCGTGTGACATGTTTCACTGGGCGTCCGGGTTCATGTAGAAAAAGGTTCGTTTTTTATCCATCGTTACATAATGTGGTAATGTTTATTTTCCAAGTTACACGGTATTCTGTGCTACGCTATAAAACCTACTTTTCTCGCGGACTAAGCAGTTTGAATTAAAATTAACACCGGAAACTGTTAAACAAGTTGTAAACTTTGCATTTTGACATAGAATTAAACGATGCCTCAACAATATGAAAAATCATTTTAAAGCTAAATGTGCATCAAAAGGATAATTACCAGCTACTGGAAATTCCGACTACCATCGAGTACTCTCGATTTACAAATTTGTGGACTATTTTAAATGGTATGTGGTTTTAATTACATAGGTATTGTATTGATCGGGGTAGTGAACGTACGAACTGATAGTTATACGTACAAGTTGTTTATTTTCAGATATAGTTTGTGGTCACGCAGTAGGCGCCAGAAGACGGATGTAGCAGTCGTCACCGAGGGAGACCTTCAAAACGCTGACGTGACGACATGGAGGGGTTTATAAGAGATTTGCTGGAGAAACCCGCACGGCGAGAAGAGTGGAAGGTTATTGGCGAGACCGTAGCCCAGCAGAGGCACAACAAAACAAAAAAAAACCTTTTATCATCAACTGCCTGTAAACGTCCACAACTATTGGTTATCTTTTACGTAAATCACTTAGTATTGTGATTATATCATCACGTGTGAAAATCGAATACATGAGGAAAATAAACTAATAGTACGACTCCTTCCCCCGTAGCATGACGACAGAACCCGTAGATTCGACAAAATGACAGATCATTTTGTCGACACAATCTGTCATTTTGTCGATTCTTCCGTCAAAGAAATCCTTGTCTACGGTGGTCGTGCTACGGGGGCTTGGCTAAGAAAACAAAACACACTGGCACGTTTAATAGAGCGGTTTACCAAAGACACTTCCCTTACTCATGAAAAATAATAGAATTTACCTAGCATAATATACAGATAAAATGTAAGGGGCGAACTATTTTCGTGAATTCAGGACAAATGATTCTAGATCTACTAGTGTTGGAATATTTAGCCGGTTATTAAAAAAGAACCCAATGCTGATATCATAATAGTACTTTGCTGGTCTTTTCCCTTACAACGTGTATAGCAAGTTAGGTGATGGCACCTAACTAAATATTTACGTAGCAGTTGTCTATACAATACAGCTATGGGTATGGACCCAAATGGTGTAGGCAACTGCTACGGAAGATTTTAGTTAACAGTTGTAGCAGCTAGTTTTATAATCGAATTATTCAACTTGCTGTTGCACGCGACTTCAATCGCGTGGAAATTTCGAAGTGTATGCGCGAGAAAAAAAAATAGGCTACGAGCTATTCCAGACCATGATCTATCTCTGTGCCAAATTTCATCCAGATCCGTTCAGTCATTTTGGCGTAATTGAGTAACAAACTTCCATCCAAACTTTTACATTAATAAGAATAGTTGTCAACCCAGCCCAAAGTCAACCAGCTTAACTGGGTATTTACCAAACTGTTGCAATTTATTCAGTCTTGACCAAAGCGAAATGGTCATTTATATTTGCCGATCAATCATATATGCCGAAATTTCAAGCATAATGTACTGATTTAATGAGCAGCCAGTATTTCACCACTAATGACTTGCAGGATTATAAATACACGATTTGTAACTTCATTGGCGTGACCGCTGGGCCACGAGCTACTCGCTCAAGTGGCTCGCGTAGTGCGGTAGCGAGTGCGGAGGAAACAAATGAACGAAACTCCTTTGAGCATGCGACGTGTGAAACAAGAAGCAAGACTAAGAGAACACAAGTGAAGTACGTGCGGGTAACATCACGTGAGGTCGCGAACGAAGCGTAGGAATTATAAGGCTGGGAACTCAATAATAAAGCGTGGTGCAGTCAGTGTGTCCTTTCATTGTTATTCTACACTAGTACAGTGATCTTTATTCTCGTTAACATAAGGTTTACGTCTGAGTTAAAATAACCGCGGAACTCGTAGAAGAACGTTTGACCGTTTTTATTGTCTGTGTAGCTGACAGCAGCTGTAAATACTTTCTTTTAATTTTTTTTTGTACCCGAGCGATTCTTCATGATCTGTGTAGTTTGTGATAAAATAAAGGTAGTAGGCTTGGCTGCACAAACTTAATTAAGAATCGTGCATTCTCTTTGATATATTTTTTTTTTATTTAGTCTGTCTGGATTAATCCTTACTCTATTGTTTAAGCTGCATTGTATAACACAATATAGCGGAGATATTTTTGCATAAAGCTGCTGGGGGCACAGGTAACTGATGTTATGAAAAATAGAGGACATTTTTAATGTAGGTCAGTTTTTTGTTCTTAGGGAGTTTTAAAATTAGAGGCGTGAAGGAACGCTGCAGTGGCACCACTGTGGCGTGCTAGCCGCGCCACCTCTAATTTCCATACAATATCTAGAAGCGCAGTTGCAGTGTCGTGATATGCGTACGTAATTTTTACACAGTGTAGAAACATGCACTATTTTTTTTTTGATACTGTAGATTTCCCGTCAATCAGTATTGAAAACTAACGGTGACATTCTGTAAACATACGAAGTGAAACAGTACGTTGAAAAGAGTTACCGTGGAGTTTCTTGCCGGTTCCCTCCGCAGAAAACGATCAATTGAAACTGTGCACCTAGCTTCTGATAATTTTCAGAATAGTGTGATGTATATTTTTAATTTGTACCTACATAATTAAGTTATTTTCCTAGTAAGTAGTATGTTTTAAAGATTTTGTGAATCTTTTCTGACTATAAAATTAATGCTAAAGTTGTGAGGATGAAATGATTCACGCAAAAACTACTGAATGGATTTAGATGAAATTTGGCACACAAACATAACATCACGTCTATAATCCCCAAAGGGTTAGGCAGAAGTATACCTAATAGTAATTGTTTGGCGCACAGATATTTTATAACCTGGATTAAGCCGCGGGCTTACTCTAGTGTGTGGTAAAGGTGCAAATGTAGGTGAGTGCGAGTTAACAGATTTTCTATTCATCCCTTTGACAAGCGCTATACGACAGGTTGTGTATCTTTCACATGCTATAGTTATTTTTAAAAGGCAGCAGAGGTTGTTCTACGTAGTATTTTGCATGTTCTATTACAGTTATTAGGGCAGGTATAGTCGTCAGATGTGGTAATCTTGAGCTGGCCTAGCCTAGAACGGTGATTCAACAGAAAATAGATCGGCTCATAGAGAATAAGGGTATGGAACAGGGTGGTAAGTTCTTCATCCTCCATAGAAAAGGATTCCAATCAGACAGGAGTTAGGTCTGATGGGCTGTTGTTGTAAGGTTTCTGTATAAATATTAATCGCACGTAAATTCTACATCTCGCGGGCTATCACTCTGCCTGCAAGATGTAGAATTTACGTGACGTCAGGTCTTATGCTTAATTCGAAGTGACGTGACATATTTACAGGGTGTAAAAGCACCCTTAACGAAGCCGAGAGGCACTTGTTCTTCTCGTTATTGCGTTTTTATTTGTTCTGGACCATATCTTGGAACCCCTTCATCTGATATAATTGAAGGACAAAGCTCCTCAGAAAATTTAAAAAAAAATTACACATTATTTTTAATACAAATTTAAAATGTCCATGACTCCTGTATAATTCAATGCGTCCATCAGCACAATGTTTTGACTGCGTTACTTAGAGCGCTACCACAACTAGTGACTTTTCACCCCACAAAAATGTCGTTTTACAGAAATGATTATAGCGCGGTGTTACTTAGTTGGCTGGGAAACCAGTTGAAATTCATAACCGGTTCCAATCACCGATCCCAAACCGAAATCGATTTGGTTAAAGGTTGCACTTTACCGGTTTTTACCGATATACGCGCCAAACCAGTTTTTCGTGTATTTTTCAAAATAAAAATCAAAACATTTATTTCAAGTAGGCCAGTTACAGGCACTTTTGAATTGTCGAAACAAAGACAACAATGAAAAGTAGCTACAGTCCCAGTCGAAGCCATAAAAACTGTGAAAGTACTGTAGTTGCCCATTCCCTAACGTAGATCTCTATGGAGAAGAACGGGCAAGAAACTCCATGGACACCCTTTTAAATTAGAATACGTTTACAAAGCCGTGGTTACATCATTCATGTTGAGATGGTACATTATGCGAGAACGATGTAGCAAAATGTGTACGTTAAAAGTGTCAATAGTAAAACCATTCAAAAATAAAATAATTAACTCAAATAAGCCGTGGCAACCAAGAGATGACTAGTCACAACTGACAGCACCCGTTGAAGTTAACTAAATGATCCGACACACGCGCCACCATCAGCAAGACATTTGAGTGAGCATGACATACTCTTAACCGCCAGGGCACATTCATTTTATTTTGATAGTGAAAATTAACCGGTTAAGAACAAGTTTCAAAGGATCCCCGGACGCCACGACCCTCACTCGCACGGTCTGGATGTTGCCGTAGACGAAAAAAAGTTACGCATACGGAATTAAACGGTTAATTCGGGTGTCAAAACCGTTTGTGCTTACGTAAGCGGTAACCTTTATCATTTGGGTTGCATAAAAACAGTTCACTTGTTTAACCGGTAAATGAAGGAATCATATATTTACCGGTATTTAATCGAAATTAACCGCTCTGCAGGGCTCTGCTCAGTTGGATGAACAGAATGCTTAGTCGCCTTTGTGGTGGGTCCTTATACACTCTGTATACAGGGCCCACAAGCTTATCATAAGTGTTTTGATACCATTACCTTGACTTCTGCTGCATCAATTGCTCTGTGCCTAGTAGATATACACAATTCAACGATTCAGGCTGCAATTCAGGCTATCAGCTCCTACCTACTAAACCACTGTATTAGTTAATCTTATTATCTAGCAATGAGCTTGACACAAGAGAATTAGATTACTGACATAATTCAATGAATTCCAATGAGATAGGATTAAATTATCACTCACGCTAGTTAGTGTTTGGTATTACTTTGTAAACGGGTTAGTTAGTTACCCGAACGACGATAAAACGATTTTCATACTAATCGTTAAAAATGTGCAAGTAAGTCTGTCTGTCCATCCTTTATCTACCTTTTTACACCATAATGGCTGAATGGATTCGGATGGTATTTGGCACCCAGGTAGACGATGACCTAGTTTAATGGACATAGATTAACTACTGATTCCGAGTAGATTCCTGTGGCATAATTTCCTAACCCATTTTGATTTTGAAGCTGCGCGCTAAGCTTATACAGGGGGGAAGCGGACACTTCACGAAGCCGTCAACCAAGCATGCCGTTCATCAAAATAATACTGCGCAAAAAAATATTCCTTTGAAACGATTTTTCTTTTTGTGTGAAAAAACAAGCTCTCAATGTAAAAAAAAAAGTGAGAAAAGTTGGAACTTTGTACTTTAATATCTAAGTTTCCAGGAAGTTTCTAGAACTAGAAGGTTTCCAGGTATGGCCTAGAACAAAAAACTATCGCAAGGACGGGAAAAAGCAGTTTCTCTGGGATTCGTCCAGGGTGTTTTTACCACCCAGTAAACTTGTACCTATACCTAGATATTTAGAGTGGAATTCTAAATATTTACTGTATATTGAATGGTTGCAAACGAGATACTTTTGTGAACCCTGCACATAACTGATTTTCTAAGAATTTCTCTGTGAAGTAGTTTCACTTGAAATTCATTTAGTAGAAAACGGTTTGCTTTGAATTCAGCGTTGGCAATTACTTTGAGCAATTTATGATTTAAAGTGCGTTCTTTGTGTATAATTTGGTAAACAACTGTGACTTCTATTATTACGTGTATTTGTGTATTGTGTGTAACGAAAAATTCAAAGAAATTCTGGCTGGCACATTTTGTGTTTTTAACCATTTAAAATAAAATCTAATGGTAACTTTGTACCTGCTAGTAGAATAGAATAGAATATCATTTATATCTGAGTATATGGTAGGTACCTAAAGATTTTACAATTTATATTAGTATTGTATGTGTGTATTGTAGTAATTATAGTTACGTCAGTTGTACTAATTCCACACTACTGTACGTATGTCATGTTCAAGTCGGCATGACTCAGCACAACCTGGCGGCAAACATGTAGTAAACTTTCGGGAAAAGCCACTCGGCTAAGCTCGAAGTTCCCCGAATCAACCCGAATCCAATGGTAAAAGGAGTGTTACTACAACAAGCACGAGGCGATTGCAGTGGGTCGATTTTAACACAAAAAAAACCATAACTTTTTCTATGGGGGTAGGCAGAAACTACAAAACGCCACGCTACGATCCTTACATTCTCCTTCGGTCTCATCCTCGTCAATACAACTGGTCATACACGCAGGTTGAGAGTACTACGCGCCTGAGCCTTCTGAAGAGCATCACCGAAAGGTCAGTGTGTCCTATCGAATGTAATCCGGACAAGCGTGTAGCGACCAGAAGGCTCACGTGGGACTATTCCAGGCTAATCATAGCACTATTAGCGTTCTATTGAGAGATGTCTATCTAATATCCGAAGCAATTGCGGAGCCCCACGCGATATCCTTCGAGATAACTTAACTGACGTAGGTACACTCACGACGAGCTATCACAGTTAGTGTTCGAGACTGGAAATTGTGTCATTGTGTAACTTTTTTATGTGTTGATTTTGTCGTTCTGTATTGATTATCATACTATGTTGCAAAGGTCGTAATATGTTAAGACACATACTATTATTTATTAAGACCCACCTGAGACCCATTTGCAAGTTGCAAATGCATTCAAAGAGTTCCGTGTATCTACGATGACAAAATATTTTTACAACACGTTTCTGGGTTTTCCATTAACGTTATTGCATATAGGTCACTATGTGCTCTCCGTTATAGAAAGAGCTAGATTAACGCTTCAAAGGTACAGTACAAAGTGAAGTTAGGCATGCTTCACGTTGTCCTATTGTGTTATTTTGGAGGAGGTGCCTGAAAGCACAAGCAGATAAATTAAAAATGTAACTGAATTTTTCGATTTGCAAGATATTTTTTCTTGAACTTAGGTACCTGTTAAGGTTAACAGGTACCCCTGTACCTACAGCATTTTTTTTTAGATCGATTGTAAAAAAAGTCTACTGTTCCTTATGTTTTGACCATGTAGGTATTGCAGTTTTGTACAGCTGATTTTTTTAAAACTGAGGAATAATCTATGTGAGGATGTTCAGAATGATGTACTGAATAGGTGTCAACCGTTTTAGCATCGATGTCAAATCTTGGTGTTTTGATGAACTAACTTCTGCCACACCACTACAATGTGTTTGATATAGTCCGTAGTACTCTACGCTACAAGTATGCAAGTAAACTTAGCTACATGTGTATGTGTTGTGTGGAGTTTGTGTTCAGTTAATGATAACGTTTCGTTATTGTTTGGATTTTTTGAGCCGACATCTTTGGAGATTAATTCGTGTTACGTGTTTTTGTAGGTATACTTATATTGATATATGAGAACTGTACCGTCCATAAGGCCCTGCAATCATACGCCATTTAACGGCGACCAGCTACCCTACTCTTATCTTCTAGCCTGAGGGCGTCCTACCTTACGTTTCCTGATTCGCAGACTCTTCTCAAGAACACATCTACCCCAACGGCTATCAGATCTACGGCTAGTGTAACCGACTACCACCGGTTCATCTTGCTTAATCAGTGAGCTATTTCGAACTACTATCGGTAAAGGTGAAATACCTATAATTTTTATACGTATAAAGTGGGAAGTCCGCCTTAAGCGAGGGTGGGAATCAATGCTAATGCCTTTTCACTATGAAAAGAAAAGGCCTTTGGCGTAATAATTAGTAACAGGCTGATCTTGTTTTTAAAATACTGACATCAAAAGCTTGAAATACATTTTAATAAAGGTTAATGAGCATAACGACCGAGCTTCATGTAACGTGAAAAACAGATGATATTTAAATAATTACTAGCAGCGGTGGCATAATAACTTCGAAACTATACAATAGTTATATACATAATTTAATATCACGCCTGTAATCCCTAAAAGGTTAAACAAAGTTGTGTACAAGATTTTAAACTATCATGGTCACTAACATCGCATCATCAGTTAGGTAGTAGTAGTACGGCGGTCGGTAGTTAGTTCGTCATCTTCAGTTTATCCGTGATCATGGTGCTTGCAACAGCGCTTAAATATCGAGAAATCAAAGAAAACAGTAAACATGGTAGATATCCGGTTACTAGTCTTAATAATAGAGTTGTGTACACCCACCACTGTCCGGTTCTATTACCAGCCACCGGGCATAAGTTCAGCTTTCGTGCTGTACCTAATAAAAATACCTCATAACTTGACTTGCTTAGCAGTAGCGCTTGCGGCCATTATCAAGACCAACGAGACTTTATTAATATCTATTGTTTTAATAAAATAACTATTAATAACATAGAATTATTTAATTTCTACTGAGATATAACCGATTAACTTTAACTTAGATATTACCCTTTAGCTGCGTGAGTCTTGGGATAACTATCCAATTAAATATCCTGAAATTGTTAGCAGCAGCAGACTAGACTAGTAGCTACCTAGTTAGTGACAGACTCACTCTCTACCTCTCAGTATGCAAGAAGGTCTAGATAAAGTGACATGGTGCTACCAGTGATAACGGTGTTGGATAAGATGTTGTATTGTCAAAGATAAGCTTCAGAGAAGTACCTCCTCATGAAAATCATCTCTGAAATATGAAAAAATAAATCAGCTGTTTTTTCGTACTATGTAGTGGATAAATGGACATACACTGTAAAATTAAATTAGCCGTCACGGACGAAATGCGTCTCGATGTATGAATATATCAACTGTAGGTAGTGTTCGTACTTAAATATCAGTTTACTTTTTTTCTGTTAAAAATTGACTAACGATTAAAACATACATAAAGGCTGGATGCGAGAAGCACAGGACCGGTCAATGTGGCGACACTTAGGGAGGTCTATGTCCAGCAGTGGACGTGGATGATGATGGTGATTGGACTACATGACATGGAAGGAATGTGTACTTCATAATTTTGTCTTTGATAATTCAAAAGTGTCTTTAACTGTTCTGTTTTAAATAATAATTTGAGTTAGTGCGAGTACTAAAACACCGCTGGCTACCGTTTGTGAAACACAGGCTTGAAAGTAAATTTTAGCCTTTACTGAAGTAATGTTTCAGTGTAAACCGCGAAGCTTGCTACATACATTTTGTTTCAGGTTAAATGAGGACATTAATTCTAATTTAAAACGACGCAACGGACTTACATGACTCTCGTTTTAAACAGAGATATGAATTTTCATTATTGGTAGAAAATACTTTATTGGAGTTAATGAGGCTTATTAAAATTTATAGCTTGATAGCTAATTAATGTCGATATTGAATTTCCATTTTTAATTTCGTACTGATTTTCGTATTTAAAAGTAAGATGAAGGAGAAGCTTTAACAAAGCACAGCGAGTGGTAACTGAGGAAAACTTTGAAGAAATTAGGGGGAGGGGCGGAGGGTGGGCATATAAGGAAACAGCTAACACGAAATTGCCTAAAAACAAATAAAGAAGGTTGTTCACTTCAGGGGCACAGTCTGTTTTTGACCGCCACTAGGATAACATCGCCAAAACATTTTAAGAGCAAAATCGGTTAATTTCGCGTTAATTATCGTATCGTGTTAGAAGTACCAATATTATCTTGCCACGTGATTATTACAAAGTTATTGTGCGTTTATCTGAATCTCGTCCTATCAGAAAAAAAATGTTTACAAGATATAAATAATGTTTTCACATTTCAGTAAAGCGTTAATCATCTCGAAACGAGATAAAAGTTATTTTGTACACCTAGTTCAGAAAATACAACAATGCTATGTGCACAAACAAAGCGCTCTTTAAACTGTAATTAATTAATTTTAATGTGAATTAAAATATCACTGAAGAAAATCCTCGAAAAGTGTCACTTAAGTTCTTATATCTCTCAAAACGACCGAATTAGTCCGCCTCTGTACTTTGTGCTTGAAGTGTTAAATAAATAACTAAATTAGTCAAAAACACCGAAATCGTGGATAACACAATAAAACAGTATTTCGCAAGTATTTTTTTTTTAAATTATCACAAATCTGATGCCGAAACCCAAAAAAATGCCGCGTAAAAAGTTTGCAAAAAGTTTTTAATGCACTCTCACTTAAATAATATTTTACCGACGCACAAATAATACGCAAGGAATCCCAAATATCCGCTTAGAACACCCGAAAAATTCCTCTATTGTAAACAATTTGGCTGTCACTTATCCTCCGGCCTAAGACGTTCACTCGAATTATGAATATAATTAAAAACTGAGTATTTTTTAAATAGAATATGACGTATGGCATTTTTACAGAAGATTTAGGCTGGTTAAAAAAAAAATGTGTTTGAGAAAATAAGTTTTTAGTGACGTACCTTGTTCGCGAGGAATTTTCGTCGCCTGTGGCATGAGGACGTCTATCGCACACCGGTTGCGCGCGAATACTGTCAACTGCTTCCACTCCACTCGCTGGTTTCGGCGGGATTCTCACGGTGTCAGAGACGCGACTATCGACTAACTTGACCGCGTGAACTATCGATAAGTATATCTGCGTCTAATTTCGTCATTATCATTATTATAATTAATGTTAATCATCACTATTTACTTTGTTTATCACAGTCAGCCGTCTGGTTCTGTTGAATCAACAATATTATTTTATTTGCTTCCATGATTAAAATACGTAATTTATATTACAATGTAGCTTATTTAAAATAAAATACAAAAAATTATGAAAAAATGTTCAATTTATTAAAAAAAAAACTTAAAAATACGCGCCGCGCCGGCGTCCCGCCCAATCTTCAAGACGCCCGAAAATTCGATAGCTGAAGTTCTACGCACAAAAACATCGAGTCTACCATCACTACTGGGGTACGCTCTGTACGCATGCGCATTAGGTCTCCCTAGCGATTGCCCAGCAAAATAACCACGTTGATTGATTCTGCAACTTGTGCGCAGGTTAACTCGACACGTGCGTAAGCCGCCAATTCTTTGAGAACTACCCGAAGCCCCGCTCACCACAGAAGCGAGAGCCTAAAGGGGTGTTTAGACGAAAATGACGGTTCAACTTAGAGTGGTTGCTCTTATCTGGGCTCGGTTGTTTTAAATACACGCAAGTTTCGCGCGCGGATTTTTCTTGCGGATGTTTTTTTTTGTTTCGGATTCGGCTTTGCTAGGTAATTTTTACACTCTTTTTTTTGAGTTGTTTTGTTCAACACTTTTTAAATTATTTAGTTTACAAGAAGAATTATTTTTTAAATATTTCAACAAAATACACATAAAAATAGCAAATAAATTATAAATAATGTAGGAAAATTTCTTCGTCTCGATTGTCACGCCACGACAGCTGTAGCGGGTCAACTGAAGGGTACGTTTTAATCTAGTTCAGCTAACAGCGTCTTTACACAATGGCCCACGCCTTCACTTGGCCTTCTTACCTCATTCAAAGTAAGAGCATAACCGAGAGACTGACTACTCTATACGGGGATTGTGGGTTCAATTCTGTACGGCACAAATGTTCGTATTTATTGGCCCATATTAGTTACATTTACGCACACAGAGAAATATAGTAGTATCCGCCAACATTTTCTCTAGATCATAATAACACAAACAGATACTGAGATACTTACCTCATTCTGGCGTATGGTTTTTTTCAGAAAGCAATGTATTTATTGAAAAATACGTTTAAAATTAAAACAAAAAATAAGTTATATATAATAACCATTCAATAATTTCATATTCAAACAAGCCATCGTACATCAACCGTACCAATATTATTCTGAAACACTTTGACCTGAGGTGCGTACAGAGACCCGAGGCCGAGCGCGCGGTCTACGTTACGTAAATACGTCGATGTTTTAATCGAAAATACAATTATCCTTTAGCATTGCAGTTAAAATTCTGGCAACAGGCAGAATCATATGAATACATTCTTGAAATTATGAAAATATTATCTGTGAAATGGGAATTTTCAATTTTAAAATCGACGGTTTCACTTTACATTTACACCGCGCACTCACTAGGGCCTCTGATTAAGTAAAATTTTCTCAAAACTATGGTTTTTAAATCGACATATGTTAAATAACCATGTATTACAAAATTACATGTTATTATACATAGTGTGGATTCACCCTAAAAAAAACAAAGATCGTCTCTATTATCTTAAAAGTGTAACTGCGTTACTTTCCCCTCACTTTTCCTTGATAGAAAAGGTATGAACTTTATTCTGTTATCTATTTTCCGCCGAAAGATTTTCCACTTATTTGGGGATTACTCTCAGAGTACTACACACACGGGTGGGTATGTGATGGACGGGTCCGAAGATCCGGGGGAACACGTGGTAGGTTTTAGTATTATGATTGAATTTGGAAGTGGTAAGTTCGCATGCATGTTACGGGACTGTACCTAATATCTAGTACAATGTGATGACACTCACGTGAGTGTCAAATTATGAAGGGAAAAGAAAAGTAAATTAAAAAAAAAACACCACACTCCTTAAGAGGCGAACTGAAAAAATAAGATGGGAAAAAAAGATTACGTCAAAATAGTTCTTATCTTAAAAGTCATGCTTTTAAATGCTGTCGCGCAGTCGGGTAATCTATCCCTTTAAGGACGATATGATACGTCAGTAATTGGATAAAGTCAGAACCTAAGCAATTCGGCTACCGACTTGTGTAGTCTGCTCACACAAACCACCACTGTTATTTTTTGACAGTTGTATCTAAGCTTGAAATGAAAAAACAATATAAATCTTGAAATGGCAAATTGACATACGGTGACAATCTGATTTATAATGCTTCTAGGTTCTTCTGTCACTTTGGCTTAATCGGAACAAAAGCCTACGTTATGATTTTTCAATACAATTTCACACAAATATATACCAACAGCGTCATCTTAAGAACGGACTCAAGAGCCAAGGGAACCGTGCAACACTATCCAATTAATTCCCTAGACGGTACATGTCGACTTTTGGTACATCGATATACTACAGAAAAAGTTGAACTTTTCACCGGCTTAGAGATTTCTTCACTCGTAAGGGAAGCCACGATTACCTGTCAGCATCATTATAAATCCCAGAACTAAACCCGCAAGATTCAAGAAGTAGTTCCCGAAACCTTTGACAAACTTTCCGTCCATCCCCACTCATAAGTTAAACTTTAAACTTATTAAAGTTTACTTAACCTCTGTCTTAAACTTGAACATTATAACGCGGACGAAGTAGGAATAATAAAGAAGTAAAGAACTCGCTCTTTTCGTTGAATAAGAGGAGTAAGTGTGGCCATTTTTCTTTCCTTTAAGGTCGCCTTTCTTTCATTCACACAGTAAGAAAGCTTGATGATCAATGCTTGGTTTTTCAGCGCATGAAAAAATACCTCGTAACGTTTCGAAACCTCTTAAAAAAGTCCAAAGTCAAATATTGACCACTCGGGATTTCACTTTTCTTAGTTTTGAGAGCACTGATCGTGAAATACACAGAATAAATTCACTGTCTGGGTTCGAATCCATGATCTGCAACTCTTACTCAGGACTATTTGACTGCGCCAGCAGGGCTCATCAATGTCACGGAAGTGAAGAGATTCTCTCGGGGCCCTGCCGTGAGCCATAGCACGCTAGCTGAACAATGTTACAAATATCATTTGCTATAGGAATGCTCTGACGCTCCACCTCGTATTCCTTAGGGAATTTAGATCGCTTCATATGTTGCAGCAAAGTTGAAAAAAGAATGTAGTCTTTCTGTTGGTCGGTTCAACTGTGAATCTTTATTGAGGACAACAGAGATCCTGTAGTATACACGGCGACACGATCAAGCTATACATTTCCAGTATAAAATGGCATCGCTTTGGATAGATTTCCCGTGCAATGAGAGATCCACATAAACTGGTTTTGTTTAGCTTGAGTGGTCGTCGTACATACGTATAACAACCAATAACATCCACATTTTATAGTAAACAAAAATTGGCGCGTCTGTCGTGTCGACATCACCTACACCTGAGGGGAAGTAATGGTAATCGCTTAAATGTGTTTTGTATTTCTACAAAAACTTGATATACAGAAACTTTGCGTAGCTTACGTCAACTGATGTCACTTTGTCTCTGGTTAGTTCAAATGAATAATTCTATTTTACCTCTACCCGAAATTAGACATTCCCCAAGACGAGCGAGCATACTACCAAACGGCAATACAAGAGGGGTAGTCACCAATCACCATAAATTTACTACTAATCTACCTACGTATCTTCTATAAACTTAATATTATTGCACATTATTGATGTCACACAGCTATCGAGGTACTAGCTGTGCCGCTCGGCAATCTCCTACTAGCTGTGCCGCTCGGCTACTAAGAGTCGTAGCTTGATGTTAAAAAGTATATATTATACCTCAAGAATCAAGCTACCAAACGGAAAATATTCTTTGGTGAACCATTATTACGACTGTTATGTTTAAGTCAAGCCTGTCATCCACTGGGCACAAAAACAGACTCCTTGCTATGCTAGATAAACTCAATAACTTTTTGTCAGACCTGGGGATCGTAACTAACCACAACCTCGGCTGTGGCATTTCCCTCCCCTAGACGAAACCTGGTGCAGAGAAAAGAAAAAATTTAATATCATCATCTTCGTGCCCTAGCTCAATATTACTTGGGTGCCCGTTTTTATTATTCTACCCTGTCAGCTATTACGCTACATTTTCTCCTTTTGTCTGTCCTACGATTCGTCACACAATATAACCATCTAGCTAAAAAATAAAACCACTCTATATAAAAGGCAATACCTCTGGGAGGCTCCGAACAATCGGATTACTTGTTGAAATGTCCAATTTGATCATTAATTTATTCAATTAGTATCTGGCACCCTCCTTCCACAGAGGTTGAAGGGGTCTTTCTCATCTGACAAGTGTTCCAGAAAGTAATCCGCGTTTGCTGCATAAGATATTGTGACAGATAGACACCCATAATTAGCCTGAGGAGCTCGTGGCTAAATAATAACAGCCGCCCGGGTCGATCTTTAGGTAAATCCGTGCTTGCCTAGGTTGGTTGGTAGATGAGTGACCACCACATAAACATCCCGAGACATACCGAGTTTCCTGCATGCCTCGGAAATCACGTTAAGCTGTTGGTCCCGGCTGTCATTTGTAGATCTTTGACAGTCATTACTGGTAGTCAGTGGCCCAAAAAGTCTGACAACCAGTCTTACCAAGAGGTATCATATTACCCAGTACTAATTGGGTTATGGAGGTCAGACAGGCAGTCGGTCCATGTAAAATATTGGTATTCAGCTGCATCCGGTTATACTGGAAGCCGACCTCAACATAGTTGAGAAAAAGCAGGCAGATGATGATGATGATGAATTACCCTATAATATTCTCCGCTGGAAGACAGGCCTTCTGTCTGTGAGCGGGAATGGGCTATAATCGAGCAAGCGGGTCCAGACCGGATTGGTAGATGTCACCATCTCCTCGAATTTTTGGTTGCGGGTCGTACTGGTTTTCTCACGATGTTTTACTTCACCGGTTTGAGAGCAGTGCGGATGAAATAAATTACCTACAGAATCTAACGTACCTGGCTGAGTTTGAACCCACGACCTATATTTAACAATTAAGCCGTTATCACTACGCCACCATTACTCCAATAGACATCCGATCTTTCATTCTTATAATAATAATCCAACCGCGATTGCTACCACTAGACCAACGAGTCAGTCAGGACCTTATCTTATGTTGAGTCTAAATAAATGTGACGTGTGAACATTATGGCTGGGGCTGACAACAAATAAATAAATTACCAACATTGATAACTCTCATCCAAGCCAAATTAAATCGAATGGTTTCGTTCAAGTGGATTGATATTAAAGTGGATGTAGCCTCGGTCCACACGGACTTATATATACCTACCTACGAGTATGGACCACGTGCCTTTGTAAGCGGATTATGAAATGGAACGGATAATTGCAATTGTTATGCCTGGCCAATAAATACTTTAGATGTGTGTGCTGATACTGTGGTGGGAAAACATTGAAACACAGTTAATTTGGAATGAATTCTCTACTGCATACATAATAATATCATATTAGTGAAATCTTTCTCCCAGGAAATCTAAAATAACTTCGTAATTTGGAATTTGTAGGTATAATGAACGGTAGTTACAAGCTACCCTTTCGGTTACTTTAAATCCAGCCACACTACACTCAACTCAAAGGTTTAAATAAACCTAGGTCGGGCAGGTCGCTACCAAACACCTGAATTGAACTATCATTACTTGCAACTGTTGAATATATTTTAGTTATAGTTTACTTATAAGTACTATTATACCATTGTATGAGAACTAATACTAAACGTACACTTTTTGTAATAGTTTTTAAATTAAGTATTCTTATCATTCATACAACTATTCATTCTTTTTCCTGCTTGATTGCTTGACTTTTCAAAAGTTTGTCATTCCAGCACAACAATTCGTACGTTTCAAATAATGTATCACGTACCTATGTATATCTATACAATATATACAAATAAATAAAATTGAACTGTCTGTTTGTAATTTCAAAATACACAGCACTCAAATGACAGCTAAAGTGACGTTCCGGCTAATGTCCGAAACGGCTGGACTGATTTTGACGGGACTTTTTTTTTTTTGGAAGGTAGCTTTTACTCCTCGTAAGGAGTAATTTTGGCTACTTTTATTTAAAAAAAGATTTGGGTTCCGTGCAATAAAAATAATTCCATGAAATTCTTAACAAAATCTGATACGAATAGAGAAGTAATAATAATATATGAATAGTTTTACACGAACAAAGGTCGCTCACTCATTCATGTTTCATTTATTTCACCAAACCATTTCAATACGCTTGTTAAGGGAAGCAAATGCTCGCTAACAACCAATTAATTCCGAATTAACAGAAACGAAACTGCAGGAATATTCGGAAATTGCGTGATGTATGGATGCTTTTAATGAGTCCGGCTTTTGTTGTGCTTGACAACGCAATTGGGTATTTGATTGGAGAAAATATCCTGTCTGTTTATTGGTTTGGCATAGCAACACCATTAAAACTTAATGCAAGTGCATTTTAAATGAATTTCTACTTAGTCTTGTTTATTTATGAATGAATGAATGATATATTTATTTGCAAGAATATAGGTAGGTAACATAAGTTCTTATGATCTATGAGTTTCACTATATTCGGCATTTCAGCCGTACAAATATTTAGATTTTACATATTGGTTATACTTATATATAGCATGCAGTACACATTTAGTAATTAGACAACAATTTCATAATTTAAGTTTTATTTTATAATTTACAGAGTACCTCACACAAATAACCTACACTACTATAGGGATCGTGAGTTTGTACCTCCAATACAAACCGAATTGATTTTTTCGTCTCGGAAAACATTCACACATGAATGTCTCTTTCTTACCAAACTACATTTTCTTTGACCCAACACATGAAGCGCCCTTACGCCCTTCTTCTTCATGTTGATGGACTTCTTATTTGCCCTATACACCGCCACTCCACGACATCGCAGAGGTTGCTTTGATTAGACTTTGGGGCGCAGGAACCAGAATAGTAGTGTCGTTCTAGATCCGTCTCTTCCTTCATATCACTGTTCCAAAATTTTGGCACTCCCACGGCGTCGCCTGTCTCCAACTGCTACTAACCGACCGGGCTTTTTTTTTAGTTTGGCATCGTGTAAACACGTTCTTCTCATATACTCTGTAGCCTTCAGGCACTTACACTTACTTCCGTCAATGATTAAATTAGTTAACAGTAATTTTATTTATGGTGTGACTCCACTTCCGATAGGAAATATCTGTCGGAAGGATTCCTGTCTTCATATCGAATCACAGTCGAACTGAACTGTCAAAATTATACGGTTTCAGTTTTGTGAATGGCGTTTACAGGACAGGTAACACTGTCGATCCATTCGATATGACAGCCTATCGAATGGTTGTGAATAGCTATACTGGTCATACGCACGCCGGTTGCATGTACTATGCACTTGACGCAATAGTAGAATGTAAGGATCCTAGCAGGTGGCCTTCTGTAGTTTCTGTTTGTAAGGCAAATAGGCGTGAGTTTATGTATACGTGGTGAATGACCGTTATTAAACGATTCTCACATGACACCGCTCTTCTGTGCATTCGAGCGGAGGCGGTGTAGATTTATATGGTGGTGCGCCGCGTTGTAAGGCGGTGAGCATCACTCGTCCGCGCATTCGGGCGGTGTACATGTGTTCATACAAGCCAATGCGACGCGAGATCCGCTTCACCGCACGACCGCGCGGACGTGCGGTGTCGTCATGATGATTTCAGTCATTCACCACGACTTGTTGAATGTCATTAAGAACGAAATTATAGAGACTATTCAAATTCATGACGTAAACCGCTACGTCCATGTTGGTCATCACGGAATATTACAAGTAGACGCCCGTGGGGCACCCTGAAATGGTTTAGGTTAGGTTATGTATTTATATACTCTCGCACTGAATTCCCGCATAATTCTCCCGTGTCCTGCGAATGACGTGTTCTGTGATAATGTTACGTTATCTGTGCTACGTTGCCATGTGGTTGGCTTTGTGCGTTCGACATATTATTATAATCGTGTAAATGAAATCGGTCAATTTTATTATATTTTTACTGTCTGCGGTTTTTGTGTTTCAGTATGAATGTTTATAATTTTTCCGAATGGGAATACCCATTGGTACCATTTTGGGTGGAGTGATTATTCAATTGCTAGAATCCATGATAGAATTTTAAACGGAAAATAATAAATGAAAATCTCTCTTTCATTTATTGGTCGCATGCGGTACTGCTGAGCCTGATCCTGGGTTCAATCTTCAGGTCCAGCAGTGTTATTGGGTTTTTGCATCTGGGATTTATCAGTACCTAGTTCGGAGTCTGGCTTTTTGTCCGATTTGACATAACTATCGAAATAGGGTTTATTTTATGTAAACCTCTGCTAAACCTTTCGGGCATTAACGGCGTGATGTTGTTTTATGGAGGACCTCGTGGCTACATAATAACAGCCGCTCGGGTAGATCTTTAAGTTAAGCCGTGCTTGCCTAGTTTGGTATGTGAATGGGTGACCACCCAATACATACCAAGTTTCCTCCGTACCTCGGAAAGCACGTTAGGCCGTTGGTCTCGGGTGTCATTTGTATAACTTTGACAGTCGTTAGGTAGTCTGCAGTGGCCCAAAAAGTCTGACAACCAGTCTTACCAAGGGGTATCGTATTACCCAGTACTAACTGGGTTGTGGAGATCAGATAGGCAGTCGCTCCATGTAAAATACTAGTATTCAGCTGCACCCGGCTAGACTGGAAGCCGACCCTAACATAGTTGGGAAAAGGCTATTCAGAAGATGATGTTATGTTTTATGAAAAGATTACCTTGGTAGATAATATAATTTTTTCATACCAAATCTGCATTAGAATAAATACCCACCCAGTTTTCCCCCTTAGAGGAAAGACCTTGAGGATATCCGACATACATTCTGTTTCAATTACTGTTTACCCCCTTAAAAAGCGCGCAACGAAACACTTTCACTGATCGCTCTCAGGAAGTACTCTTGGCGTGGTGAGTATGAGCACAGAAATGTGGTAGATACAATAACATTGTGTTATTGTCACTTTAATATGGTCAAAATGCGCCTTAACCATCGAAAGATAACAGAGAACACACAGTTAATGCGCGACGTAAACTTAGTTTTGAACGATGTTTGTACGAAGATGCAACTATCATATAGCATTTTGGTTAAAATTTTTGTGACAAGCATAAAAAAAAGTAAGATGGCAATGAATAATGTTTTTAACTCAGTAATTAATAATATGTGAAACGAGTTTCAAACAAACGAATTTACGTTCACTCCGCGTGTGTAAAGTGTAACACTTCATCATCATGGGCATCCTTGTTTCAACCTCTGCTGAGTACAGACCTCCCCCCTCTTCTAACATGTTTCCTTCCTTCCTCCATGGTCTGCGCGAGTCACAGCCAAATTTTCATCATCTACCCAACTGCTTGCTCGTGATTTGCCAACACTTCAGCTACCGTCTCTGTGGTTACCCAGAGGCGGTAGTAGTTCAGTGAGGGTTTTACTCCACTTGCCATCAGCACGACTTGCCAAGTGCCCTGCCTACCTCCACTTGAGAGCCGCTACTCGTGCTAGACTCGCAGAACATTAATTAACAAGACAAGTAATATTATGTCAGGGGTATTTTTATTTTACTGTTGACAAAAAGTAGTACTGTCACAACCGCAGTTTTTTTTTGGCAATTTATGCATACACTTTCTCGTCGTCACTCTCCTTCGTCAGAAAATCATAATCTTCGTAGCTTCTAATATCCTGTTATACGAGTATGTCATCAAAATTCATACAGCTACTCAAACGATGATTAAATAAAGGGGGGGGGGGGTGAAGGGGGTGAGAAGTTAAACTCGGTGACGATGTGGAAGTATCTGCGTTGACAAATTGTCTTGTGTGGATTTCATTAATCACTTCTGATATTCTCTTAATTACAAATAATAAATTAATCTTTGGAATGATTAGGGACTAAGGGCTTACTTTTTGTTATCTGGGTTAAAATCGAATATGTCGCTTTGTTTGTACCTACACGGATATGATACAGCGATATGGTGAGTCAAATTAAAGACGAATATAAGTAGTTCCGACGTTTTTTCTCTGTAAATTATCAGTAGCAACATGGAGTCTGGAGTTTTGTTTACCTGGTACTTACACGTAACCAACAAAATGTGGATGCTGGTACTGAGCAAACTCCTCTGCCTAACCCGTGGAGGAAAAACAGCGCGCAATGTTTTGATGTTAAATTATTAACACAATGATGCTACAGCAACAGAAATATAAATAAAAAGTGACTACTCAAGGTACACTCTTTACAATCTAAAATCATGAAAAAATCTTCAAAATATCGGAAATCAATATCGTATCGAAACGTCGTAACGAACTCATCCAATTACGTGCCTTTTCCCTTTTAAAAGTTTGAATTGAAAAGATTGCGCCTAAAAGTTTCTTCCACGGCGGTGAATTTTCCATTTTTCTTAGCAACGACGACAGAACTTCACGAAGTTATTTTTAAAATAAACCCGATTTGGAAATAAAGATAACGCACATCAATTTTACAGACAAGGTACCCTGATAATTACAGAATACGAGCTATATGCGTATTATGTAGACAATATGTACTTTATAACACCTAAGTATATTCAGGAGTCGCACTTGCTATCACTAGACCAACTCCAGGGCTTTGACAAATGGCTGTTGCTTTCAAAGCGATACGTATTTCGACAACAATCAACTGCATTGACATAAGATTATCGATAGCTTATATCAGTCCCACTTTTAACCAATCGGTTCCATACTACCCAACAACTGGCTTTTGTAGGTCAGCTAGGTGATCATTCCATGTAAAAAAAAAACTGTTTTTAACTGCACGGCGAATAATTCGCCACAGAATACATAAATGTAACGTCTGTTTTAAATTCCGTCCGCGCCCGGTCTTTCCTCTCATGGCGGACCTTCCTAGCCAGCGCGTCAATCGGGTAGATAAAGCGTTCACACATACCAGTTGTGATTACGCAGGACCGCTGCAGTACACGCCAGTGCATGGTCGAGGTGTTAAAAGCCATAAAGCTTGGCTATGCATTTTATGCACATTGAAGTTGCGACGGATCTAAGCACGGTGTCATTTCTGGCAGCCCTAAAACAATTTCTGCCGCGGCGCGGTCCTACAGTGTTTGCACACGGACAACGGGACAACAGCACTTGTTTCGTGGGTGCAAACTCTTATTTAAGCGATGTTTATAAGTTACTCAATAAAGAATCGTAATATCGTATACGGTTACAGGATAACTTTCCATAAATCACATTGATTGGAAGTTTATTCCGCCTGCTTCGCCACATTTCGATTAATATTGGGAAAGCATGGTCAAAGTAATTAAAACGCATCTCTTCAAAGTCAAAGGTCAACAGATCATCTCTTACGAAGAGCTTTTAACTGTCCTTGCTCAAGTCGAGGCACAGGTTAACTCGCGTCCGCTCACAACACTTTGCACACAAAAAAGGAGTCAAATTTTCTACATCAGTGTTGTGTGTGGAAAGTCGTCGGCTTATCACTGTTACGAAAGGAACCCACAACCCACCTTTTCTCCACAATTCCGTCGTCAATCACAATCACGATCTAAGAATTGCTTAGCGCAGCCTCTCTCAAACTGCGTTACTGAGTAGAAACGGACCCCCCAATTGTACGACACGAGATGATGTATTCAAACAACTTGATACGAAAACTTTAATAGCGCGATGCAGAACGCTATTGTTTGGAATACTTGTACTTTAATAAGAGGGTAGTAAAGTTCAGCTGTTTTGAAAAGAGAAGTGGGTCCGGTTTGAGCGCTAGTTACGCGTGGCGTGCTGATCTTGCTTGCCGTAATCCGCTATTTCTACATAAAATACATTTTTGATCATCTATCTAACACCTACTCATTGAGGCCATTCTAAACACGCCATATCTACTGCTGGAAGTTGCTGAGGGGTTGGGTATCCCGCAGACCACTTGACGCTGTAGCATTAGCTCAAGGATACCGTGTTTTGGAAATACCACCGAAGTAACAGTACACCTTTCAAATCAATCGGACTTGTGAAAGTTTGAGTTTAAGACCCTTTTGTCAAGTAGGAAACGAGCTGATGATCTTCGAACGCTTGAACAGTCTTCATAAATTGTATCTAAGAACCATTTCGATTATGTCAGCTTTCGAACATAAAAACCGAAATAAAATCGGTCCATTCGTTTGGGAGCTGCGATGCCACAGACAGACACACAGATACAACGCTCTTTTTGGGTCGGAGGTTAAACACTGGTATTGAGCTGCACTGGTAAGACTAGAGGCCGGCCCCAACAAAGCTAGAAAAAGGCTAGGATGATGATAAGCAGTCCCACTTTTCCACCATTGTTATGTCTGGCAGGACTCTCTCTCTGTCTCGGCCCTCGCTGTATAAGTTGTGATATCCTAGTGGTTTCCAGTAGAAGACCTCGTGGCTAAACTGTAATGGCCGCTGGGTCAATCTTTAGGTTAAGCCGTGCTTGCCTAAGTTGGTCCGTGGATGGGATCACCCATTACATAACGAGATTCATCCGTGCCTCTGAAAGCACGTTAAGCCGTTGGTCCCGCCTGTTAATTGTAGACAGTATTCGTTTCGTTTCGTGTTAGTTTTTGTTTGATCAGTGGCCCGAAAGTCTGACAACCAACCAGTAGTCAAAGCTTGTTTTCTTACGCATACTGTGAAATTCATGTTTCCATTTACTTATATCTAATTTCAAAACAAGAGCGAAGACGCAGGCATAGTTAGGCTCTTAGTACAGACAAGGTTTTCTTTACCAACCTGGCAATGTGCAAAAAGTTATTTCAAAAACGTGAATAAAAGAATGCAAGATTGCATTATAAAACTATTGGTGTAATATATTCAGTATCGTAATAATATTTTCAGGTGCTATTAAAACAACCGTAGGTGGACAATTTGTATTTGTAAAAAGAGAATAATGTGCCAACATTAGTTATTATGAATATATAGTTACCTAGAGAAACAATGGCTAAAATAGAAATGTTTTAACTTGTATAATTGTAAAAGAAAAATCAGTACACCTCACATGGTAAAACATGTACGGACCTACCCTACTCACTAAGATCTTGCATGCTCAATTTGTGTGTGAACGCATGTTTTTAACAAAAAAAAATATCTTAATCTTTAGGTTTCCACTGCTGTTGCGGTTAATACAAATAAAGAATCATAAAGAAAAACCGACATAAGACATTTCACTTTTCGTTAATGTTTGCCTTTCATTGAGAATCTTTCACTGGAATTGGCGAAAATCAAAACGAAAGGAGCAGGTGAACGTTCAGTCCCATGTAATTTTGTCGGTGCCATGTGAACATGGAATCCCGAGTGAATCGTTCACCCGACAGTAGTGTCTGATATCGGCTTTATATATGACACGCATAACAAAACATCTCTCCGGTAATCCCCTCAGGATTAGGCAGAACTGATAGTACATCCACATTTCGCCAGTTAAGTTTAAGTCCCAGGGGTCGAGCCTATTGCCATCAACCGGGCACACATCCAGACTTCATGATTGCTACCGAGAAATGGAAAACCCAATAAAATTTAGGCCTACCTAGGAATCGAAGTGAGGACCCTAGTTGTAGTGCTCGCAACCACTAGACCAACCGGGCAGATATGTTACGCAACTAAATCAATATTCGCAAGATATGTCATAATCATGTATGAAATAAACATGAGCCACTGTTTATACCTCGTAACTCAGCAGGGTATATAGGTCAGTGAGGCGTAAAAGGGAATAGACTGTTCCCCACATTTGTACTGGATAGAGGGGGAACCTTGACCTTGAGTAATGCGGTTTTATTGTTAGTGAGTCTACACCTATGAGGGGTTCGTAGCTAAATATTAATAACAACTCGTTAGAGAGGTGATCAATATATTTTTTGAATGTCAGATGACCGTCTATCACGACGCCGAGATACTTGATGTGGTTGACTTTATCTATACTATAAGTGTTATCAGTAGTAGTAATTTGAAGGAGTGCATCAGAAGGAATTGCGGTACTGCGAATGGAGAAGTTAAGCAACTTGGTTTTGGAGACGTTCAGGGTGAGTAAATTTTTGCTAGGCCAGTCACTAATAGCATTAAAGCCCCTCTGTGCAAGGCGATACGTTTCAGCCCAATTTTTCGAGGAAAAAACAAGTGCTTTATCATCCGCATAAGAAAATATCGTCCCGTTTTCAATTATAAGATTACACAAGTCATTTATACAGGATAAGAAGAGTCTCGGTCCTAGGATGGTGCCTTGGAGCACCCCGTAAACAATTGGCATCTCGGAACTAGTGTGTGGCCCTATTTTTACATATCGAATCGGGACAACTGAGTGCATCTAATCCCAATATTCTACAATTTTTTTGACAGGATTGTCGTGTGTAGTATGTCAATAAAATTGATAGCTGTTGATAACTACTAACAACCCAATTACGAACAGAGAGAACCACACAGAAAGACGATGAGCGAAATGAATACCAGCGCATTTTGGGATTTTTTTCAAACTAAAATATTCAATATACTACCAAGTCATAAACTTGTTTTCTAACATTACGCATAGAAAAACATTCGCAAGGTCGACGTGAGATACATAATACACCCACAGTCCTACGTCTATCTATCTCGTAATAAAATCTGCGACGTATCGACGAATTGTATGAATACTGAGTCGATTGTGCCCCAGTGTTATTATGTACACAGTAGACTTGTTGACGCTGGGGGCAGCGGCTCCCAAAGTTAAGATGTTTCAGTTACGCTACCGATTTTTCTTTTTAGCGATAGCGTGTTGATACCAATCTAAATTAAATCAGTCCAGAATTTAGTGACGACATTGGCACCTTCAACAACGCCAATTTGGTTCCTGTAACGTGCTGATAACAGGACAGGTAGGTTACGGTATTAAATGTGCCATCCTTTGAGAGCTTCATATACAGCGTGTACCAGACAGGTCTAGTCATATTTAAGGGTGTCATACAGACCAACAAACTGAACAACTTTCTCCAAGGAGGTCCGGAGTCTGATTAAAGACTTCCAGGTCAGCCATGGCAACCCATAACCAGGTGTGAGATTTTTAGCAGGTGGAACAAATTCCAGCGAGCTTCACTAATTACAGTGAAGTTTATTCTCGTTTCTATAAGGTTGTAGTTGAGTCGGTGCTATCAGAGGTAAAACGAAAAACAAAAAAAGGAAAAAAAAACATCTATGGTTTATAGAAGGAGGTCACTTGTTAAGCTAATTTAGAACGCAGAAAATAACACTGCAAATTCATTTCTCAGTAGCCGCACTGGGTCTTTATTTGTTGTTGATGGCAACATTCTCGCCACGTCACATGGGACTAAAACAATACTGAGAAAATGTAGGTGAACCCTCAATTAAAGACTACCTATTTGTAAATCGTCAACGAATCAAAATATAAAAGAAAATACGAGTCCATTTAATTCTCGCTCAACAAACAGGTGACATCCTATATCCGTAACCTGTCACAAAGCAAAGTCAACACAAGAGGAGAACCAGAACACGGATCTATTAACAGATGTCGAACCGGATAGGAAAATCTAAAAGATGTTAAGCAAAACTATACCTTCGTATCTTCGGGAGGCGAGCAAACCAATCTATCAATTCACTCTCTAACAAATGCAACTGTTGGCGTCGAAATAAAAAGTTAGCTAGCGAAACTATTTTTGTGGAGCCCGCTATATTTTTCAACTGGGTTCTCAAGTCTGTGGCGGTTTGTAATACATTTTGTGTGCTCCCTTGGAGGGGCAGTCTTTAGATTTTATCTTGGGTTGGTGAGGGGTGGGTAGCCGTTAAAGTCTGATTTTGTGAAAGGAACGTATTCAATTGAGTCTTGTGGCTTTGTTTCAGCACATTACTGTTTAGAAATATCAGTGATGATGCCTTACTTGAATGTTTTCTGTAAATATAATGGGATATCATAGAATGCCAGTCATTTTCCGGGACTTTCAAAACCACTTTTAATTACGCATCGATAGTACGGCTTATCAAGTTATTTGAGCCCAAAAGGGTGAGTGGCGTTGTTAAAAATGAAATGTATATTAATTTTTGTAAGGTTTTTCCTAGAAAAGAAACAGATAAATCAAATTCTTCAAATACAGCTTGTTACCCAATTTTGTGATACTACATCGGCCAAAGTATCAAGTACAAACAAAATGTTTCATCAACAAAGCAAACTAGTCCATAACTCAACCGGGTATATAAAAACGTTTATCATAATATCATAGTTACGCCCATAATACCATTAAGCAGTCATAAATACAGATCTCACCAACCCAAAATCAATCTTATGGCAGAGGGGTTAAGTTGGGATTTCTTTGACATTCTGTTAAGAAGTAGTTGTAGGGCAGAACAGTAGTTTCTTTATTCGTAATAGGCCGTATAAACTGTAATAACAGGAGTCGTTTCGTTATAGAAGTTACTTCGGGAAAAGGGACATGAAAAAGTTGTTAAAACTTCCCTATAGTTGTTACTTTAAAAGTCGTAACTGTGATATTTTATGTGTAGTTAATGGTGTTCAGACTATAGCCTTCTTGCTAGCCCAGAGGCGGAGGGGAAAATCATTTTTGAAACTGCTATAAAAAATTAAACAACCTTATTTTTACGCCACTGTAGCATGATATGTACGTGGTTTATGTGATTTAAACCTAAATAACGTTTCAACGTTTGAATAGTGACTCAGCTATTAGAAAAACGATGAAGTTAACATTTTTTAATAAAATATCACAGTTTAAAAAATCAAAATCACTACTTTTTTTTTTGTGGCTAAATAATAACAGCCGATCGAACAGCGTCTTTAGGTTAAGCCGTGCTTGCCTAGGTTGGTCTGTGGATGGGTGACCGCCCATTACATACCGAGTTTACTTCGTGCCTCGGAAAGCACGCTAAGCCGTTGGTCCCGGCTGCCATTTGTAGATCTTTGGCAGCCGTTAGGTAGTCAGTGGCCCTAAAAATCTAACAACCAGTCTTACCAAGGGGTATCGTATTACCCAGTACTAACAGGGTTGAGGAGGTCAGATAGGCAGTCGCTCTATGTAAAATACTGGTATTCAGCTGCATCCGGTTAGACTGGAAGCCGACCCCAACATAGTTGGGAAAAGGCTAGGCAGATGATGATGATGACTACATTTTTTTTAACCTTTTTCGTTGGCTTTTTTTTTTCTTAGTTTGATTGCAGTTATTAAACAATGTGGCCTGATTGTTATTTTGTCACACAACAATCTCTAAAAAGAGAAAAAAAAATACATGAGATAATTTATTGCAAACGTACCAATGGGATACCTATGTCCTAACGTAACCTAACACTACTATGTATCCAATCTTCACTTCTTGCACTAAATCTGCAAGTTCACTAATCCAATATCCTAGGGAGCTTAATCTATTTAGCATGAATGTATTATACAGGGAAGAATTTTTCACCCTCATCTGGAGATAAAGAATTCTAAATACTGGAGATAGCAATTTTTTACTCAAAGAAAACTGTTCGCGGCAAGTGTCTAGAAACAGTAGAAAGAAAGAACATTCGAGAAACCTTGTTATTACGGTGTTTTTTGTGTTCCGTTTTCGAGTGCTTTCTGTTAATATTAATTTTGAAGGTAAGTAGGTACAAATTCGCTCGAGAAAAGTCTCGCAGCCGGTGCGCGTACGCAACCTACTTATAAAAAACACCGGGAATTGTTATTGTAATTTCGACCGTACGCCGAGGCCGTAAAGTACCTACTTCCTTAAATCGTTCAAGTTGTTTAACATCCTTTTTGCTTATAGTTTCTTTTGTATTTTTTGTTAATGTTTTTATGAATAAAGGATTGTTTAGCGAACAATACTACACCACTAGAATATTCTCGAATATTTTTTGTGTCTGTTGATGGTATAAAAACACAGTACGGACACCGCAAGAGTCTTTCAAATCAGATCCAGCCTGTCCCTTGCTGCCCTCCCCCAGCGACGCCCTAAGCCGAGGCTCGTACCCCACAGGGGGTGCCCTTAGCGTGTAGTCGCTTAGTTTTTAAGTTTTTTGCCCTGGCTGGAGGCCTTACACTCAAGGCACCCACAGGATAGTCCGGTTGAGCAGCGACAGCCTCTTAGGCAGGCCTGCGAGATGCCATTTGGAAAAAAAAAACCCGCAAGAGTCAGTTTAGTTTTGATATTCGCAGAGTGATATCGATCAAGACTTCTAATAGTAATCAGTTCGTTCTCATATTTTAATAGTGAACAGTTTCGTTTGAAATTTATTGAGAACAGTTAAGAGTTTTCAGTTCAGTTTTGAAGTTAGAGTTCCGTTCCATTAATCATGTAGTATTAGACGTTATTTTACCATAGCCAAATAGTGTTTTTATTTCTTTTCCACCCACAGTAATAGCGCAGTGCTTTTCAAACCTACCACTCCGTTCCACAAACTAACGTTGCTGCCGGAACCTATAGGTACAGGGCGGTTAGTGGTTCATTTTGGATCCGATATAGTATAGATTCCCAAATACGAGTCCACCCGTCTGGTACAAAAACGTTCCTTTATTTTTAAAAAGAAACCAATCCTCATTGAAAGATTCTCGAAAATTCGCTTGCCATACTCGGGATTCCAACCGACTAAAATTCGAAATAATAACATACTTTGTTGGGATTTGATGATTTCCCATGTTAAAAAAAAAATAATAACGTACTGTACTTTTATGACTTCAATGGATAGGGTCAATCATTATTATGGATCAAATCTCTCAAACACAAACGATAAATTAAATGAAATCTAAACTTATAAATTCAATGAGATGAGATAAAGCACGTTTACTCAAAGGTCCTAATTAATGCTGTCCGACAACTAGTTGTGTTGTCGGTTCCTTTATTTATATTAATTTCTTCTTGTATCTTTTTTCAACCGAAAAAAAAACAAAATGTCACAAAAAGGAGTCAAATTATCTACACGAGTGATGTGGTGTGCTGTGTGGGCAGTAGAGGTCGGCTTCACGGTTAACGTTAGCTATCAACAGGAAAAGACGAACTTAATCTTAAGACTAAGATCTTAAGATTAAGTTAGTTATCTTATCTTCTTTATCTTTTTTTAGTTGTTTTTATTATATTATCTTATCTTTCTTCCTAACTTCTTCTTGTATCTTTTTTCAATTGTAAACAAATAAAAAAATGTCAAAAGGGAGTCAAATTTTCTACTTCAGTGGTATTGGGGGCCGACGACCCACTCTTTGCCCTGACAGTTCCCCGTAGGGATGGGAGCTTAGTACAGCGCATCCCAAACTGCGATGCTGTGTAGAAACGGACTCCCCAATTGTATGGCACGAGGAGTTGTACTCTAACAAATTACAACGAAAACTTTAATAGCGCGATGCAGGACACTGTGGAGGGGGTCCAGTTTGAGCGGTGTAAGCGTAGGGTCGCGAGTTCGAGCCTCGCATTTAACAAGTACTTTTTGTGATTCTCAGAATTTATAGACATATTTCTATCATTAATATTTATTATAACTTCTTGCTTTATCTCGTTTCTTAAGAAACATTCAAGTTTTAATAAATATTTAGGTTTCTCTTTGACTCAGGGCGACATATTATTAGTAATATGACTCTCTAATTTATACTATTCTTGTGTAATGTCGCGGTCCGAGCCGATCTATCAAGCTGAGTTCAGAAATGAGCTGCAACCGACACTGACAAAGAGGTGTAATGAGTTCACACGAGGTAGAGAGTGGCTTGGAAACCAGCGGGGAAGCAAAGATATAGTTTCTTTTTTAATAATTACTCTTATAATATTCTTAAGAATTAATTTAGAATTACAAATATTGAGGTGTGTGATAAATTGAGATAAATATTTGTCGAAGCGTCGACGCATATCAGTCGGTCTGGATCAGCGCCATCTATCTCTCACTGGAGGAACTAAGTAGCTGATTTGACAACTAATGTTTGGGAACGTCAAGTAATAACTTGGGTATGGTTAGTGTGGAGTAATGGCGTCACTGAGCGAATAATCGAGTCAAATGTCGATCCGGAAGTATAATCGGCTATTCGACATTGACAGGTACTGACGTAGACAGGTAGGTTGGCTAACCTGTAACGGTACCCCAGTTCCTAAATTCTTAATCGAGCCATATCTCAGGCATCCTTGATTATTTTGTATTGAGTGCGTGTTAGCAAGTTATTAAAAGTGTAAACGAAGGTTTTGTGAGTTTTATTTCCGATGTCGCGACCCACTAATAACGAACCTCCGTCATATTAATATTGACATTAAAATACTTTGACAAAGTTTTTTGACATTTTAATAATTTCTCATTTAGGTCTGACATGATTGGAGCAATATATTGTTCAACTTATTTTCTAATTTAATACCATAATTATGCAAGATTTTCAAATATTTTAGTAAATAATTTGTAATGCTCAGTTAGATTTGCACACCATATTTGTACGCCTCCTGACATAACATAGCGCTCTGTTCATTAAACATAAAGTCTGTACTTTTTTACCTATGTTAACAAATAAATTATGATTAAAATTAGCAGAATTTCAGGTTTGTTCGATATTTCGATGAACAAAGATTTTTGGAATATGATAATACATTTTTTCACTCCGTAGCAGCATCTTTTAAGACGTCACGGTTGCTTCAAGCTTCATGCGCGCGTTTCACTTGTCTCCTTTGCATGAGTACCGTCGTGTCGTGTCGCATTTCGCGCCGCGTGTCATTGCGTACTATTTCTGTTTTCCGCTGTGTAGTCGCTGACGCTAAAGTTAACAGCTCGTAGGTTATAGTTATAAACGCTTACATAGTTGACACACAAAACGCATTTTGCAAAATGTTCATTAGATTAGTCACAACGGCTACTTATGTATGTTCATAGACACTTGTTTAGTAATGGTTTAATATTTACTTTAATTTCACGACAGAAAATAGGAAAGCCGCCCTTTTCGTGGCCCATACTTTACGATATATTTATACAGCACGGAACGCATTACGCCAGAGAAAATATCTACTCTTTATTTTCTACGAGTCTATTGATCTAGTTTCACACTATTGTTTGTAGCATCTATTTATACTGAAAATCTTGGCCTTCTAAAGAAGTCGGTTAAAAAGGAGGAGGTTATCTTAAATAAAAAAAGCTTAGACAAACCGGTGCGTCTAAGCTGAATGCGATTTAGACACACACATTAGAAAAGTCTTGGCTGAAATATCCAGAAATAGACTATTGTTAGCATTATTTACCTTGAATGTCCAACGACTTACGTAGGTACTCTGCTCTACTACTCTACTCTATATCGAAATGCGGAGTGTACACTTTCCACCGTTAGCTCTCTCTACGTCTCTCCCGGGACGTCTCACAAAAAAGCAACACGGGCAAGGCTGCACTTCTACTCCGCCGCGACTCCACCTTGCCTGTGCCACGCAACGACTCAAATATAAGGGCCGACTGTGACTTATTCTTAAGGAAAAGCTAGAACCCGCCTCGGCTATTGAACGTGCGGGCGATGGGCCTTAGGATGTAATTAATTACATCATAGTAATCAAGTTGCTTACGGTATTCTTTTCCCTGCCTGCAGGGAAAACTGTGAAGTTATGGCACTTTAAATAAAACACTATAAGAGGCACAAACAACCGTGCTTCGGGAAGCACGCTAAGCCGTGGGTCCCGGGACCCACGGCTTAGCGTGCGTTATTTGTAGTTCTTTGACAATCGTTACAGGTGGTTAGTGGCCCGAAAGTCTGACAGCCAGTCTAGGCAGTCGCTCCATGTAAAATACTGGTATTCAGCTAAGCCGACCCCAACCTAGTTGGGAGAGGGCTAGGCATAAGATGTGGTACTAAATTATTTTTAAACCTCAACTTTAACATTAGGAATGTAGTGTATGAATCATTTTGGGGATGCTGCTACCCATCATTCAATATTACTACTGTAATCAATGAGGCTGTATGATTGTTTGTTACTCCTCCAAGCAAAAACTACTGAACGGATTAGGATGAAATTTGGCATTATAACCTGGATTAACACATAGGATAATTATTATACCGGTGATATAATCTCCTGGGACAATTAAAGAACTCCACGAGGGCGAAGCCGCGGGCTAAGCTAGTAATCTGTTTATTCCAAGCATGTGTGATATTATTTAAAGAATGAGCTAGAGGAAATGTGGTGTACATAATATGACAAATTGCACAGTTTTACTGTACTTTGTGTCAGGTAATCTGTGTACAAATTACTTGCGTCTTTGTATTTCATCACATGATGTCTTGTAGTATGTATGAAACCACGTTGACAAATAAGTTTTCAAGCACGCATTTTAACAAATTATTTTAAGTTGTTTTTAGGAAAATAAATTTAATTACCTATACAAGTTTCCTTCAACACTACAAGTTTTAAATGATTCAAAATCAAACTAACTTCATTTTAAATTAATCGTTCTTATTTAAAGTTTCATATAGTTGATATTTGTGAAGGTACATATTTGCAAATAACACCAATGAAATGGAATAAGTTAAAGTGTATGTACATACACGTTGCTAATGTGAGACTTTTATGAGATCTCTGAATTACTTTGAAGTAAACAAGTCCTTCACTATAACACAGGTAGGTAATAAACCGGGCATTTCAAAACTTTTACACTAAAATAACTTACTTCCACCGACACCGAGCGTCACTAAGTACCTATCGCAATCATTTCGGTACTACTGCCAAATTATTATTATCATTGAGCTCAAGACGACGCCGAAGATGCACTCGCGGGCGCGCCGCTTTGTTGTCACGTTTTTGTGCGGACAACCAGGTAACAGAACAAGCTTAAAATTTTGTACATAGATTCTTGGCATAAAAATACTAGACACGTGTTTCAGGTTTCGCATATACTAAAACTATTATTGTATAAAGGGTGTGAAAATATTCCTTAACGAAGCCGAAGGGCACTTGTTCTCCCCGTCAATGTGATATTTTTTTTGTTCTAGATTATACCTGCGAACCTTCTAGTAACGGAGATATTGGAGGTCAAAGATCCAATTTTTTCACAAGTTGTTTTTAAAATACTACTTTTTAAGATTTTAATTTTAGTTTAATTACCTCCATGACCCGTTTACTATTTACAAAAATTTTTGCTTAGGGTTACTTAGTTTGAGTTACATAATGCTTGGTTAACGACTTCGTGAAGGGTTCGATTACACCCTGTTTATACGTAGGAGGAGGCGAAGGGGGGGCACAGGCATCTCTCTATGAGTGAACTTTTGTTTCTAGAACATGCTGGATTCCTCGCGATTTATTCCTTCACCTTTTGAGAGTAGTCGTGACGTGGTGTTATAATTACACAAAGATAAGTACCTGCTTGGTTACAAACTCACGACCTGCCATTTTTTCAGTCGTCACCGTTACCGCTAGGCCACCGCCGCTTTCCATCGTCAGTCCAGTCCATTGCTGTTTTTCAGATGAAACTCATCAATTTAATATTTCTTCTTCATTTCGTTTCGAAGACACATCGATAATATGAATGTATCATACAGGGAGGAATTTTTCACCCTCACCTGGAGGGAAAGTATTCTAAATACTGGAGATGGCAAGTTTTTACTCAAAGAAAACATTCCTTAAAAAGAAACCAATCCGCATTCAAAGATTTTCGAAAATTCGCTTGTCATACTCTGGAATCCAACCGACTAAAAGTCGAAAAAATAACATACTTTGTTATTTGCATGGGGATTTGATTATTTCCCATGTTAAAAAAATAATAATAACGTACTGTACTTTTATGACTTCAATGGATAGGGTCAATCATTATTATGGATCAAATCTCTCAAACACAAATGATAAATTAAATGAAATCTAAACTTATAAATTCAATGAGATGAGATAAAGCACGTTTACTCAAAGGTCCTAATTAATGCTGTCCGACAACTAGTTGTGTTGTCGGTTCCTTTATTTATATTAATTTCTTCTTGTATCTTTTTTCAACCGAAAAAAAAACAAAATGTCACAAAAAGGAGTCAAATTATCTACACGAGTGATGTGGTGTGCTGTGTGGGCAGTAGAGGTCGGCTTCACGGTTAACGTTAGCTATCAACAGGAAAAGACGAACTTAATCTTAAGACTAAGATCTTAAGATTAAGTTAGTTATCTTATCTTCTTTATCTTTTTTTAGTTGTTTTTATTATATTATCTTATCTTTCTTCCTAACTTCTTCTTGTATCTTTTTTCAATTGTAAACAAATAAAAAAATGTCAAAAGGGAGTCAAATTTTCTACTTCAGTGGTATTGGGGGCCGACGACCCACTCTTTGCCCTGACAGTTCCCCGTAGGGATGGGAGCTTAGTACAGCGCATCCCAAACTGCGATGCTGTGTAGAAACGGACTCCCCAATTGTATGGCACGAGGAGTTGTACTCTAACAAATTACAACGAAAACTTTAATAGCGCGATGCAGGACACTGTGGAGGGGGTCCAGTTTGAGCGGTGTAAGCGTAGGGTCGCGAGTTCGAGCCTCACATTTAACAAGTACTTTTTGTGATTCTCAGAATTTATAGACATATTTCTATCATTAATATTTATTATAACTTCTTGCTCGTTTCTTAAGAAACATTCAAGTTTTAATAAATATTTAGGTTTCTCTTTGACTCAGGGCGACATATTATTAGTCATATGACTCTCTAATTTATACTATTCGTGTGTAATGTCGCGGTCCGAGCCGATCTATCAAGCTGAGTTCAGAAATGAGCTGCAACCGACACTGACAAAGAGGTGTAATGAGTTCACACGAGGTAGAGAGTGGCTTGGAAACCAGCGGGGAAGCAAAGATATAGTTTCTATTTTAATAATTACTCTTATAATATTCTTAAGAATTAATTTAGAATTACAAATATTGAGGTGTGTGATAAATTGAGATAAATATTTGTCGAAGCGTCGACGCATATCAGTCGGTCTGGATCAGCGCCATCTATCTCTCACTGGAGGAACTAAGTAGCCGATTTGACAACTAATGTTTGGGAACGTCAAGTAATAACTTGGGGATGGTTAGCGTGGAGTAATGGCGACACTGAGCAAATAATCGAGTCAAATGTCGATCCGGAAGTATAATCGGCTATTCGACATTGACAGGTACTGACGTAGACAGGTAGGTTGGCTAACCTGTAACGGGGGTAGTACACGTGTGCGGTGACAGTTGAGAGAGGACACTTTTGAATCGGTCCGGCAGTCTAGGTAGACGTTCGTTACTCCGCGCTAAACTTCCCGCGTTCCTAAATTCTTAATCGAGCCATATCTCAGGCATCCTTGATTATTTTGTATTGAGTGCGTGTTAGCAAGTTATTAAAAGTGTAAACGAAGGTTTTGTGAGTTTTATTTCCGATGTCGCGACCCACTAATAACGAACCTCCGTCATATTAATATTGACATTAAAATACTTTGACAAATATTTTTGACATTTTAATAATTTCTCATTTAGGTCTGACATGATTGGAGATTTGCACACCATATTTGTACGCCTCCTGACATAACATAGCGCTCTGTTCATTAAACATAAAGTCTGTACTTTTTTACCTATGTTAACAAATAAATTATGATTAAAATTAGCAGAATTTCAGGTTTGTTCGATATTTCGATGAACAAAGATTTTTGGAATATGATAATACATTTTTTCACTCCGTAGCAGCATTGTTTCAATCTTACTTCTGAGTAGAAAAAAGATGGAGCTAGACCTCCTCCTCGTCCTGTATAGCGCCATCTCCTTTCCACACTAAAGTAACATTAAACAACTCTGCATTAAGACGTCACGGTTGCTTCAAGCTTCATGCGCGCGTTTCACTTGTCGCCTTTGCATGAGTACCGTCGTGTCGTGTCGCATTTCGCGCCGCGTGTCATTGCGTACTATTTCTGTTTTCCGCTGTGTAGTCGCTGACGCTAAAGTTAACAGCTCGTAGGTTATAGTTATAAACGCTTACATAGTTGACACACAAAACGCATTTTGCAAAATGTTCATTAGATTAGTCACAACGGCTACTTATGTATGTTCATAGACACTTGTTTAGTAATGGTTTAATATTTACTTTAATTTCACGACAGAAAATAGGAAAGCCGCCCTTTTCGTGGCCCATACTTTACGATATATTTATACAGCACGGAACGCATTACGCCAGAGAAAATATCTACTCTTTATTTTCTACGAGTCTATTGATCTAGTTTCACACTATTGTTTGTAGCATCTATTTATACTGAAAATCTTGGCCTTCTAAAGAAGTCGGTTAAAAAGGAGGAGGTTATCTTAAATAAAAAAAGCTTAGACAAACCGGTGCGTCTAAGCTGAATGCGATTTAGACACACACATTAGAAAAGTCTTGGCTGAAATATCCAGAAATAGACTATTGTTAGCATTATTTACCTTGAATGTCCAACGACTTACGTAGGTACTCTGCTCTACTACTCTACTCTATATCGAAATGCGGAGTGTACACTTTCCACCGTTAGCTCTCTCTACGTCTCTCCCGGGACGTCTCACAAAAAAGCAACACGGGCATGGCTGCACTTCTACTCCGCCGCGACTCCACCTTGCCTGTGCCACGCAACGACTCAAATATAAGGGCCGACTGTGACTTATTCTTAAGGAAAAGCTAGAACCCGCCTCGGCTATTGAACGTGCGGGCGATGGGCCTTAGGATGTAATTAATTACATCATAGTAATCAAGTTGCTTACGGTATTCTTTTCCCTGCCTGCAGGGAAAACTGTGAAGTTATGGCACTTTAAATAAAACACTATAAGAGGCACAAACAACCGTGCTTCGGGAAGCACGCTAAGCCGTGGGTCCCGGGACCCACGGCTTAGCGTGCGTTATTTGTAGTTCTTTGACAATCGTTACAGGTGGTTAGTGGCCCGAAAGTCTGACAGCCAGTCTAGGCAGTCGCTCCATGTAAAATACTGGTATTCAGCTAAGCCGACCCCAACCTAGTTGGGAGAGGGCTAGGCATAAGATGTTGTACTAAATTATTTTTAAACCTAAACTTTAACATTAGGAATGTAGTGTATGAATCATTTTGGGGATGCTGCTACCCATCATTCAATATTACTACTGTTATCAATGAGGCTGTATGATTGTTTGTTACTCCTCCAAGCAAAAACTACTGAACGGATTAGGATGAAATTTGGCATTATAACCTGGATTAACACATAGGATAATTTTTATACCGGTGATATAATCTCCTGGGACAATTAAAGAACTCCACGAGGGCGAAGCCGCGGGCTAAGCTAGTAATCTGTTTATTCCAAGCATGTGTGATATTATTTAAAGAATGAGCTAGAGGAAATGTGGTGTACATAATATGACAAATTGCACAGTTTTACTGTACTTTGTGTCAGGTAATCTGTGTACAAATTACTTGCGTCTTTGTATTTCATCACATGATGTCTTGTAGTATGTATGAAACCACGTTGACAAATAAGTTTTCAAGCACGCATTTTAACAAATTATTTTAAGTTGTTTTTAGGAAAATAAATTTAATTACCTATACAAGTTTCCTTCAACACTACAAGTTTTAAATGATTCAAAATCAAACTAACTTCATTTTAAATTAATCGTTCTTATTTAAAGTTTCATATAGTTGATATTTGTGAAGGTACATATTTGCAAATAACACCAATGAAATGGAATAAGTTAAAGTGTATGTACATACAAGTTGCTAATGTGAGAGTTTTATGAGATCTCTGAATTACTTTGAAGTAAACAAGTCCTTCACTATAACACAGGTAGGTAATAAACCGGGCGTTTCAAAACTTTTGCACTAAAATAACTTACTTACTTTAAATAAGTGCTTGTAACTTACGAGCTTTTGGTATAAGGTTGGAAGATTCATTTTATTTTACGTTGGTACGGTGAACTCTTATGTAAAATAACTACCTTTTGTGCGCGGCTTCGCTCACATGAAGTTCAGAAATTAACCCATGGCAGTGACTAGGTATCGGAATAAAAAGTGTCCAATATTGTGGTCATGAGGTACTTTAATAGATCTACCTCATTGGCTTAATAAAGTTGTAATGAATTTAAAAGTATGTTTAATACCTTAATTATATGTTTGCTTATCTACTCGTAATAATAGCGTTTAACAAATAAAGTAGGTGTAATTATCATAATAAACTAACACATAATCTTACTATTTTTAAAACTTGTAAAATATTTTTAAGTAATCTTTTGTCTCAACAGTAATTTGTCTGATTTCATGCCGCCTTGATACAGGTTCATCCTAGTACGGGCATCAAACTTTGTATTACATATATCCTACTTCTAAGTTTTGAATTTTAACAATTTTTACTTTTGAATAAATATAATTTAGATTGTATTATAGACCATGTGGCATGATTTGGAGTACAGGATTGCCTCTTTGCTAAATTTCATCGAAATCCGCCCTGTAGCCGTGACAAGGATTGACTTTATAGTATAAGCATGTGTAACCAGCTCCTCTGCTCTTCAGTTTCAGCGAGGTCACGTAGGTATGAAGCAGATGGCGCACCCCTGTCCGTACCTGTGCATTTTGAATGTGCAATACTTTGATGTTGGTAGGTAACCTCCAGCTAGGATGTTCGTACGAGTGGCTGCATTCTGTCCTATGGCTCGTAGGGACCTGCTTACATGCTTCATCTAACATGCAGTGCTGGATAGACGACTCTATGGGTAACCAAGTTTGTCGGTACGGGTGCACATCTTATATGTACATATAAAAGACCCATCACATAGCCGTTAATTACGCATTCTGTATAGTTACGAGCACTACTATGGATACACGGCGCAACTTTTAAAAGCTTGTACATGAGAAAATTGTTTATAAATTTTGATAAGTGTATTCACATAATACTGTACTTCCATCAAAGTAAGTTGCATTGATACAAATGACTTTTGTCACCCAGAGCAGATAAACAAAAAAAAAGCGGGAAACGACTTACTTTTTTTTGTGAGAAATGCATGCAAAGCATTGTTTGAGCTTATAAACTGTGTGCAGACGGTACAGTTGTTGGGGTACATTTATAAAAAAGTGCAAAAAGTAGTAATCCTTGACTAGTAGGTAGGTTCATTCATTTTGTGTATTATTTATTTTTTTGTTTATTCACATGACATGTTTCCCTTGCCATTACAGATAATAAATCTAATGCGACAAAGTAACTTAAAATATACTTAACTATACCTTACATGCTACATTATGGCCCACTGTCTCTCACATAGAGAACGTCACAGCTTTGTTGTGATATTTACAAAATAGGACAGATCGGAATTGAGCATACAGTCACAAATATACGCCATTTCTCATTAATATTCTCTAAGAATTTTAATGAGAAATGGCGTATCGCGAGCTTCGGTAAACTAAGATTAGAATGCTCGTGTGGTTTAGTTGAGACTAAATCTGTTCGTTTGTGAAATGCCTGAAATGCTGTTAGACGTTTCCTTAATTTATTTATGCTTCCCAATTAACATCGGTATACAACATTATTTTTAGAATTTGCGAAACCTGAATATAGTTTGTTCAGAATTAGTAACTGAATCGATTCCAATAATTTTTAAAACATGTTATATTTTGCCCCAAAAATATTTAAAAAAGGCTACAAGTTGGACACCGAGCGTCATTAAGTACCTATCGCAATCATTTAGGTACTACTGCCAAATTATTATTATCAGTGAGCTAAAGACGACGCCGAAGATGCGCGCGCTGGCGCGCCGTTTTGTTGCCACGTTTTTGTGCGGACAACCAGGTAACAGAAAAAGCTTATAATTTTGTGATTTTTCATGATATGGCTTTGAAATTTTGTACATTTTTTCGATTCTTTACATAAAAATACTAGCTAGATACGTGTTTCAGGTTACTAAAACTAATGTTGTATAAAGGGTGTAAAAAGAGCCTTAACGAAGCCGAAGGACACTTGTTCTCCCCGTTATTGTGATCATTTTTTTGCTCTGGACCATACCTGGGAACCTTCTAGTAACGGAGATATTGGAGGTAAAAGATCCAATTTTTTCACAAGTTGTTTTTAAAATACTACTTTTTAAGGTTTTCATTTTACTTTAATTACCTCCATGACCCGTTTACTTTTCAAAGCATCCATCAGCACCAAGTTTTGAGTGCGTGACATTGAGTTTTACTATAAAACATGATTCTTCACCCCAAAACAAAAAGTCGTTTCCCAGCAATAATTTTTGCGTAGGGTTACTTAGTTTGAGGTACATAATGCTTGGTTGACGACTTCGTGAAGGGTCCGATTACACCCTGTATATACGTAGGAGAAGGTGGAGGGGAGGGGACACAGGCATCTACGAGTGAACTTTTGTTTCCAGAACATGCTGGATTCCTCGCGATGTTTTCCTTCACCTTTTGAGAATAGTCGTGAAGTGGTCTTATAATTATACAAAGATAAGTACCTGCTTGGTTTCAAACTCACGACCACCCTTTTTTTTAGTCGTCGCCGTTACTAGGCTACCGCCGCTTCCCATCGTCAGCCCAGTATTGCTGATTTTCAGATGAAACTCATCAATTACATTTTTCTTCTTCATTTCGTTTCGAAGACACATCGATAATATAAAAATGATTGAGCCCAGTAAGTGGCCACATCTTTTGCGGAGGCACAGGCGAGGTTTTGATCATCAATGGTGCAGGAGAACAGACACCTGGGACACTCCAGCCGGTGGGACATAGTCTGATCTGGAGAGCCGCACTGAACTCGGTGTTGGAGGAATCAGTAAAAAGAAAAAAGAAATTCTAAAATAGCTGTCACATGTCTTTAGCTGCCATCCTATTAAAAATCCAATCTTCCGAACGAAACCAGCCAGACTCGACCATCAGTCCCGTCGTACGGAACAGGCGCTAGGCAGGGTATCCGAGCTGCGGCTGACAGCTGATTGGATCTGATTGCGTTCCTCCAGTCTCTGCTTCACTCATTCACTGCGCAGACGTCAATCAATGAAATCGCATTTTGTGAACTAGGTTTTTTAGATGGTTAGAGGTATTTGATTGAAATAGATGTATTTTAGGAGAAAATACTATAACTTCTAGTATGTAAATGCCCATTCAAGTATCTATTCAACACCACCTTTGACACAAAATATAAAACTGCTTCACATCCGTAACCTCACTATTTCAGGTCCAGTTGAAAACCAGCGTCGGACACTAGTTGTCCGGCATTTTGCTGAACTGGGCCTATTTGGCGCAGCCGTGAGGCACACAGTGTTGCACTATTCTATATATATGTTTTTTTTGTTTTGATTTAAGTTTTTTAATTTTTTTGTTTTTTATTTGTTATTTTTTTTATACCGTGTGCACAGCACATGTGGCATGTGCCAAATAAATGGATTTTCTTTCTTTCTTTCTTTCATTCAAACATAAATTCACGCTTTCCCTTTTGGGGTAGGCAGGAACTACAGAAAGTTTTTTTTTTTCGAAACTTTTTTTTTTAAATACTAAGTAAAAGTAACTGAGTTCGATTCGTTTTTTCATCAGGAATCTCAGTAACAGCCACGAACTAAGAATTCGTACCCGGTTGCTGGCAATAGGCTTGCCCCTATTACATGGGACCAAAAAATAAGTGCCAAAATGTGGGTGTACCTTTGCCTAACCCTAATCCCCTAGGGATTACAGTCGTGATGTTATGTTTATGTTGTTAGTAACTGAAAAGTTATAACTTCGTGTGACGAAAAAACAGTACAATAATCAAAACATTTTCAAAGAACATTATTATTTTGAAATTCTTCATGACATGAAGAAAAAACAACTAAAAAACCCGACTGAAAGAACTGAAAAGTAAAAAAACGTGTCGTTGCCCATTTGAATACAAAAATTATGAAAATGGAATGGTATTGGAAGAAAAAGAACTCCACGTTAAGGCACCCCAAATCCGCCATTTTTTGTATTTTTTTTTGTATCCAGTACACTCGTGCCACCAAGAAAAATCTAACAACGTATGATTTGTCCGAATTCGTTCATCCGTTTAGAAATTAGGAGGGAACAAGGAACTGACGTACATACATACAGGTCAAACACGTAACCCTCCTTTTAAGCTTCGCTCGCCGCAGGGGTAAAAATAACTTAGGTCGATGTGGTTTAAGTTTCATTGTTTCCATAACAAGGAAGCATGCTCATATTACCAATCTCATGTTGTTCAACGATTCTCATTAGGTTATTTACGTTGTTGGGCAGCGATCTTTTTTTAAACAAAGGATAACAAATGTCCTGCAAATAGTGTCAGAAGCAGTGTGTTACGTAATTAGTGACAGGTCAAAGTTAAAGGCCAAAAGCTTACAGAGAAGAAAAGACCTGAGCATTGGTCACACTTCAATGCAGACGATAGAATCCAGTCAAAGCTGTAGGTATTTTGATCTCAATTTAATATCATCATCATTCATTATCCTGTTATCCCAATTTATTTGGGTTTGCCACAGCATGATTGTCTTCTTCTTCCGCACTCCACACTTCTCTATTACTCGTCGTCTCAGCGCCTCCTTTCTATGCCATTCCATGTCATCCTTCACACAGTCTATCCACCGTTTCAGTTAGGTAAATACTTATAAATTATAATTAAATTAATGTTCGTCATAATAATTTGAAAATTTTTATTTATTAGTAATTTTATTGGTAAGTTTTTATTTCATCTTAATAGCTTTGCACCACAGGATCGGTCACTGTGTCTTAGCTTTACGGAATTGTTGTAAGCTCTTGTTAAAATTAATAAAACGCCAAAAAATATATGAATAAGAGGATAATTTAGAACTGCAAAATCACCATTTGAATGAAATTGATACCATGTTCGGCCAACCTCAGCGTTCATTGAAATTGATTCAAACGAAACGGAATCGCCAATATTGACTGTAAACTTGAAATACGACTGGGGTTTTGGTTAGGACTGAATTTCAATTCAATGTAGCTCCCTGCTTTGAACGTGCGGACATTCGAGCCACATATTGTACGACAAACGAGTTCCTTTAAGTAGGATAATATTGCTCTAGGCGTCTACGGTAGTCAACGAAATTAATAACATGTTTCTTTATTGCGTTTTTTTTTATTCGATTAAGGAGAAATTGCATTTGCTTCAAGAAAACATGTCACTTTTTAATATCGGGAGCAGACAACACAGGCTGTGTTGTTGGTTCCTTTTTATATAAAAATAAGTGTTCAACAGGAAAAGACCAGCTTAATCTTAACATCAAACTTCTGCCTAAGTTCTTCATGTATCTTTCTTCAAAAAACAAAAAAAAAATCACACTAAACGTGAGTAAAATTTTCTACTTCAGTGGTGCTGGAGGTTATCGGTTCTTACACATGGAACCGACGACCACCTTTTGATCCAAGAGTTCCCCTAGATAAAAATAGGTACAAAGCTTTCGTTATGAATAAACTTACCAAAACAGTCTCAAAACTACGAAATCTCTTAATTAATATAACTTTCCAACTTAAGCATCCTTCTATTTTAAGCACGGCTGTTTCTGTACCATTGCAACCCTTTACAATGTTCAAGGTCCCACGGTTACCTTCGTCACTTCACCGAGGCAATAATACCGCCCCAAAGTTCTACCAATATTATTAACTTGGTCTGAGTGATGCCTTTCTCAAGTTATTCTCTTACACTTGTATTTTATCGCCCATGCTACAAAGTATACTTTCCTTTGTCCAAGAATGATAAAAGTTTGTGTCTTTTTAGTTATAGCAAGATAGTGAGCGTTCTATTTGTATCAACAAAGTATTGATGTTTTATTTGTCTGCATCAGATGTACATTGTTAGTGTATCTTTGTAAGCTTGTTTGAGTGAAACCTCCGGGAAGGTTCGCCCTAGAAAGGACATACATAAATATTACACTAGCTAATACCCGCGGCTTCGTCCGCGTGTATTAGCTATGCGATCAAAAGTGTTATCTGTGTTAATTTAGGTTATAAATTATGTATGTGCGAAATTTCATCCATATCCGTTCAGTAGTTTTTGCGTAAAAGAGTAACCAGTATCCGTACATCTTCACAAACTTTCGCATGTATACGTAAGATACGTTATAGCTGATATGCTTTAAAAAGGTCAGTTGTGTAGTACTCACAACACACATGCGTGTATGACCAGATATATGAACGTGGACGAACAAAAGGAGTACCTATGTAAGGATCGTAGCAGGTGGCGTTCTGTAGTCTCTGCCTACCCTCATTGGAACAAGGCATGAGTTTATGTATGTATGTTTGCAGAGCCCACAGGTGATTACAAGCGGGGAGGCAATAAAAAGGGTTTACACAAAGATAGACGTGACAGAAAGGGTCTACAAAGTTGAATGTAAGGCTAAGATTCAGTAAACACCCCCAAGAGATGCGGCGAAGGATGCGAGCGTTGCTGTCCTGTGTTTATATACGACTTATAGTAAGTAATGGGAATCCTGATAGATAGTTATGAATGAGGGTTCAGCAAATATCCCAATAAAATAACTGTTCATATTATTGTTGCATTTCCCATCAATTCAAGCATACGTAGACCAAACTATTTGCAGACGCGTTACTTTTAGCATCATCATAAGAGAATTAGCCGACTTGCTGTTAGAACTGTGTTCGGTTTAGTGGTCGATTTTAGTCAGTAATTCGTCAGCTAGTGGTTCAATCACAGCCCTTTCCCTATTATTGTTTATGTATTTATTATTGTGACTGTGGCAAAAAGATTGTAGAGCTTATGATAATAGCTGCTCACCGCAGAACACAATATTTTTGGCGCCTAAGGTTGGTACATTCCTTCAGAAAAACAAAAACACGGAGCTTGTCTCCACGCCCGCTCATCAGAATAATGGTAACAAATGTACATTCATGATCCAGCCCACCACCAGGTGGACGGAACAGTCATCGAGGCGTTACGTACACTCGCCATTAATATTAAATTCCTCTGGCAACCTCAAACTTGACGTGTGCAGGGAGGGAACGATCATTTTCACGGGATATTTTATGGGGAAAACAGGTGCGGCTGAATTTTTTATTATTTTCCGTCAGTCCTGTTATCGCTCATGAGACCTTATTTATTCATGACGTTTAATGTTCAGGGTTTGCTTTTTGTAACTTAATGTAGTGTATCAAATAGGTGAAACTTTAATTTGTAAAGATCTAATGTAAGTATAATGTTGCTAACTACTCATGATCGTCTTCCTGCCCTTGTCCCATGCTGCTTGGGTGCTGCTTGCAGTGCAACACTTTTTCTTCTTCCATTCTCCCTTGTCAGCATCATTTACATGCCAATGCCAATTTTTGCTAACTACTAATAGTTGATAATTCATTACTTATTTAATGATGGTGTGTTGAATTTCGTAGGATAAGAAGTCGCAGTGGAAGTACAAGTAAACAATTTTAAGTAATAACATGACAAAACAACGGATCATTCGTGCTATGCATGTGCATGCGTGGGCAAGTTTCACAGTGAAGGCTTCTTAAATCGTCAAGCAAGTAATCCACACGACTTTCTCAAAAAATATTGCTGCTCAATAAACATAGATGTCATTGATTCCCACAGTTGGACAAGAATTAAGCTAATATTCCAAATCCAAAATAGTCACTATGTTTTTAAAAGCCGAGCGATAGTTAGGCTTTACTAAAATATGTACTACTATAATACAGATGCTGTATCTGTATGGTAGGGATGGGGAATAGGTAATTCAATGCCACGTGGATACACACTCGCGGCGCACACAAGGCCGGTTTGCTAATTTACGATGACAATAATAATATTTTGAGATGTGTAAAAACTTTTTTACTTTGTTTAACTTCTTCAATAAACGAACAATAGGATCATAAAACTATAAAGCTCACTAAAGTAACACAAAAGCCTGCCCAAGCGCGCTTTGTGTCCCTTTTTCTCGCACGGCAAACGTGCCAGTTACGCCCGAAAGCTTGACGGAGTAACTACGTTTGTTTCGTGCCGCAGTGTTTAAAAATTTAGAGTTTTTAACATGGATATTGAAGCGTCAGGTGTATACTCTAATTATTGTTGTTTACTTGTCAATTTTTTTCATAAATCGAGCAGTAATTTAACTATACGTGGAAGACAAATTTTATACATAAATCTTGTAGATTCACTTGAGTTGTTAGACATTTAAAAAAGTTCCACATAGTTCCATTATATTTTATTATTCATTAGAATCTACAACCTGTGAGGATTTAAACCAAGCAAAGAACTCGTCCCCGTATCGCCCCCTTTGATACATTGAGCCCTTTATTTCCAGGTAGTCGCGTTGATCCCGTATCACAGCAAAGGAAGTTGTGTAGACATGAACTGTTTTTCTTGCTAAGAGATGAACGTTTTTTTTGTTTTTCGTCATCCAAGTGAAATGAACGATTATTGCAATACATAATGAACAAATTAAGCATTGTGGACCCGTCTGAGACTTTGTTAAAACATTTAAAAGATGTTGTTAAAGTGTTTGTGACAAAGTTTTTAGCTAAATGGCGTGAATGTAAATTTAAGTTTGATCGTTTTAAAGTTAAACATGCCAATTGGCTCAGTGAAGAATTTAAGATCCCGGAGTTCAAACAACTTCGCAACCACCCACTTCTTCGAAGAAGAAGCGAGGTAGGCCAAGAAAGTTGTTTGAAGTCAGCTCTGAACGCAGCAGAAAGGGAAAACTTAACTCTCTTGTCTCACGTTTTACCCCTGAAAAGCTTTGTTTAGCGGCTGAAACAAGTCTGGTGAAATCTGGCAAAAGAAAGGTAGCTCAAGTTATAAAACTTGCAATAAATTCGACTCCAAAAAGATTGAAAAAAATGGAACAGGTTCACTCATCGTGTTCTGTAAATCTTGTGCAATATAGTGCTGAAGAAGCTGTAGGTCTCATAGTGGACCTTAACTTAACCAAAAAAGAATACGTGACAATGCGGCTAGGTGCAAAGAAAAGAGGTGCTGATATATATCCCTTTTACCATGTGGTGGCAGATGCAAAACAGAAGTGCTATCCGCTTAATTTAAGAGTTACTGAGTTCCCGGAAAACGTCCAGAATAAACACTAACATGGATATTCTTCACTGGATGCTTGTATCATCGGATCCTGTCGTGACTAGTCACAGGGAAAAACCCAAGAAACGAGGAGAGATATATAATGACGTTGTTGTAGGAATGTTACGGATGCCTACATATCTTTGTAGCGAAGATGTTGAAAACAGCGATAATGAAGACTCCGATAATTATGTGGATGAAGATGATCAGTAGAACTTAATTTAAAGACCTTTTTGCGTAATTCTTTTAATATTTTTTTTTTTCTTTTAATATGTTTTTTTTGTTGTTAGTACCATCCCAAAATTGTATTTCTACCTTCTAACACTTAAAATACATAATTACCAAGTCTGAAAGTAAATAAAAACCCATACTTTATTTTAGTCTTCGTAAATTGGCAAACCGGCCTTGTGTGCGGCGGTAACACAACGATAGCGACTTCTAATTTGACGTCAACTCCATCTATCGAGCGGGGTGTAAACGCTAGTTTGGGATGAAGCCGTGAAGACAGCGGCGCCCCGCGTCTGGTTTTGTTAAAACACAACCCTAATCGACAAAATACTAAACGAGATGACTTGCTAATGTTAATATCAGTAAAAGTTATAAACAAGCAAAAGTCTTATCGAGTACTAAACTACGTCGGGTCCAACTGTGGGTCAAACCGACAGCAAAAAAGCAAAAACTAAAAAAAAAAATGTTTTTATGAGTACCGTACAATCGTATATACTTTCATTATTTTGAAATTACAAACAGACATTTCAATTTTATTTATTTGTATAGATTTTAATTCAAATAATCTTAGGAGAATCCGAATCAGCCAGGCCGACCACAATAGACAGCCTGTACAATTTAAGGTTGGTTTAGAAGGTACAAAATCTTACCGTACCGACCAAGTACTAAAAAACTTTGGATTATTTTTTGGAGGCATAGGGTTGCAATTCCTTAAACGTACACAATGTCCACATACATATATACAGCTATTTTTTAAAGTATTTGAAGGAACGTACTATTTTTTGATTAAATTGTTTAGGTTCTGCTGGTTTGAGACCAAACATTTTTGATGCGTAATACGGATCGTAAAACTATTAATAATTTGATAAATAGTAGGATGGAAGTAAACATAATATTTAAACTATGGCTCTCAGGCATTTCAAAAAGTCTGTAAAGTCGACTTTATGCATGTACGTATCTTTCCAACGGTAAGTGATAGAAAAACCAGCGTTACATTGTTAGAAAGAGAAAAAAAACATTAATATCGCTATACCAAAAAGTCATTTTGGTCGATCTGTACAACTGAACTAATGCCTCCGGTATCGAAAGTTATTTTGTCAGTGCTTGGCTATCCACGCTCGATCGAGTCACACGCCGGTCGAATGCGCACAGGTGCATGATTGTAATTGTAACATAGGCTTGTGTATAGCTCGGTATTCACTGGGTGATAAATGTTGTATGGCTCGTGACTTGTGTCTACTGAGGTTGCAGTACCACTGGTAGAGTTTCTAATGATTCCTAAGTGTGCTTGCATGAAATTTCAGATTGCCAGAACGAACTAAACGGGACAGATCAGTGCCGAGAAACAGTCCAGGAACAGAATAAAGACAAGAGTTATATGCACTAGGATACACAGACAGACTTAACCAAACACTGTTTTAAGCTTTCACGGTTTACAACTAAACTTATACTGTCATTTACGCACCAAAACACAGCGCCGAAATATCGGGAGCTCAAAATAATGAACAATCACGGAAGATATCCCGTAAGTGACAGTATAAGTTCAGACAGACATAGAAATAGGGTCCCGATGGTTACTCTTCGGGTACGGTACCCTAAGATGGTACAGGTTTGGTTAGGTAAAGACAACATTTCCGCCTTCTAAAAAAAACCTGTACCTTAAAACAAGCACCCTATGCTACTAATAGCTTACACATCGTTGAGTGATCTAACAATAGTAATGCCCGGTTCTAATGTATGTAAATCTTAACACTGTCTTACACGCAAGTAGTCAGGTAGCTGTCACTAATGTAAACTGTCAGTCACCACAAATGGTGGGAAGTTGGAAGGTGAAGCGCACCCTGAACTAGGGCTTGCTGGTGCTGGTGAGCATGTGATACGGTGAGTAAACAGTTTTATCAACCTATCAGCGGCGCTACCAACGGATACTACATCCGTTTTTATTAACCCCACGCCTGTTATACCTGAAGGGTTCGGCAGAGGTGTCCCTAATAGTACACCCATATTTCACCAGTTATGTTTAAGTCCCATGTAATAGGGGGCGAGCCTATTGCCACCAAACAAATCACTACTGTAGTACAAACCGGGCACAAATCTAGACTCCGTGGCTACTGAGAAATTCCTGATGAAAAACCCAACAACAATTTGCCCGATCCGGGAATCAAACCCAGGACCTCATGGTCAGCAGTCGAGATTGCGACCACAAAACCAACCAGGCAGTCTTACTAACACTTTTAGTGACACCTAAAAGAATTCCTACACGTTATTGGCAATAACGTGTAGGCATTGTTTTGCACCGTTGGAAATTCAAATATTGGGGCCAGTTGAACATGAAAAGCCAACCAGCTTTTATTGCTAGGTACCTACTTAGTACTTATGCCGTATTCATGAATACTAAGATAATTTAATGTTTGTGATGATGTTGTATTTGTTTTCGAAAACAAGACTTCCGTCACTACAGCATCAAATTAATCATCTCTGCAAAACAGCTACTCGATCTACCAGTGAAGCAAAACCATTTTTTTTAACAAAACATATCTAACTACGCTAAACGAACCAAAAACGTTCAGAATAAAAAGCTCAGGCACTGCTCAGCGATCAATCTTTGTTGTATTTTTCATGCCTACGCTGTTAGCTCGTCAATCTTCGGCCGAGCTATAGGCAATTCAAGCTGTAGGCAATATACTCCATTCAAACTGCATGCTGCAATGTGCTGGTAGACTGGGCACGGGCTTTCGCTGGTTGAACCGAGCGTGAAATAAAACATGGCGCCTGTCAACTGTTTATCAACCTGGACGTGTATAGGTAGGTAGTATTACGGTTATATTTTTAGAAGTAGTGCCTATTTATCTTCGAAATGTGGTTTTAATCTTTACTAATATTATAAAGACGTAAAATTTGTTTGTAAGTTTGTATGTAGGGGTAATCTTCGGAACTACTGATCTGATTCCGAAAATTATTTCACTAACGGAAAGCTGCATTATTCCCGAGCGTTATGGGCTAAATTCAAAACGTTCCGGTGAGTACATTCCGTATAACGGGAGCGAAGCCGCGAGCAATAGCTACTGCAGCCATATTTTTAATTTGAACATGCGTGTTTCAATTATGAGGTGTGCTACTACACCATATTTTTCAGCAGTGCTCAGTGGTTACAGCTCAACTTAAGTGATTGTATGGTCATGGGTAAGGACCCAGTCAGGCACTTTTTTTTTTATAAAACTTTGCCCCACACTAGACATTTCTCCGGTATCGTGGGTGCGTTTTACAAACATTTAAACTCACATACACAAACAGCCAGACCCGGAACTTACAAAACCAGTAGGCCATACAAAAAAATATTTGTTCCGTGCGGAAGTCGAACCCGCAACACGCAGCGTAGCAGTCAATCGCTCAGCCACTGCGCCAACCGTACCATCAAGCTTACTTATTGTATTTTTAACCGACTTCAAAAAGAAAGAGATTATTAATTCGACCCGTATGCATGTTGTACTGTCAGAATTGCATTTTTTTTTGTATATGCTAGTCAATACCAGCTTCTAAACATGTGTGCCAAATATCATAAGTGTAGGAATGTATGGTTTGTTCGCGTTTATTTAAAAAAATATAGGCCAAATAAAAAAAAAAAAATGGACTACGTATGGTCCAACTTAGGGCACAGTGCAAATTTAATTCAAATCGGTTCAGTAGTTTTTGAGATAGAGAATTAAGTGTGTTTCGGTGTGTCGTTGTCTTAACAGCGTAATTCTAAGGTAAAAATAAGAACTTCTACTTACCACGAATTAAGGGTAAAAAAGTCGATGACTTTTGTTCGTTTCATTGATTTTTTGCCACCGACTTCAGTCCTTTATAAATATATTACATTTGTGTAAACTATAGCCATCAACAGTAACTTCTTGTAACTTTTTCAACTGTAAATAAATAACAAAATGTCACAAAAGGTGAGTCAAAATTTCTACTTTAGTGGTGTTTTAGAGCATCGGCTCTTAACAATAGACATGAGTCCGATGACCTACCTTTCGGCCAGTAAGATCCCCGTGGCAACTGCGACGTAGCTTAGAGCCGCCCATCCCAAACAGCGATGCTGTGTAGAAACGGACTCCCAAATTATATGGCACGAGGAGTTATATTCTACCAAATTAACACGAAAACTATAAAATTGCGATGCAGGACACTGTTGTATGGAATTGAAAGGGTAATAGGTACAGTACACCCCTTTAGATTGCTATTTATTTAATTTTTCATAGAAGAGTGTACGCTGTACACGTAGGGTCCCGAGATCGAACCTCTGAATTTATGTACACATTTTTTTCATTAAAAATAATTATTATTTCTTGTTTTATTTCATTAAGTACTGCTTTCAAAACAGTGAAGGAAAACAGCTTGAGAATCAATCGATTTTTTTTGTTTTAGAACATGCCTGTGTGACATACTATTCTAGAACCAAAAATTTAATACATGAGACATCACCGGCACGCGTGTCCAGGTACAACCACGATGAGCACGTTTATGTACTAAATAGTACGGGAGGTATTGTTGATCTGACGAAGTATTTTTATACTGGCTTAAAATCTTTCCAAATACTTAATAGTTTAACCATAGCAGAGCAGAAGTCTGTAGCCAAAGTTAAAAAAAAAAATGATTAAAATAGTATTTCAACCAAAAAAAATGGTCAGCTGTGCAGTAAGTGGAGGGAATATACTTCAGCTGCCTAAGTGAACTTATAGTTTTTAATGGCAGCAACTGACTTTCATTTGGATGATCAGAACATAATAAACAACCACTAGGAATGAATATTTCATGCGGTATAAAATTGATCACAAAAAATGCGCGCTACCTCTCGTAATATAACAGGGTGCAGAGTTACCTCGCATTTTAGCCTTTTTGCTAAAACCTCAAAGCATATTCTTCTTTTAAAATCGCAATTCTAGATTCAAAATTTAAAATATTTATGACACATTGTTTATTATTTACACTAGAAAGTTTAACCAGTCTAGAAATATAGTGGCGTTCTGTCGAAGCTATTGAGATTACCAAATATAGGAATTTCAACCAGGATGATGGGTTTCAACTGTCGAGAGCCTGGAATCCAGTGGTCCAGCTGTGTAAAAAGCGGCAAAGTGCAGAAAAAAGTTCGCGAGCGGACACAGTGAGTTTCGTGTGTCGGGAACAGAATCGAGTTGCGAGTGACAGTGGTAGCGGTTTTGAGTGCAAAAAACGGACAAGAAAGAGGGTAGATCGACTTGTCTGCTCATAAACACCCACCCACAATAACTTCAGTTTATCCGTGATCATGGTGCTTGCAACAGCGCCGAAATATCGGGAACTCAAAGAAAACAGTAAACATGGTAAATATCCCGTTTCTAGTCTAAATAATAATGTTAGTGACCATGATAGTTTAAAATCTTATATGACGCATTGTTTGATCTCATTTTTTTTCTCATTGGTGCACTGGATTTTAAATAGACCTTCCTAATATTATAACGAAAATTATGCCTAAATTTGTGTAATAATATTGATAAGCAATGAAGCTGATAAAACAATCAGCTTCATTGAGGCAAATGGCCCATATTGATTATTGTGCAAGTGATTGTAAAATTTTCCTGGTTTGAAACCAGTGGCTTAAGGTCCGATTTTTTTGACCTTTTCTGGTTACCCTATTCCAAAATTTGAAGAAATTTACTTCTGAGAACGATTTTGTCCAATAATTCGACGATTCAACCCGTTGGGACTCCGAGTGCAGAGTTGATTTGCTCAACAGACTAGAAGAAACACGACGAACCATTAAAACTATAAACAACCTAAAAGCTAAAGACTTAAAACTAAGGATCCCATAAATATATACAAGTGCTAAGTATAGGATGAAAAAGGGAAATAATAAAGCTTCCGAAATAAAATAAAACTTTTTTTAAATGAATTACCTACCGAAAAATTAATACAAAATTAACCGACAGAAAATATTGTATTTAACAAAAAAAACATGAGCTTAATCAAATATTAATTATACGAAAAAAAATAAACAAAATTTCCGAAAAAAATACTAAGTTTCCGAAAAAAATACTAAGTTTTGCGAAAAAAAATACTACGTTTGCGAAAAAAAAATACAAAGTTTTCGACTTGAGGCACCCCGAATTTAGGTTAGGTTAGGTTACTTTAAACCATGCAGACAGAAGTAGGAGCCCCGCGTGGCGCGGCTACGTCGACTACGCCTAATTACAACATTTTGATATTTATCTTTACGTTGATTTTATACCTGTTTTATTTATTTTAAGATTAATACGCAATTTAATCTGGTGAAAAAATATTACGTCAGCAAATGCTGTATTGATTTTCGGAATTTAAAGTATTTTATCGGTCGTTTCTTTGTCGCAAGATTAGTATTTTAAGCAGTAAATTTAATTATTTTGAGTATGTCCATGTTGTGTTTTTTTTCGGAGAGGAAAAATATCGTCAGTCAAAGGTAGACATTAAGTCAAAAAAGGTAGACTTTAAGTCAAAGGTTTAGACATCGAGTCATTAGTGAGTCATCGAGTCTAAAGTTGGACTTCTCGTTACAAATTAAGAACTCGAAATCAAAATAAAGTACTTGAAGTTAAACATTAAAATAAACTAAGTCTAAGAGAAGAGAGGATTGAAAAGAAATAGCGAAGAAGCGAAAGAGAAGAGAGGGAAATAGGAGGACTGTTTGTATCGTGAACACGAGAATTACAGAAGAAAGCCATAGAAATATTATCGGTGAACTTTGCATAAGCCAAGGAGTAGGAAGAAAGATTAAACACGTGTTGAGACCGACTTTCAGCCAAATTGATGCTTAGAGTCTGCCTATACGCACGAGTAGAATCTAAAATCAAAAAAAAATATCCCTCCCAAACATAAGTATGTTTGGTTTAAAAACCTGTGACTAAGCAACATTGTCACAGATAATAGACCGCGGCATAACAATTTTTGGTACTTGTATATGATTAAAAACAATATGTACCTTAGATAAAACGAAGGAGGCCTAAAAATATGGGGCTCTCTCTTGTAATGGAGTCTCCACTATAGCAAAATCCTCATCGGTCATAGTGTCACGAATATACAACAAAAGATAAAATAATCTTAAGATAATGATATACTTCTACCTAACCCTCATGGATTATTAGCGTGAAGTTATTGTAAAAACTGAAAAAGTTCTTAACACAAAATATATGTGTTGGTGGGAAAAATCGGAACTAAAATAAATGTACAGCTGGGCGAGAAACCTGAAAAATCTAAGGATCAAGCAAAACCAGTCATACAAAACTCTTACCTTTGAACACGCTGGCTAATCTTTCATACATCAGACCATATACACACTACGGGTACTAAATACCGCTAGCTAAGGGAGAGAAATGAAATTCAGGAAACAATATATTTGAGGAGGGAATGAAAGATTAATATTCAATATAGTTACACGTTTGTTTTAAAATTTCATGAACATTACAATTCAAAATCAAAATATAAAATATTTAAAAATCATGCATAATTATGGTACTAAATTATAAAATAAGTTGAACAATATATTATATATGCTCCAACAATATATGCTACAATCATATCAGACCTAAATGAGAAATTATTAAAATGTAAAAATCTATGTCAAAGTAATTAAAATGTCAAAGTAATTTAATGTCAATATTAATATTTGTCTCAATTTCTCACACACCTCAATATCTGTAAATCTAAATTAATTCTTAAGAATATTATAAGAGTGATTATTAAAAAAGAAACTATATCTTTGCTTCCCCGCTGGTTTCCAAGCCACTCTCTACCTCGTGTGAACTCATTACACCTCTTTGTCAGTGTCGGTTGCAGCTCATTTCTGAACTCAGCTTGATAGATTGGCTCGGACCGCGACATTACACACGAATAGTATAAATTAGAGAGTCATATTACTAATAATATGGCGCCCTGAGTCAAAGAGAAACCTAAATATTTATTAAAACTTGAATGTTTCTTAAGAAACGAGATAAAGCAAGAAGTTATAATAAATATTAATGATAGAAATATGTCTATAAATTCTGAGAATCACAAAAAGTACTTGTTAAATGTGAGGCTCGAACTCGCGACCCTACGCTTACACCGCTTAAACTGGACCCCCACCTCTCTGTAAAATAAAATAATGGACATCGAAAGGGGTGAACCCGGTGAACCGTACTACCCTTTGATTAAAGCACAAATTTGCATTCCATACAACAGTGTCCTGCATCGCGCTATTAAAGTTTTCGTTGTAATTTGTTAGAGTACAACTCCTCGTGCCATACAATTGGGGAGTCCGTTTCTACACAGCATCGCAGTTTGGGATGCGCTGTACTAAGCTCCCATCCCTACGGGGAACTCTTAGGGCAAAGAGTGGGTCGTGGGGCTCTTTGGAGCCGACGAGCCCCAATACCACTGAAGTAGAAAATTTGACTCCCTTTTGACATTTTTTTATTTGTTTACAATTGAAAAAAGATCCAAGTAGAAGTTAATATAAATAAAGGAACCGACAACACAACTAGTTGTCGGACAGCATTAATTAGGACTTTTGAGTAAACGTGCTTTATCTTATCTCATTGAATTTATAAGTTTAGATTTCATGGGTTTCCTTTCATTTAATTTATCATGTCCATAATTATGATTGACCCTATCCATTGATGTCATAAAAGTACAGTATGTTATTTTTTTTCGAAGTTTAGTCGGTTGGATTCCAGAGTATGGCAAGCGAATTTTCGAAAATCTTTCATTGCGGATTGGTTTCTTTTTAAAAATAAAATAACGTTTTCTTTGAGTAAAAATTTGCTATCTCCAGTATACAGAATTCTTTCCCTCCAGATGAGGGTGAAAAATTCCTCCCTGTATAATACATTCATGCTAAATAGATTAATTTCCCTAGGATATTGGATTAGGTGAACGTGCAGATTTAGTGCAAGAATTGAAGATTGGTTACATACGAGGAGGGATCAAAAAGTAGTGAGAATGAGATAGAATATAATGACTATTGATAACTTAATAATTTATTTTTCTACATAGTTTCCGAGTCTCTCTACACACCGAGTCCAGCGCTTTTCCAAGGCTTCAATCCCTTTCACAAAAAAAAATTTGTCTTGGTCCTGCAAAAAGCTCTCCACGGCATCCATCACCTCGTTACCGTCTTGGTACCTGTTTTCCCTTAAGTATTTTTTCAATTTGGCTAACAGATAAAAATCGCTAGCCACCAGACCTAGTGAATAACCAATTCGAAGCCAGCTTGCTGAATGGCAGCCATCGCAACTGCCGACCTGTGCGCGGGTGCGTTGTCGTGATGAAACAGCACGTCCCTTCGAAGTTTCCCTCACCTTTTCTCTTTGATAGCATTCCTCAACTTGGGAATTAAAGCTGCATAATATTGGCCTGTAATAGTGGTTCCACGCTCCAGGTAATCAATCAACAATATCCCTTCTGAGTCCCAAAATATTGAGGCCATAACCTTGCCAGCCGATGCCACGACACGAAACTTCTTCGGGGTCGGTGATGATGGCCGTTTCCATTGCGAAGATTGCTGTTTTGTCTCGGGATCAAAATTATGGACCCATGTTTCGTCCATTGTTACGAAACGAGACAAAAAGTTTTCAGAATCTTCTTGAAACTTGTCCAACAATATCTTCGAAATGTCAAGTCGATTTTGTTTCTGACTGTCGGTTAACATTCTCGGCACCCATCTTGCGGAGACTTTTCTCATATTCAAAGATTGTTTCGATATGGATTGAATACTTCCATATAAAATGCCCGTTTCTTGATTTAAGTATCGGATGGTAACTCTTCGATAGCTCAATACAATTTTCTCGACTTTCGCAACATTTTCTTGGATGACTGACGTCGATGGACGGCCGCAACGATGTTCGTCTTCCGTGCTCATTCTCCCTACTCGAAATTGAGAAGCCCACCTTGCGACAGTGGAATACGGCGGAGCAGACTCTGCTAATGTTGCCTTCAAATCGCAATGAATCTCTTGCGTCGTTAACTTTTTTAAACAGAGGTATTTAATAACGGCTCGCACTTCGTTTTTCTCCTATTTCGTCAACACGTTCCGACACGAAGCAAACAAATGACTACATTCAGAAAAAAACAAAAGAGAATCGAAGATTTTTTACTTTATTAATATTACAAATATGTATCTGAGCTATGCCTGCCAGTATTTTTTTTACTTACCAAGGAGTATGTCGTTCTCACTACTTTTTGATCCCTCCTAGTAGAACGGTATAAAGAAATCTATGTTACTTCATTCTAATGAAAACTCAATTTTAAAAAAAAGGTTAATAAAATAATATGAGTAGTGTCACGTCGAATTTCTTCTAGTCTGTTGTGCAGATCAACTCTGCACTCGGAGTCCCAACGGGTTGAATCGTCGAATTATTTAAAAATCGTTCCCAGAAGTAAATTTTGGAATAGGGTAACCAGAAAAGGTAAAAAAAAATCGGACCTTAATCCACTGGTTTCAAACCTAAGACAAATGAAAAATTTGGTTATAAAAACCAGTTTTTTTAAGGACTGAGCTTCCGGAACGAGAAAATCGATTAAATGGACTTTGCAAAAGAAGAATCACAAATTAAAAATACGTACCAGGAAAATTTTATAATCACTTGCACAGTAATCAATATGGGCCATTTGCCTCAATGAAACTGATAAAACATGCTTATCAATATTAGTTTACAAATTTAGGCATAATTTTCGTTAAAATAATAGGAAGATCATCTATCAAAATCCAGTCCACCACTGAGAAAAAAAATGAGATCAAATAATGTGTCATAAATATTTTTAATTTTGAATCTAGAATTGACAATATTAAAAGAAGAATATGGTTTTGAGGTTGAGGCTAAAATGTAGAGGTAACTCTGCAATACCTATTGTCTTAGTTAATATTTAAAAAAAATCGCGCCTAGAGGTATTTATGTCGGATACCTTGAGTAGACCACCTTTGTAAGACGACTAAAAAGTCACTTGATTGATTGATTGACTCCAATTTTCACAAGTTTTGGACATTGATTGTGGCTAACGTGAGATTGATTTGCTTTGATGCGATGCTTGGTTTGTGGCTCACCGATTATATTTGACACAACTGTTTTATTTCTATTTATTAATAAACTGATTTTGACTTAATTTGAACGTTTTTAATTAGGGCAACTGGCCTTCTGATCTAGGAACCAAGAATGAATCTATCCTTTAACTGAAATAATATGATCTCAATATCATATTAAGTCTGTATGCCCCCAATCTCTGACAACTTTATAATTCCACTTTATTGCCTCAATGTAAGTTAAAGCACGTGATGTAAAAGCCACCCCTGTTTTTATCTCGCTTGTCAAACTTTCAAGTAAGGTATTTGTAGAATAAAACAACGATGTAGTTCGCACAACAGTATTTTATTGACTGACGTACGCGGTCGACCTACACTACATTTATAATACGAGACACAATTTAACTTAGGAATACCCTACATTACACCTCCACCCTTATTTACTATCATACATACACAGTTTAAACTTTTAATACACTTAGAATCTTTTATAAATATACATATAATGAAACCATGATACTTTATACCTAACCAGATAACAAACATTTAATACATACACAGGTACTTAAGCTTACGTCTAACACTTAGATACCTATACATACATACATCGTTCTATTTCCTATATTTAACTATAACTTAGGATAGGCCATATCTTTGCGGTGGTCTCCTATTTCTAACCGAGCGAGTTTCACCAGCAGTCGGGCGCGAACGACTATCTAACTGCTTAGACACGCTCGACACGGTCGACTCCTGCTCTGAGCCCGCCTCCGCCCTACTGCACCCCGAGCCTCCCACACCAACTCCTGAGTACACCTCATTTGGTATTTCCGTAACCGGTATGGACGGGCAAACAAGTACATTACGTAACTGCCGATTAGAAATTTGTGACGCTGCCTTTGTGCTGACTATCACACCACCTGTAGGTTGCGATTGATTTGACTTACATTTAAGCTTTAATTGGTCAATGTGCCTATGTATCTCTGTGTCATCTAGTAATCTTATTTGATAATCGGTAGTACCCAAGCGCTCGATTACCGTACCACTTACCCACTTCCTTAAACCTTGGTAAACGCGGCACCAGACCTCGTCCCCCGCCTGCAGCACTCGGTGCGCCCCGCCCGCTGCGCGCTGCTGTCGCTGCTGTGCGTCGGCCACCTGTTTCTCGCGCGACGGTTTTAGTCGGTCTAACCGAGTTCTTAAGGTTCTACCTTGTAATATTTGTGATGGCGTTTCTTTTGTGGTACTATGTTCAGTAGTTCTATAGACTAGTAAAAACCGCTGAAGCGCAAGTTCTACATCCTGCTTCTGAATAATAGCTTTTTTTTTTACTCTTTTGCACTGTTTGACTGCGTTTTCTGCCAAACCATTAGACGCCGGGTGGTACGGTGCCGAGAATACATGTTCTACCCCGTTATTTTCTAAAAATGAATTAAACTCTGCACTACTAAAGGGAGGGCCGTTATCGGAGACTAATTGTTTCGGTATTCCAAAACGCGACCAAATTTCCCTAATTTTACATATGATTGCCTGTGCCGTAGTTGAAACGACCGGACACGCTTCTATCCATTTTGACGTAGCATCTATCATTATTAAGTATTTGTAACCGTGTATTGGCCCTAAAAAATCCACGTGCAATCTGGTCCATGGGCGAGTCGGCCAGGTCCACGGTTGCGGTGCATGGTGTACCGGGGCCTCGGCCAGTTCTGCACAGACTGTACAGTTCCGACACAGGTTTTCCAACATTTCATCAATCCCAGGCCACCACACATAACTTCTAGCTATGCATTTGGTTTTGATTATTCCCATATGTGTATCATGCAGTTCCTGTAACACCCTGTCTTGACAAGACTTTGGAACTATTAACCTATGACCCCACATAAGACAACCTAACTCGGCGTATATTTCTGTGCGCCTATTGAAATACGGTCTAAGTTCCTTTATTTCCACTTCCTTTGGCCAACCATCCCTAACATAGCTGACAATACGGCTTAACATTGGATCTCTTTTGGTCTCTTCTCTTATATCTTCATGTTTAAGTAGCAATGCTTCCGAGGCAATGTGGAGGTACGTTTGTTCTGGAACTTCCTCCATATTTGACCCGTTAATAGCTTTATAACTTTCCACTAATCGAGACAAAGCATCAGCTGTGTTTGAATTTGTATTTACGTATTCTATATGAAAATCATATGCGGATAATATTAACGCCCATCTCTGTAACCTACTAGCTGTCATACTCGGAATTCCCAGTTCCGATCCAAATATACTAACCAGTGGTTTATGATCCGTTTTCAACACAAATTGCCTGCCATACAAGTATTGGTGGAATTTTTTTACTGCAAATACTATATCTAAAGCCTCTTTATGTATCTGACTGTAATGATATTGGCCGGGCCCGGCCGTCGGGCGCGCGCTGCGCGAGTACCGCGCCGACACCGCGTGAGCTCGCGTCACACGTCACCACGACGGGCCGTGACTCATCATAGTGTGTTAATACTTCCGAGCTAATTAATAACTTCTTTGTCTTGTTAAATGCCTGAATTTGTGAATTCCCCCATACCCAATGTTTACCTTTTCTCAATAATTCGTTGAAAGGTGTTAAATGTAAACTTAAGTTTTTAATAAATTTAACGTAAAAATTCACCATGCCTAAAAACGATTTCAGTTCGGATACGTTAGTGGGGGCGGATAGTTTAATTATCGGTTTTATCTTTTCTGAATCTACTCTAACGCCCTCACTATTAATAATAAATCCTAAGTATTTGGCTTCTTTACTCAAAAAATCACATTTTTCTTTTTTTATTTGTAAACCTTTTTCTTATAGTATTTCCAGAACTTTATTTAATGTCTCTAAATGTACCTTAATCGAATTTCCCGTTATTAAGATATCATCCAGAAATATTGTAACATTAGGTATTTTATCGAACAATTGGCTCATAATTCTTTGAAAAATTCCCGGACTAGATGCCAGTCCATACACTAATCTATTGTGTCTAAAAAGACCTTTATGCGTATTAATAACTGTTAATTCCTTCGATTCATCTAACAATATCTGATTGTACGCTTGAGACAAATCTAACTTCGTAAAGTACCGACTACCACTTAATCTACTCAATAAATCATCTATTTTTGGCACAGGATACTTATCAACCCTTAACATACGATTTAATGTAACCTTATAGTCAGCACATAAGCGTAAAGCGCCATCCGGCTTGTGAACAATTACCAGTGGTGTGGCCCAGTCGGAGGTGTCAACAGGCTCAATGACGCCCGCGCGCAGCATGGCCTCGAGCTCGGCATCGACACGCGTGCGCAGCGCGTACGGCAGCGGGCGCGCGCCGCAGAATATCGGCACGGCTCCCTCCCGCAAATGCAGCGTCGCCCGACTGCCAGTGAAACACCCCAGTCCGCCATCAAATAACTTACTGTATCTAGAATAAATATTACATATTATATCGTCTCGCTGTTGACTACTTATCTCAGCAGATACACTAGCATTGTTCATTATTTTGTTGTACTAGCATTGTTCATTATTGTTCATTATTCATTATAATATTCAATTCTGAAAGCCATTGCCTTCCTAGTAGTGTGGTAGTTCCCTTATCGAATACATATAAATCCAATTTCTTTTTACGATTTCTATAAGTCACCGTTACTTCCAGATACCCTCCTGGCTGAACTTTGCTTCCATTATAAAATTTAACTAATAAATTACATGGCAGTAACGGTATGTTAGCAAAATGTTTTTGGTACGTATTTCTCGAGATACAGGATAACGCTGACCCTGTGTCAATTTCCATTGATAAAAGTACATTATTTACTAAAAGATTCATGCTCACCGGCGTATATTGGCTTAAAGACATTTGATACATAGGTTCTTCCATATCCCCTAAGTCTTCTCTCTCTTCTTCCCAGTGCGTCTCAAACGCGTGCATCGTAGGTGCCGCGGCACCGGCCGTGGTGCCCGGCCATATTTTCCCGCGCCGACCATAGGGCCGGCTGGCGGCGCTCCGACCGCTGCCACGGCCGCCCGCCCCGTTTCGCGCCATCCCTCTGGTACCGCTCCGTGATTGTTGAGAACGACCCTGAGTGTCGCTCGTAACCTCACTGTTGTCCGGGCATATGCGCCGCAAATGCCCGATCTTTCTACATTTACTACACTGATACTTGGAGAATTTACACTCCAGTTTTGTGTGTCTGTAGTCCCCGCATGCTGAACATCCTCCAACATGCATGCGATGTACATCACCCGTCTGTTCGAACGCTGCCGAACTTCGCCGCAACACTGTATTATTTCTCGAAGTTTCGAGCCCCTTCGAATAAGCGTTTGCACCGGCCCCGGTCGGCCCGGTGACGTCACCACGCCCATCTACAGCGGCTGCATCGCGCTCCGCCGCCTCCAGTGCGCTCGCCACCGACACTGCTTTAACGAAATTTATATTTCCTTCCTCGGACAATCGTTGTCTAATAAGATCACTCGAAATACCACACACGAATTGGTCTCTTAAATTATCGTCCAAACTTGCACCGAATTCACAATACCAAGTTATTTTTTTTTACTCCGCAACATATTCCGAACTACTCTCAACAGATTGTTGTCTTCTTTGTCTAAATTTATAACGTTCTGCTAAAATAGACGGCTTTGGTTGTAAATGTTCTCACATGACCTTCACGACTTCGGTGAAGGACATGTCCGCCGGTTTCCGAGGACTGCACAAATTCACTAGCAATTCATACGCGGTTTCGCCCATGAATGCAATCAGCGTTGGTAATTTTAGTTCGTCCTTCACCGCATTCACCACAAAGTACATATCCAGTCTATCACAGTACGACTGCCAATTTCCGTTCTTCATGTCGAATTCGTCAAATTTCGCCAGCCTCGTCGCCATTGTAGAATAAAACAACGATGTAGTTCGCACAACAATATTTTATTGACTGACGTACGCGGTCGACCTACACTACATTTATAATACGAGACACAATTTAACTTAGGAATACCCTACATTACAGTATTAACTTAACTTCCAAACTTTGTTTAAACTTGAGTTAAGGTTAAGCTAAGATTATAAATTGTATGATTAAGACAAAGTTCTTAACACAAAATATATGTGTTGGTGGGAAAAATCAGAACTTAAATAAATGTACCGAGTTTGATGTTTTTTAATGTACGTTATCTAGACAAGCAGCGCCACTGCGAATTGCACACACGGAGCCGCGTCGCACTGTACCTGTTACATAGCAATCGCTATATAACAAATCGAACTATCAAGTGTCAAATATGGTACCAAACTGATAATTACGTAACTTGAAATTGAAAATTTTTGTTTACGCAAATATCTTTATAATTTTGGTGTGTTGGAGTAACAACTTGTCTAAAACCGACATACAGATAGAATTTTTGCAAATCGGCCAACGAACAAAGCCATTATCGGGAAAATAAAATAGTCGCCGTTTTATTCCTATAAAATCACGAAGCCTATCACAAAAAACTATGTCTGGCATTGGAACTGACCTACAAGCAAGACAACAACGAAACAAAGGCAAACAAACGAAACAGCTGGGCGAGAAACCTGAAAAATCTAAGGATCAAGCAAAACCAGTCATACAAAACTCTTACCTTTGAACACGCTGGCTAATCTTTCATACATCAGACCATATACACACTACGGGTACTAAATACCGCTAGCTAAGGGAGAGAAATGAAATTCAGGAAACAATATATTTGAGGAGGGAATGAAAGATTAATATTCAATATAGTTACACGTTTGTTTTAAAATTTCATGAACATTACAATTCACAATCAAAATATAAAATATTTAAAAATCATGCATAATTATGGTACTAAATTATAAAATAAGTTGAACAATATATTATATATGCTCCAACAATATATGCTCCAATCATATCAGACCTAAATGAGAAATTATTAAAATGTAAAAATCTATGTCAAAGTAATTAAAATGTCAAAGTAATTTAATGTCAATATTAATATTTGTCTCAATTTCTCACACACCTCAATATCTGTAATTCTAAATTAGTTCTTAAAATTATTATAAGAGTAATTATTAAAAAAGAAACTATATCTTTGCTTCCCCGCTGGTTTCCAAGCCACTCTCTACCTCGTGTGAACTCATTACACCTCTTTGTCAGTGTCGGTTGCAGCTCATTTCTGAACTCAGCTTGATAGATCGGCTCGGACCGCGACATTACACACGAATAGTATAAATTAGAGAGTCATATTACTAATAATATGTCGCCCTGAGTCAAAGAGAAACATAAATATTTATTAAAACTTGAATGTTCCTTAAGAAACGAGATAAAGCAAGAAGTTATAATAAATATTAATGATAGAAATATGTCTATAAATTCTGAGAATCACAAAAAGTACTTGTTAAATGTGAGGCTCGAACTCGCGACCCTACGCTTACACCGCTTAAACTGGACCCCCACCTCTCTGTAAAATAAAATAATGGACATCGAAAGGGGTGAACCCGGTGAACCGTACTACCCTTTGATTAAAGCACAAATTTGCATTCCATACAACAGTGTCCTGCATCGCGCTATTAAAGTTTTCGTTGTAATTTGTTAGAGTACAACTCCTCGTGCCATACAATTGGGGAGTCCGTTTCTACACAGCATCGCAGTTTGGGATGCGCTGTGCTAAGCTCCCATCCCTACGGGGAACTCTTAGGGCAAAGAGTGGGTCGTGGGGCTCTTTGGAGCCGACGACCCCCAATACCACTGAAGTAGAAAATTTGACTCCCTTTTGACATTTTTTTATTTGTTTACAATTGAAAAAAGATCCAAGTAGAAGTTAATATAAATAAAGGAACCGACAACACAACTAGTTGTCGGACAGCATTAATTAGGACTTTTGAGTAAACGTGCTTTATCTTATCTCATTGAATTTATAAGTTTAGATTTCATGGGTTTCCTTTCATTTAATTTATCATGTCCATAATTATGATTGACCCTATCCATTGATGTCATAAAAGTACAGTATGTTATTTTTTTTCGAAGTTTAGTCGGTTGGATTCCAGAGTATGGCAAGCGAATTTTCGAAAATCTTTCATTGCGGATTGGTTTCTTTTTAAAAATAAAATAACGTTTTCTTTGAGTAAAAATTTGCTATCTCCAGTATACAGAATTCTTTCCCTCCAGATGAGGGTGAAAAATTCCTCCCTGTATAAAACATTCATGCTAAATAGATTAATTTCCCTAGGATATTGGATTAGGTGAACGTGCAGATTTAGTGCAAGAATTGAAGATTGGTTACATACGAGGAGGGATCAAAAAGTAGTGAGAATGAGATAGAATATAATGACTATTGATAACTTAATAATTTATTTTTCTACATAGTTTCCGAGTCTCTCTACACACCGAGTCCAGCGCTTTTCCAAGGCTTCAATCCCTTTCACAAAAAAAGTTTTGTCTTGGTCCTGCAAAAAGCTCTCCACGGCATCCATCACCTCGTTACCGTCTTGGTACCTGTTTTCCCTTAAGTATTTTATTAATTTGGCTAACAGATAAAAATCGCTAGCCACCAGATCTAGTGAATAACCAATTCGAAGCCAGCTTGCTGAATGGCAGCCATCGCAACTGCCGACCTGTGCGCGGGTCCGTTGTCGTGATGAAACAGCACGTCCCTTCGAAGTTTCCCTCACCTTTTCTCTTTGATAGCATTCCTCAACTTGGGAATTAAAGCTGCATAATATTGGCCTGTAATAGTGGTTCCACGCTCCAGGTAATCAATCAACAATATCCCTTCTGAGTCCCAAAATATTGAGGCCATAACCTTGCCAGCCGATGCCACGACACGAAACTTCTTCGGGGTCGGTGATGATGGCCGTTTCCATTGCGAAGATTGCTGTTTTGTCTCGAGATCAAAATGATGAACCCATGTTTCGTCCATTGTTACGAAACGAGACAAAAAGTTTTCAGAATCTTCTTGAAACTTGTCCAACAATATCTTCGAAATGTCTAGTCGATTTTGTTTCTGACTGTCGGTTAACATTCTCGGCACCCATCTTGCGGAGACTTTTCTCATATTCAAAGATTGTTTCGATATGGATTGAATACTTCCATATAAAATGCCCGTTTCTTGATTTAAGTATCGGATGGTAACTCTTCGATAGCTCAATACAATTTTCTCGACTTTCGCAACATTTTCTTGGATGACTGACGTCGATGGACGGCCGCAACGATGTTCGTCTTCCGTGCTCATTCTCCCTACTCGAAATTGAGAAGCCCACCTTGCGACAGTGGAATACGGCGGAGCAGACTCTGCTAATGTTGCCTCCAAATCGCAATGAATCTCTTGCGTCGTTAACTTTTTTAAACAGAGGTATTTAATAACGGCTCGCACTTCGTTTTTCTCCATTTTCGTCAACACGTTCCGACACGAAGCAAACAAATGACTACATTCAGGAAAAAACAAAAGAGAATCGAAGTCTTTTTTTCTTTATTAATATTACAAATATGTATCTGAGCTATGCCTGCCAGTATTTTTTTTACTTACCAAGGAGTATGTCGTTCTCACTACTTTTTGATCCCTCCAAGTAGAACGGTATAAAGAAATCTATGTTACTTCATTCTAATGAAAACTCAATTTAAAAAAAAAGGTTAATAAAATAATATGAGTAGTGTCACGTCGAATTTCTTCTAGTCTGTTGTGCAGATCAACTCTGCACTCGGAGTCCCAACGGGTTGAATCGTCGAATTATTTAAAAATCGTTCCCAGAAGTAAATTTTGGAATAGGGTAACCAGAAAAGGTAAAAAAAATCGGACCTTAATCCACTGGTTTCAAACCTAAGACAAATGAAAAATTTGGTTATAAAAACCAGTTTTTTTAAGAACTGAGCTTCCGGAACGAGAAAAATCGATAAAATGGACTTTGCAAAAGAAGAATCACAAATTAAAAATACGTACCAGGAAAATTTTATAATCACTTGCACAGTAATCAATGAAACTGATAAAACATGCTTATCAATATTAGTTTACAAATTTAGGCATAATTTTCGTTAAAATAATAGGAAGATCATCTATCAAAATCCAGTCCACCACTGAGAAAAAAAATGAGATCAAATAATGTGTCATAAATATTTTTAATTTTGAATCTAGAATTGACAATATTAAAAGAAGAATAAGGTTTTGAGGTTGAGGCTAAAATGTAGAGGTAACTCTGCAATACCTATTGTCTTAGTTAATATTTAAAAAAAATCGCGCCTAGAGGTATTTATGTCGGATACCTTGAGTAGACCACCTTTGTAAGACGACTAAAAAGTCACTTGATTGATTGATTGACTTCAATTTTCACAAGTTTAGGACATTGATTGTGGCTAACGTGAGATTGATTTGCTTTGATGCGATGCTTGGTTTGTGGCTCACCGATTATATTTGACACAACTGTTTTATTTCTATTTATTAATAAACTGATTTTGACTTAGTTTGAACGTTTTTAATTAGGGCAATTGGCCTTCTGATCTAGGAACCAAGAATGAATCTATCCTTTAACTGAAATAATATGATCTCAATATCATATTAAGTCTGTATGCCCCCAATCTCTGACAACTTTATAATTCCACTTTATTGCCTCAATGTAAGTTAAAGCACGTGATGTAAAAGCCACCCCTGTTTTTATCTCGCTTGTCAAACTTTCAAGTAAGGTATTAACTTAACTTCCAAACTTTGTTTAAACTTGAGTTAAGGTTAAGCTAAGATTATAAATTGTATGATTCCGAGAGACTTCACCCTTCAGATTATGCGTATTTCGAGATTACGGTTAGCGACTTAAAAATATCTGATAAAGTTTTAGCGATCGAGTCAGTGTGTCGCTGTTTTTATCATTTGTATCATATCAAATGTACCTGGCCGCCTGGAACGAGGACAAATATATCAAATGTTTTTATTCGCGCATGACAAGATAAAATTCAAGTTTTAATACGTCAAAAGGTCTGTTTTGTATTGTGCCTATAATTTTTTATTGAATAAAATGATTGACCCTTTCGAGAAACCATTAGTGGTGATCGACAATGGTAGCTACAACATCAAAGCTGGGTTTACTTGCGACAACCATCCAGTATCAATCTTCAGGACTACGGTCGGACGGCCAAAGTACCTCCAAGGATCGTACGGTAGGACTCCATACGAGGTGTATATTGGGGCCGATGCCTGGGAACGCATTGAAGAACTGGATTTGAGCTTTCCGGTCGTGAAGGGGAAAATCTGCCACTGGGACAATATGGAGCGGGTGTGGCACCATATATTCTATAAGGAGCTAAGATCGGCTCCTGAAGACCGAGCGGTACTGCTGTCTTGTGCCCCTGCAACTACTTTAAAAGACAAGTGTGTATGCATTGGATTTTATTGTAGCACTTGATTATGACTCCAAGAACATAAAATTTTTAATTCACTCACAGACACCGGACAGCCAAATATCTTGGTCTATAAGCACAAAGTATTGCACAAGACTTCTTTAGGTATTAATAATCAATGTGACCATTTAAGCCTAAATTACACACAAAGCAGGCGCGGGTCTGGCGTGTGTCGGGTCGGGCCCGTTGCGTGAGACACGCTGCTCAAGGCTTTCACACACAACGCGGGTGGGGTTCGGGCGCGTGTCAGGTCGGGCCCGTGTCAGGTCGGGCCCGTTGCGTGAGACGCGCTGCCCATGGCAGTCACATATAACGCGGATATGGGTCGGGCGCGTGTCGGGTGCGTGTCGGGCGCGGTTCGGGCGTACTTGACTAGACAGCGAGATCGGTTGCTATCAAAACGCAGTGAAATGTCGGTGGATTCAGACACGGACGAAGAATTATTATTTCTACTTAGTAGAAATTAAATTAGAAAGAACAGTAAGAAAAAGGATTATAAAAATATTACTTCCCTATTTGACTCGGGTTTTGTTAACAATTTCAAGGGTTTTAATTTTTCAAGGAACCTATTTTTTTTTCTAAAATAGCCTTACTTCTTATAATAAGCAGCTATCTGTAGTGTAAGTAAGTGTATCTATCAGTGAAAGTCCCGTCAAAATCGGTTCCGACGTTTTGGAGATTAGCCGGAACAAATAGACAGACAGCAATAAGTGTATTATGATGACGAAATGCAACGACGCTGCACTCGCTAGCCCGCGCGCTGTTTGTGGTGGCGGGCGAAGGGCGTGACTCCCGCGCGTCCCCCGACCCGCGCCCGCTCCCTGTGTGTTACGCTTAAGGAAGGATTAAAAAAAACATCAAACGAGTTATGTATTTATCAAAATACTATTGTTGTGTTTGGGTGGATTTACAATGCATTCGAAAAATCACGTTGAGGGCATAAAAAAATAAATATTGCTCGTATCGTAACTTTTTGCATTTGCAGGTAGGTAGGTTTGCATAAGGTCTAACTATTCATACACGAAATATTTTCAGGGAATCATCTAACGGCTATAACGAAGCCATTTCAAGGGATATTTTTTTTTATCTGAGTATATTTTTATAAAAACAAATAATTTAAAATTACTTGACCCACAAAATAAATACTAGATCCTTACTTTTGAACATCCATTACGCTCGTTTATTACGTCGTATTTACCTAGTGTCATTGTTAGAATATGGGAGTAAAGGTTTTATGCAAAAAGTTTCAAAAAATTTTAGAATTATAATAATTTCGTAGAAAAAAAAACCTCGAAATATTTTTTTTTTTCGTTGACTTTACGACTTATAGAAGTTACTCTTAAAATATTTCGTGTATGAAAAGATAGACCTTATATAGTCTTGTTTTATAATGTGCTTTAACCCAAATATACTCAAACTCAATAGATTTTTAATAATAAAATGGATACTTCTATAAAAATCATCAACTTCTGTGAAAAAAATACTACTCTTCACTTTTACCGGCAAAAAAGTCGAATACTCGACATATGAAGTAGATTGTAATTTATTATTTACGTTTATCCATATTTATAACTTCCTAGAAAAGTAAATAAGAATTTCTTCGTAAAATAAATAATCAATAAATAAATAAAAATTTAGTATCGAAATTCGTCAACACCATCAAAATATCAAACTGAAGGTAGTTCCGTATGCGTAGGATTTATCCCGCTTCCTCAGTTCATAGCAAACCACGAAGCGGACCGCACGTCGGGTCGTGGGGCTTTTGGGACCGGGACCGCGGTCCCGGATTCCACCTTTAAATACAATAATTATTTTTGAATAGTATTTTGGGACCATATAAAATAAGAAGTTAAAGTACAGTTACAAAAAAGGTGATATAATACATATTTTGATCAACAAGTACATGAATTATCAGTACCGGTACAAAATAATGGATAATATTATTTAGTAGCACTTATAAAAGGATAGTTGTAGCTATAAAATAAAATAACAATATCATGTACCTATATGAGAAGAGAGAGAGAAGTATGAAGAATATGATTTGCGTGCACGTGGTACTATCTCTCTCCCACACATCTATTGCGCAGTCACTTCTTTTTCTTTATTAGGCTCAATTAAAATAAACTTTATAATAAATTCAATCATACGTTTGCTAATTACCAAGTATAAATGTTTCTTTTTTAACTTTCGCGATTTGTATATGTTATGTGTTATATGTTTTATACAGGCTGCCATTTTTTAAATAAAATAAATATTTTATCGTTTTATAAAAATACTTTTTTTTAGTATAACTTCTAAATCTTTTGCAGTAGTTTTTGCGTGATGCGCGTACAAACATACAGACAGGAAGACAGACAAACAAAGATTCTAAAAACTGTTATTTTTGCTTCTGTTGCTCTAATAAAGACCACATATAATTTTATTTTTCATTATCTTCATTGTTCTGTACATTGAAGATATTGAAAAGTAACAGTTTTGTTATACTATACGTATAGATCTATCTGCATCACCGACTCGTCTTGAGCAAGCAATATATTATTGACATACACGAGTCGGCAAATATTATTTATTTAACCCAAGACTTACGAAACGTCGTGGTCGGTCGTATTTTCATCCCAAAACACAGAATCTAATAGTAGGTTCTGCCGAGCCTTTGAAGATATAGACCTAAACGTTTATTTCTGACACAAGCATACATTATCTATTCATATACAAGAGTAAATTGAATTTAAAGCTAAGACGAAACGTCGTGACCGTTTCTGTTTTACGTCCCAAGTGTCTAAGACACAGAATATCTTATACCAGTTCCGAAGTCTGTGCCGACACGAAAACTACTTTTGGGGGTAGTTTTGTAAGCGCATGTACTGTCACTTCTCTTGCTACTGTGTGTCAGTAGCAAATACTGGAAGAGCACAAGTCTATCAATTTCGGCACATAAACTAGGGAGCTTATGTAGATGGCGAAATTCTTTACATAGCTAAGTACATTTTGTGGACATAAGGACAGACATGCATAATGCCTAGACTGTATTATATTGAAACTAAATAATAACACATATCGTTAGTTAGGTTTTAACTCCCATGTGATGGTGGGCGAGCCTATTGACATCAATTAGGCACGAATCCAGACTGCGTGGATGCTACTGAGAAATTCGTGATGGAAAGCCCAATAACACTAGGTCCGACTTGGGAATCGAACCCTAGACCTCATGCTCAGCAATCGTGCTTGCAGTTTTAACTAATATTTAGAGATTTTTCCGGACGGTCTGCGCATTGACTAAGAGATAATAAACAAATATTAAAGTTATTTTCATTCTTAACAACTGTACGAAACATGAGCGGTGCTAGTTAATAGATAAGGAAGGGAATCATCAATAACATGGAATGAAGAGCAAACAAGGATTCATGATCTTCTGAGCCGAGCTACGTGTTGAAAATATCATCGAATGAAATTAAAATACGCTGGTTTATTGAATAGGATACTAAACGCATACAGGTAGAATGGGTAATATCCTATCCTATTACTATTATAAATGCGAAAGTTTTTGAGGATGTATGTTTGTAACTAGAAATACTGACAAATACCGAACTTCACTGGTAATACATAAATATTGTGATAATCAATAAAAAAAACTATCGACAATCGAAACCAAAACGCGTGAAATTAATAACGTAAGCACAAATGTTTCCGACACTTGACAAATGTTGGCCACACATTAATTACGACAGAACGTCACATTCATGATAGCCGATACAAAAATAATAATAATCTTGTTAACTACCTACGACTGGAATATTCGTTCAGAAACAGGATCGATTAACATCAAAAAACATTTTTTGGTTAAAATTTTCAAACAAAATGTATGGGAAAAGTTTTTTGCAATTGCTGACTGTTTTAGTACCTACTCCAACCTGCGTTGGTTCCTTTATTAGTATTAGAAACAGGATCGATTGGGATCAAAAAAATGTTTAGTATAAAATGGCCATTTTCTTGCTAACTGTACAATTCTTCAGAAATCTGTGAATGGTGATCAAAATTTCACAACAAAAAACTATGGATAGTCCATTTTCGTGAAGCTGCAACGGTTTAGGTAGTTCCACTTACTGCTCTGTTTAAAGTTTCCATCCTGTATACAACGGTAATAACCTGCTGGACACTGAATGATTCCATGAATATTATGAATTAATCAGCAGAGTAGCTTCACAAATATGGAAATCATTGAACACAAAACTTTTAATTTAGTATTATCACTTGATAGAGGATATTTACCATGTTTATTCATTATATTTAGTTCCCAATATCTCAGCACTGTTTAATGTTGGGCAACAGTGCCGAAATATCGGCAACACAATTTTAATAATAAACCCAAATCGTTTTAAACGTCTGGCTGACGTAGTTCCACGTAAAAGACGCGACAATAACCTACTATGTTCCGATCCCTCCAAAACAGCACTAATGCGCAAGAGTGTCTACTGCATGGCTTCGGTCATTTATAATAAATCACCCAAGCAATGGTAAGAAATGCCGCTGTCATTATTCAAAAACAGACTGCGAAGCTTTTTAACGCATAAAGCATACTATACTGTCAGCGAATTCCTTACTGAAAAATAATTTTGAACAAGTCTTGTCTATCTATACTGTAATATAAATTGTGTTGCAGTGGTTTAGATAAGTTGTGATTTAAAAGTATTCAGTGTATCTATTAATTGCCTTTATTGTTTTAGCGTCGAATAATAACTTTTGCATGCCTGTTGGTAAAATAGGACTGAACGTACCTTTTATCTCCTCTATGCACTTTTATCTGCACTATGTATATGCAAAATAAAAAAATACTTACCTAAACATGGTAAATATCCCGTCTCAATTGTTAATGATAATGTTACTGACCATGACAGTTTAATCTATACTAATATTATAAAGCTGAAGAGTTTGTTTGTTTGGTTGAATGCTAATCGCATAATCTCAGGGACTTTAGGGTTGGATATCCCATTTCTCGTGGAAGGCTACAGGCAATAGAAGCGAAGCATTATTGAAATATGTTGTAAAAACAGGGAAAAATTCCTTTTGAGAGCTTCCGTTGCGTGCGCTGAGTAAACGGTTAACGTTACGCAAGAATCATGTATGACGCAATTGTTCCTCTTAAAAATTTAAAAATAGTCCGCGATTGCTTATGTCTTATCTTTTAAGGTTTTATGGTAATAAAATTTGTTATAAAATAAATCATTATTTGCAAAGGTGTTTTATAAACATGGTGGCAAAAAATTGCTTTTACATCATTTGATTTCAATCAGATCTTAGGAGATATCATAGTTTTCAAATAACTCCGCAACAAAATGATGATCAAGTACTGCGCGCGCATTTTTATTATGCGGAATGATGTGTGTGATGTGCTTCTTTAGAATTGTATTAATTATTGGTGCCTACGACCCACTCTCTTCCAACCCTCCCTCTCTCTCTCTTATGTGGAACAGACGAAGTTGCGTGTGTCAGCTAGTACTACTACTTATAAGCCTATTTAGTTGTTCGATTTAATTTAATAATTTAAGGGACAGTTATTTTTAACCAATTACCTACAGTCGGAGGGAATTATGACCCTTCTAATTTAATACCTCCAAGCTACATAATTCTATTCTAGCATTTGATATTCTCAGGAATTTTCTCTCGTGTAGGTCAGAAATCAAATTATAATAATTAATTTAATATTGTTAATTTTGACATCTGTATCATAAAACTCAACAGCACACCAGCATTTTGCTTTGCAGTGCCCTGACAGGGTTCATGTACAAAACCGACAATAATATGTAAAATGTGTAATGTGCATGAGAGTAAATAAATAAATAAATAAAAATAAGTAAGATTTACTAGTCTAGGTCGGATTATCGCAGTAGTGAGTCTTTTCTCACAAGTTCGACTTATCGAACTACTTTATTATCAGAATGTTTTAACGCGTCGATATTTAAAGGAGTTGGATTCATTTCTTTGCGCACTGAGACTAATGTTGGGACTTTCTATTGAAAAATATTAACATATCACGAACCGGTAGAGAACTTTTGTCAGTAAACCACGGATCATCCTCATCATAATCAGCCCATAGTGTTTTAAACTGTCAAGTTGACCTTCACAACCTGGTTGAGGCTAGCGTAAACCAGAGACGGCACGGCAAGACATTTAATCTTTACCTAACGTAAATTCATACGTAGCTAGTAGTAACAAGATACAAATTACAATGTTTAGCCATCGGTCCCAAGGCATTAAAGGGGATTGCTGATGTATTTCCGCTTGCCCCACCACCCGTGGATGATTGGGATTGATTAAAATAATTAAAAAGTGTTCCCGTTAACCCCCACCGTATGTTTGAGTAATAAAATATTACTCAAAAACATTGCATGGGATCGAGTAGTGTTAATACAGTTGAGCTACTTATGGACCGTAACCTTACGAACAGTACCAGGCTGGCATTAATTGAAGAATGTACTTATTACTAGAAGGCCCTACCTATACCCAGAATTATTAAAATGCATACCAACTTGAGCTCATGCCAGCCTGGTACTTTTTGGGGAACATATGTGTCATATTATATGAGGAGGATATTATGCAGGAGAATAGCACAGCCCAGGATTAGGATTACGTCACTACTTGGAACTTTGAGCCGTTAAATCTATAGTTTATGAAGGACATTATGGTACTTATTAAAAGACGAAAGCCTCAAAATTGACAGTAGGCGCTAGTAAACCTGAGCAATGTTTTGAGCTGTCAAAGATCTACAAGTGACAGTCCGGACTAACGGTTTATAATATCCATTACATACCAAGCCCCCTTAGTGTAGGGGTCTGGTCTCTGGATGGGATGGACGGGGTCATTCATCCACTGACCGACCACGGCATGCTGTGGTTAATCCATGACCTGTGCGATTGTTATTGTTCTGAAGTGGCCGCATTAAAGTCACAAAATGTAATATTCAAAGCTACCGTTATGTTTAACCGACTGAATGTAAGAGGGAGAAGGATTTTTCTTGATGATTATGAACCGGGGCGTCAGACAGCGGTAAATAACGCGAAGTGTATGCGTCGGCCTGACCTGTATACATTTACATACGATTAGTTGTTCAGCTACCAACCGAGTTGATTCGATTTGGTTTCTTCTGAATAACGACCCTCTTGTAAGTTTGCGGTTGCCATCTTTGTACACAAAGGTATGTTTGTTTTATTTTTTACTCATTGTTATTTTTTAGAAAGTTTTTTTTTTATTTTTGTTTTTTTTTTCAGCGTTCTGTATCCTGTTGTGAATTGCTACCAATACAAACGTACAAGCGCGACTTTTTCAACTCAGTGAGTTGAAATACGGAGGATGTTTATTAACTATCACATATAGTTTAAAAGGAAAGTTCTCAATCTAGGTACAAATAGGTATTTATATCTTTATCGTAGATCCTATGTTTATTTATAAGTCCACACGAATCAAGGCGCAGATATAGCTAGGTTTATATATTTTTATAGTAAGTAAGGATTTCATGGCAAGTTCCAACCATTTCTAGTAACTAAACTAACCAAACGATTGAAATTCTAGAAACACTTATCCCGATAGACCCGTTAGTGTTCCAGCATTAGACGTGTTTACATTGTGATAGATCTGAGTGTAATTAGCACAGATGTTAAGGCATCGGAATAGCTGTAGCCTAGAATGTTAACCAACTCTACACTATTGCCCCTACAATCTAGGACAAATTACGCTACCAAAATAAGCGCTGTTACACCGTTTCAGAGTCAGCTGTACTGAGCAATAGTAATTTGTGGAATTATGTCGAATTCACTTACATTTCTGCCCGCTTTGTTTGTAGGAAGACCGTGAAGATAAAAGGACGGAACATAATTATAACGTTGGTTTCTGTATTTGAGATTTTATCTATATACGAATAATTCAATTTTTAATGCCTTAGAAAAAGTTATGCTTCAGCGAGTAATGTGAAATAATTGCTTATTTTTCGCGTTAAAATGTGTGTTGTCTAAGAAAAGTTTTTGGGAGGACCGCTTAACTGTTGGCCTAATAGTTATCAGGCTACGGTAGTCTACTGCTTGACATGGGACTCTCCAAACGCTCGCTATTCAAAACGAGTTCAGCTGCTACCAGCCGCTCTGCGAAGATCGTCGCTCTAACTAGACTGGAGGGCGTCGTACCTTACGTTTACCGATAGGCGGTCCCCACTCAAGAACACGTTTACCCCACCAGTCAGATCGTCCGGTTTTACAGCCCAAGTGGCCGTAACCTTGATCATTTTAGAAATTCAACCACTCCTGAGGTAGGCGTCCCCCATTCCTTCCACTTCTCACGATGGTGACGTCACGTCACGACACGTCCCACCATCTTCTTTTCGTTCTACCGCGACCCCGTCTAGCTGTTTCAGGGCTCCAGTCTTGCGATATTCGGGCCCACAGCCGTGCCGCTATCCAGCTGACATGGCCTGCCCAGTCCCATTTTAGTCTGGGAGCTTTATAAGCTACGTCGGGAATTTGCGTTCAGGAGCGCCATGTGGTGTTAATTATTTTTACATTCAGTATGCTGCGCTCCATCGCTCGTTGGCAAATCTTGAATTTGGACTTCTGGACGTTAGTCAAAGACCAAGTCTGTGCACCATATGTCAGAATGGGGAGAATACACATGTTCATTGGCTTGCGTTTTAAGGGGATAGGTAAATCGCCCTTGAATCGCTCTTTCATGGACCAGTAGCTCTTCCAGGCATTTTCGTGCGTATTGCTACTTCTTTATCTTGCCTCGCCTGGAAGGAGACTGAGAGCTAATGAAGACAAAAGTACAATTTCATCAGCGAAGCGTAGATTTGTCAACCTCTCCTCACCGAGACAGATACCTCTCTCTTCCCGGGCGGTCGCCAACATTCTAAAGACTTCTAGGGTACTGGTAAATAGCTGTGGAGATGGCGGGTCGCCCTGTTTGATTACCTTTAGGATTCTGAATTGCAGACCTGTCCGTTCTAATTTTATAGCGGCTGCACTGGCCGGTATACATATTTTGTAAAAGACGTATTTATGTAGATTCTTCATTTTGATTGCTAAGAGCGTTAAAGATGGCAGAGTGCGTTAAACCATCGAATGCTTTAGAATAGTCCACACATGCAGGGTAAAGTGAGATATTGCATTCTAAAGATTTTTCTATTATACCGGGTGTAAACAGACCCTTCACATAGCCGTCAACCAAGCATTATGTACATCAAACTAAGTAACTTTACGCAAAAATTATTGTTGGGAATCGACTTTTTATTTTGGGGTGAAAATCACGTTTTACGGTAGAACTCGATGGAAAGCACTCAAAGCATTGTGCTGATGGATGGATTGAATAGTCGTGGAGGTGTGTAAAGTAAAAATCTTACATTAAAAATATGTATTTTAAAAAAAAACTTGTGAAAAAGTAGGAACTTTGACCCCCAATATCTCCGTAACTAGAAGGTTCCCAGGTATGGTCTAGAACAAACAAATTATTGCAAAGACGGGGAGAACAAGTGCCTTTCGGATATGTTAAGAGTCTATTTACACCCTTTATGTTTGATGGTATGCAAGTGGTCGGTGGTAGAAAGTCCGGGAGTAGGCTTCCGGCCTACTTGTTCAGGGCTTCTGTGCTAACGCCATCTTCGCCGCATGACCGGTTGTTCTTCAATTTACTTAGTACAAAGTGGACTTCGCCGCCAGAAATGGGTGGAGTGGTGTCTGGGCAGAAGTAGCTAGATGTGTCCTGTTATGGAAGGTCTATCGGAAAATAGGGATTGATAAAATGTTGTGCATATTATATCTATAATTTTGTCTCTGTTGACTTGTTTATTGCCGTTACTATCTTTTAGATTTGTAATCCCCGTTTTACTATTTTGTATTCCTTGCTTGCCTATTTTAAGGGAACGATTCTTTTGTAATGCATTTTATACTATTATGTTGTTATAATTTCTAATGTCTCTTCAGATGCTACGTTTTACTTCCTTATCCTTTAATCTGTAGTTTAAATCTCTCTTTTCTGTACCCAAAGTCTCTGATCTATAAGTTGCAAAGTGTCGTGTGATAATTGTTTAGTTCTACTTTTGGTTTGCTTAACAACCTTACTTGCCTTTTTTATACTATTTATTATTTCGCTAAACTGTTGGTTTGTATCATTAACATTAACGTCTTTGATGCTTTTTTGTTGAAGAAACTATTTCCTATGTATAACTAACTGGCAACTGCATCCTCTCTGTATTAAGTTATTAATAAAAAGAAAAGGAACTTGTCCTGAAGCAAATAAGTGCAAACAGTGAACAATATATGACATCATTCATTATTAGAACAAACGCTTCAGTAAAGCTTCCATTTCCCGGCTGTCACTTATGTGGGGCATATCGTTAGTGTCTTATTATCCGGTCTAGATGCCTGTAGTGTGTAGCCAGTTCTCTGTAGCACTATCGTGGCAGGAAATTGGATGTCATTGCACAAGCTCTGCTGACTTCCTGCCATGTGTGAGCGAGGTGATAATCTATATTGTGGCTATAGGCATGTGGTATGTGGCTATATATATGTGGTAGGTTGTGTCTAATCTAGAATACAGATAGTCGAATTTCTCGGTGTCTGGTTTTTGACCTACATTTCTGCTGTTCGACTGATTTCTGTGGGATTATCGTGTTAGTCACAAATCACAGAATCGCTGCGCTGCGAAGGTATCATCAAAAGAAGGCAATTTTAATACAAATTGCAGTCTGTATTTGTATGAGTACCATTGACGAATCGAATTGTACATTTGAATGAGGATTACAGTTCGAAAGCGTTACCATTTATTTTCAGTACGATTTTATGTTTACTATTGTACGTTTGTTGACGCTACAACCGAAGCGATATCGTGCTCTGCCGTACTCATCAATCCAAGAGTTGTTTTTTGGATTGTGTGTGTAGCATATTATCAAGAGTTTAACAATACAAAACATAACTTGAGCACAAAACGATACTATGAACCTGGCTACACGTGTGTCGGATCAGCACTCTATCGACAATAATGAGAATCTTTATTGTTCGACGATCGATCTCTTTATAATTCTGTTCGCTATTCTTTTTTGCGCTCGAATATATTTCGTTGTTAAGCTCTTAAGGCATTAAGTCAGGATTTTGTACTGAAAAGCATCTGACAATGGGAGAATATTTAATAACTTGGCTCCAATTCTTGGCTTCTATGTTATCCAAAAATAGAGCTGGAACTCTAACATTGTTACAACGTGCCTAGCTCGATACCACACTATGCACATAACACGCACACAGCAACCTACAGTCATTTTTCCCACAAGGCAAGAACAATAGTATCCTACTTTAGCGCCTAATGTATCTCTTACATTTTCGTCTTTATTTCGTAAAAAATAAGCATAATATCATGCCGCGTTGATAACCACTGGTATTAGAAATAACAGCAAGTACATGTGATTTAGAACTCTGTTATTACTTTACAATAATAGATTGAACAACAAAATCGATATAATTTTCTTGTATGTAGGTAGGTAGGCACATTACCCGCAATAGAAAAAATAGACATCCCTAATATTGACAGGCGATAGTAAAAAATGGCGTACTTAATAGTCGGAAACTTAAAAGTAATAATTATTGTTCCAAAAACTCCCATTACAAATAATCATTAATTCTTATTTAAAAATATTTTATGCCGTTCAAGGTTTTGAGACACAAGTAATTTATCAAGAGTACTGTCCATGGCTAATCTCCTTTATCCTGTACTCCACAAGATCATAATTCAACAGCAGCACGGTTTCGTTAAGCGCCGGTCGACAAATACTAATTTATTATTATTTTCTAACTTCTTGTTTGATTGTGTTGACAGCCGTGTACAAGTAGACGCAGTGTATACGAACGACGTAAGGCTTTCGACAAGGTAGACCATCAAATACTACTAAATGAAATAGAGTTCAAAGGAATTCGTGGTAATCTTCTGAAGTAGTTTACATCTTATATTACCAACCGCAGTCAGAGGGTTGTAATCAATGGTCACCAATCTAACATCGCACAGGTGACATCTGGTGTGCCTCAAGGTACTTGGTCCCCTAATGTTTATTTTATATATAAATGACATCAGCCAATGCTTTCGCAATACCAAGTTTTGATTATATGCCGACGACCTCAAGGTATATAGAGCCATACGAAAAATAAGTGATTGCCTTCTGCTGCAGCAAGATCTGGACCGACTATCCTGTTATTGTCAGGAAAATAAGTTGCAACTAAGTTTACCCAAATGCAACTTCTTAAACTTCACAAAAACTAAAACCAAAATAACAACTATACATACACGTTGTGCAATGGCCGCTTGCTTAATTTGATTCCATTCGAGATCTCGGCGTTATCCTTGATTCTAAGCTGTGCTTAGCCTACATGTAGGAAAGATTGTTAATAAAGCCTATCAAATATACGGATTTGTAATGCGTTCAACAGTCGGTTTTAAAAAAAAACCTTCTTCATATATTTGCTTGTATTAAGTCTCTTACGCTCTCAACTGGAGTATGTCGTGTCCGAATGGAGTCCTTATTATAAAAAGTACGTTGAAATGATTGAGTGTGTCCAATACAAATTCTTGAGTACTATGCATTATAGATGTTCCGGATATTATTTGCCATATCAAGATTTACTTGCTAAGTATAAGCTAACAACACTTGAAAATAGACGTACTTACTTAGAAGCCATGAATTTATATAATATTGCTCGAAATAAATTTGACTGTATTGAACTGCGGTTCCTAGAACGGTCCACAAGCGAAAGATGCGCGCTGCAGAGGGCACTTGCAAGTTCAATTCTGACTTGCGTTCGCCTGTTCGAAGAATGGTCGATTCCTACAATACAATTTTTGAACATATTGATATTATTACATCTTCTCCCTATAAGTTTAAAAGTCTTCTTAAGGAGTTCTCTTGAATATTTATACACCATTAAATACAGTTTTTTTTTTTTTACATATTGTTTGTACTTTGTATTTGTAACCTGGCGATTATTTTCACTGTTCCGTATACTATAGTTAATCTGTGAACAGCGTTGTGGGCTGCAATATTGTCTATAAGTTTCGAGTATTTCTTATTTCTATGTTTTATATTGCAGATGTTTGTTGAAATAAAAATAAAATAAAATATCTGCCTCATGAATAAAAATTAAATAAAATATCTCCTAGTTACGCGATACTAGGTATAATGATTGACTGTCCGAGCACTAATACTTATATTGTGTACACTTAGCAAAAATCAAAGTGATGTTCTAGTAAAACTTCCTTTGTAACTTTAAGATAAGAGGAGAATATTACCTTCTTTTCAAAGTTGCTTAGTTCTCAAAAGTACATAATTTGTGCTAGTGACTGTACATAGCGAGTGCATTGTGACGGCAAACGGCTCGTCATCTCGCCGAGTAACTCGTATCATGTAAGGCGAGCAACTATCACGCTTCATCATCATCTTTCTCTTGCCCTTAACTATCACGCTTCATGCTAATAAATTGTCACTATAGGGACTGTAGGTAGTAGGGTGGAAGTATTGGGCTTCACTTCGATATGCTGTTCTTTTACGATAATATTACGTCTCATTATCGACGGCCTCATAGTTAAATTTCAATTCAGACCCTCAGATAATTATCATGTTTTAGGAACACAAACCCAATGTTGTTAGTTATGAACTATACGACAAAGTTCGATTTCCAATGAAACTAATTTTTTGATCCTTTTTAATTCAAACTCGATCATCAGAAATCAATTAAGGCTCCATCAAACTTTTTCATGTCGTGTTGATTGACTATTACTCCAATTTTGTCCGACCAGTAAGTTGCTTCCTGGACAGCAGTAACTGCATAACGCTAAAATAAAGTTTTGATTATGTGACAAGCAAGTAAGCCTATGAATTTCTCGGACATGTCCGGACATACTCCGTTAGGCTCGTACATCATGTGGGCAGATGATAGGTTTCGTGCTATGAAAACATACTGGGTGCGATACACTGTTTCTAGCAAACTAACGAATTACTTGAGATTACAACTTAACACAATAACATGGGGCATAATGAATCGGGTATAGTTCTAAGACATCTCAACTCCGCTGCGATCAGACATTGACTGTCGCCCTCGCCTCGAGTTGAACATCAGGGCTCTGTAGAAGCACGCTATATTGTGACTGGTAAGTAGGTCACGTGATGTCACCACTGCACACAGGCGCGCTTTCCAATTCATTTTATGTCCGTGCTAACGACCGGATCCGACATATTCAATTATTAACCAATCGACAAATTATCTTAACGTTATTTAGTAAGAGACATTTAGCATCCAACAAAGTAAAAGTCTATTTAAACTATTATAAATAATATTCTTTCATTACATTCCAGAGTTAAATGCTGCGAGATCTTCTTCGAAGCTCTGAACGTCCCTGCTTTATGTGTAAAACCTCAAGGTTTCTTAGCAATGTTTGCAGCTGGTTATACCACAGGAGTCTCCGTAGACCTGGGTGAAGATAACACAGAAATTAGCCCACTCTACGAAGGCGGCTCCATCACCTATGCTAACGTGATAACCAATATAGCTGGATGTGAAGTGAAGAAATATATGAAAGATTCCCTGAAAAACCGAGGCTACGACATTGATCAATTTGGATTGCATGCAAGCAACAAAATACTGCATGAGCTTTGGAATTTCATGTACATAACTCCGAACTGCGGTGTAACGAAGCAGCAATATAAGAAGGAGTACACGCTGCCGAATGGTGAGGTGATAGACGTGAGCGATGAGGTCTACATGGCTGGTGAGATGTATTTCCAACCAGAGGCGGTTCTGGGTGAAAAGTCTGATAAACTGCCTATACAGGAAGCTATAGTGACTTCGATCTTGAAAGTTGAACCAGACCTACATTCTGAGATGCTCGATGCTATTGTGATTCATGGAGGGCGGATGACGATGCCGGGGTTCATTAAGCGATTAACCCTAGAGCTAAGGACAATATTAAAAAGAAATGTGATTATATTAGAACAGACGGAAACCTTCGCAGTGGCTTGGATGGGGGCCTCTGTGTTCGCAGGAATGACGGGGGCTCCGCGGCTTTGGGTGCTTAAAAAGGAGTTCGAAGAGCACGGGGAGAGGATTGTAAGGAAAAGGTTCTTATAAGGTTCGTGTTAAGTTTTATGTTTAAAATAAATATATTATGCTATTTATTGTTTCTTTTTGTTTATTTTTTATTTTTCAATAAACACTGATACACTATTTCACAAACGCAAACATACCACACAAACCATCGTGGGTTTAACAGTGGTATGTATGCCAGACACGGCAACTCGATCATGTTTTGTCTTCATTTTAATTAGACTTTCGCATTTCGAATCCCATGCCAAAAAACAAAAAAATGTCTAAACAAGTTGCAGTGTTTTTGAACAAAAAACAAACAAGAAACTAGCCCTTTTTTTTTTTTTTTTTTTTTTTTTTTAGGATGGGAAATCATCAAATGACCCCCCCCGCTCTGGGCGGAGCGGAAGGGAGTGTCAGACTTGTACTGACTAAAACCCATCCATGTTCCTTCTTTGCCCTTTGTGTTCCAGGGCCGCGGTATCTCTTTCGAACAGTCCCGCAGCCCTGGCAGGCATCGGCCCGTGCGGACCCTTTGAGGCGCGCGTGGAACACGAACGCGCCGTCGACACGGCCTGTCGTCATAAGACGGCCGGACGGCGAGCTAGCCCAAAACTCGCCGTCCACAGGCCCGCGCCTACGGTGGCCGGGGGCCACCACGTGACCCCCGACGCCCAGGGCGTCTCCCGCGGCGGCTGGGACGTGAGGCTCTTTCCCTCTCACGTTCCGCCACCTCCTTCACTAGCATGACTGCTTCGCAGAAGGAGGTGACGGCTTCCCATTCCCTCTCGCTCCGGACCATGGCTTGAACCAGGGCCGGGCGCGAGAGGTCGCCGCCGCCAATCGCCTCTACGAGGACACGGCGCTGCTCCGCCCAAGCAGGGCAGGCCTCCACAGTGTGCTGCACCGTGTCCTCCGGACGATCCTCACAGTGGAAACACCCGGGCGTTTCCTCCCGCCCGATTCGGTGCAGGAACCTCCCGAAACAACCGTGTCCGGTGAGGACCTGCGTCAGGCGAAAGGTGAGGGCGCCGTGGCGCCTCTCTAGCCACTCCTCAAAGAGGGGACTTATCGCCACTATGGTGGCGTGCCCTGCACGGGGTTGCGACAGTCGCTCTCTCCATGTCACCATGAGATCGCGCCGGAGGTCTGTCCGCCGAGCGGTGATTTGCCGCGGCAGCGGAGTTTCCCCCCGACGTAGTGCCTCCGCGCGCCATTCGTGAAGGCGTGCGAGGACTATCGCCTCCAGATCCCATGGCGGCAATCCGGCAAGGAGGCTCGCCGCCTCACCGGAGATCGTGCGGTAGCCCCGGACTAGCCTTAGGGCTATCCCCTTTTGGGGCGCGTTCAGGTAGCGGGCGGCTTGCCGCCTCAGAGAACGCGCCCACACCGGGGCCCCGTAAAGGGCCATGGACCGCACGACCCCCGCGTAGAGCCTCCGGCAGGAGGCGTTTGGACCCCCCAGGTTGGGCAGGAGCCGCTTGAAGGCAGCCCCGGTCCGTTCCAGTTTGGGGGCCAAACGTCGGAAATGCTCCACGAAGTTCCACCGGCTGTCAAGGACGAGTCCCAGGTACTTCAGCGTCAACCCGACGCCGATGGAAACCCCTCCTGCCGTCAGTAGGGATCCCGACGGTGGCGCATTCCGAGGCCCATGAAAACACATGGCCTCGGACTTGTGCAATGCCACCTCGAGACCCAATTGCCGGATCCTCTCCACGACTATCGCAACCCCGCGTGTCATGTTTTCGGCCGCCGCCTCGTGCGACCTCCCTTGTGCCAGTACCAGCGTGTCGTCAGCGTAGCAGACTACGCTGACGCCGCTAGGGAGGTCGGCGCGCAGCACCCAGTCGTAACCGATGTTCCACAAGGCCGGTCCCAGAACCGATCCCTGTGGAACACCGCACGACATCTCTCGCCGGTTCCATTCTCCGCTCCGACCGGGGTAGATGACGGCCCTATCCGTCAGGTAATCCCCGACCACACGACGAAGGTAGGTCGGCACCCGGTGATACCGGAGTGCCTCCCCAATGCAGCTCCAGGGCATGGAGTTGAAGGCGTTGGCGATGTCAAGAGACACCGCCAATACAACCCCGCCCCGGGAAACCGCGTCCCCCGTCGTGAGGGCTCTCACGCGCATGATGGCGTCCACCGTCGAGCGCCCCTTGCGGAAACCAAACTGGTGTTCCGCAAGATCCGGCCCCATCCCCGCGAGGTGCCCGGCGAGGCGGTTAGCAATAACTCTTTCAAAGAGCTTGCCCACCTCGTCGAGCAACACGATGGGCCGGTATGCGGACGGAGAGTCCGCAGGGCGCCCTGGCTTCCGGATGAGGACCAGCTTCCCCGTCTTCCAACGAAGCGGGAACTGGCCTCTCTCCAAGCATGCGCTTAGGAGCCCTTCCAGTCGGGGCCCGAGAGCCTCAGAGGCCAGGACCCAGGCTTTGCCAGGCAAGCCATCGGGTCCCGGGGCGGTATTTCTGGCCTTCAGCCTGCGTACCGCCACTCCCAGGTCTACCTCAGTCACCTCCGGAACGTCGTCATCGGTGTGGTCCGCGTCCGGCACCGCAAGCGGCGGCGGAGCCATAGGCGGGGGAGGATGCCTCCCTCGCGAAGGGAACAGAGCGCTCACCACGTCCTCCACGAGCTCAGGCCGGAGACTCTGCGTCAGCGGGGGGGCCCGGGTGCGGAGTTTGTCCCGCACCATCTTGTAAGGGCGCCCCCACGGATCTCCGTTCAGAGACTCCAGCATCTCCTCGCGGGCCAGGTTCTTGGCCCGCCGGACAGCCTCTTGGAGGGCGGTCTTCGCCGCTCTGTACCCCTCGTAAAGCTCCGCCTCAATGGCTGCCGCATCCGGAGGGCGGATGCGGAGCCTGCGATGCCTGGCGTACCGGTGCCGCGCGGCAACGCACGCCTCACGCAAAGACGTCAGCTCTCGCGACCACCAGTACACCTGACGTCGGGCGCTTCCTGGCCGAACTCGGGGCATTGCCACGTCGCAAATCTCGGACATGGCCTCCTGGAACCAACTCGCCTCGTTGTTGATGTCGGCAGGCCTGGCCGGTGATGACACCCAGGCCTGCACGATCGAGGCTTCCAGGAGGAGCTCCCGGTCCAGCTGCTTCAGCGCCCATCGCGGACCACTCGGGGCCTGTAGGACCGGCGCGCTTGAGGTCTGAGTGGAGACGTCGAACCGGATGTACCGGTGGTCGGAATAGGTCTCCACCCCCTCCATGACGCGCAAGTCAACGACACGCGGCGACAGGGCGGGGCTAGCGAACGATATGTCCACCACCGACTCACCCTGCATCCGCACGCACGTGGGGACAGAACCCCGATTTAGGACGACCAGGCCTGTCTCCAGTGCCCAGTCCTCCACCATCCTACCCCGCACATCCGTGTAACGAGAACCCCAAGCCAAGTTCTTGGCATTGAAGTCCCCGAGCACAAGCACGGGGAGTGAATGGCTCCCGATGACGACACTCAACTCCCTGAGGGAGTTGTGGAACTCGGCGAGAGTTCGGTTCGGAGAGAAGTAGACTCCCACTACAACGATCTCCCCGAACCGTGCTGCTACGCACCCCTGACCCTTCCTGACACTCTCAAGGGTCGGGGTACCGGCGGCGGCCGACGCAATTATGGTCACTGAGCCGCTAAGGTCCTCCACCCAGTCATCCCTGGGCGGGACAAAGTACGGCTCAGCGACCACGGCGATGTTAATCGACCACTGCGCCATGCTCTGGATCAACAGATCCTGAGCGCAGGCGCAGTGGTTGATGTTCGCCTGGAGAAGGCGTAATGGGGCCGTTATTGGCACTCCATTTCAGCCCCCTCCCGGGCCCCCTGCGAGGGCCCCGCTGCAGAAGTTGCAGCAGTGGCGGCCGCGGCGGCGACAGTGGCGGCGGCCGCGGTGATGGCGACGGTGGGGGTTTTGGCGGTGGAGGTGGAGGGCCTTCCGTTGCCCCTGGCCTTGGCCTTGGCGGGTGTACCGCAGGCCTTGCTCCCTGCCCGGTGATCGGCCGACTTGCCGGTTGCCGCACATGCAGCGCAGTGCGGCGCGGCGGAGCAAGCCGCGGCCCTGTGACCCGGGCTGGCCGCAGCGGAAGCATAGCCACTGCGGTCCACCTCCGAGGTGCACCGGACCGACACATGGTGCCCCACATGGCAGCGAAGCACCTCAGAGGTCTGGGTTCCAGCAGCTTACCTGCGCCGAAACCCCAGCCCCACCAAGAGCCTTCGGCCCTCCACAATGGCTTTCGCCGCCGTCACAGGGCAGCTTACCGTTACGGTTCGCATGCCCGACAGGTCCGGACGTAAGGTTGCCTGCCTTGACCTGCTCAGCAGGGCACCCACCGGTCTGGTGACGGCGGCCACCACCTCCTCCTCGGTCACCGAGTCGTCCCAGACCCATGATGCGCAGATCTGGCGCAGTTGACCGGGCCTGGACACTCGGGCCTCGTCCGCATTTAGGGACGCTCTAAGCTTTTCTGCCAGAGCGTCCGCGGACGAGCCACGGGTTTCGCCGGGGATCTCCAGCACTCGAGCCCCTGTCGCGGTGACTCTGAGGCGGAGGCCCCCGGTGATCCCGAGCTCCCCAAGATTTACTGTCGCCCTCGCCTTAGCGAGCACGTCGCGGTAGCTCACGCCCCTCTTTTCCGCGTCCGGCTGTAGTGTAATCACTACAGCTGCGGTCTTCGGGGCGCTGAGCCTTGCCGCGACGCTCCGCTCTTTTGCTGACGCTTGCGCTGCCGCTTCCTGGCCTTTTTGGCCGCCTTTTGCTCCCTCGTCTCTCTCCGGCCACCGTGCCACCCGGTCTCGGCCGCAGAAGGCTTAGGGGGCGGGGGGGGCGGCGGTGGCAGCTGTCTCGCGGCTGGCGCTGGCACAGTCACCGCCTTGCCCTTCTTTTGGGCCGCTACCTTGCCCTGCCTCAGGGCTGCCGCCTTCTTGGCCGGAGCCGGTTTCGCCAGAGCCGGCCCTTCGGGGGCCGACGCAACCCTGCTGGAGGGCCGGCCAGACGACCCCGGTGCGGGGGCCGCAGCAGCCGCCCATATGTGGCTACCCTCGGGCCCGGGGGACCGCCCCTGTTTGCCGCAAGGGGGGGGCGCAGGACAATGCCCTCCAGGACGGAGAACCGCGCCTGGAAGGCAGCCAGCTCCTGCCGAACCAGGTTCAGGACCTGGTTCTCAACCGGCACGGGCACGGGCCCGGCTTGGTCCGCTGCTGGCCCCCCATTTTGGGGCGCCTTGCGGGGGGCTGGCCTCGCGCAGGACCGGCCCAAGTCTGCTCGGAGCTTCCTGTTCTCCTCTGGGAGAAGCTCCGTGGCAGCCGGTCAGGCGAGCGACCTCCGCCCGCCAGTTTGGCCACTTCGTTTGACGGGGGCCCCCCATATCTGGCCTCCGCTGACGCCATTGATGGAGGCGATCGCTGCAGGCATGGCCTTATGCCTGGTGGAGGGCTTCTGTTTACAAGAGGACAGCCCTCAGCGCCGCCTCCACCTCCTCGCGAAACCGGCCTTACGCTCCGCCTCAGAGCCGCCCGTCTGCACCCACCTCGTCGCCAGAGGAGCCCGAACGGGCCACCCCGCGACCGGCCACCCCCGGGTGGCGCCCCTCCTCGGCAAGCCGCGCCGACCTCTCGGCGGCAGAGAGGCCTCTCCCCTTGCCGCGGATCCCTCCTCGCTTACTGGTGGGGATCTTGCGAGCCGAGGCCAGCTCTCCCTCCGATGACGACCCTTGGTCGCCCTCCGGCCAGGACCGCTTGCGGAAGAACTTCCCGTTCACCGCAGTGGTCCCGGGCCTCCCGCGCCGGGAGCTCTCTGAGCCTCCCGCGCTCACATCGCTGGATGCGGCGCCGGACTCCGACCCCGCATCCCTCCCCTCCTTTGCTTCGCCGTTATCGGCCGTTTTTTTTTTTAAACAATTTTCCATGTTGTTCCCACGAGTATGGGGGAAATAAAGAGTCCATCTGGGCAGTGCCCCCTGTACCCAGATAAGCCATAGCCAGGCCCGGCAGTGGTTCGCACTAGCAACTGATTTTCCATAGGAACCCGTCAGCCATACATCTCCTCGCGGTGCGCCGCCGCTTGAGATTCGGGGTAACTTTTTATAGAGGTTTTCTACCTCGCGGTCCGGGCGGTTAAGCCAAGACCCTCGGTCCCAATCGAAGCCGCGAGACGTGATCCACGACACTTCAACGGTGGGATTACGATATCGACGGGGACAGTGAACGACTGCGTCCTTCACTGTCTGCTCGGAGGCAGGGTAAGTGCACACCGAGCCCGCCCTTGCTACTCCGCTGTGCCCTCTGCTTTTCAGAGGGTCACGCGGAGCAACGCCCCCTTGGTCCAAAACGGACCCCTCCCATGTCAGAATATTAGCCATGGACAGTAACATTCCCCAAGGAATAAGAATCTCTTCCCATTCCTCGGGGAAGGATACTGCCCACGCCCAGGGTGCACCGGCCCGGCAGCTGCTATTCCCTCCCGACGTATCGAGAGGGACCGGCAGCCATCGGGCACACGAGGAGGAATTCTGACAACGCACCCCAAGAAACTAGCCCTAGTTACGTGCTGATCGTAGACAAAAGCGACGCTTTTCTTCTATGAGAACTAGTTTACGTTAGATTGATTCCATAATCTACACAAACAAAGCCATGACTGACAACTAACTTATAACGAACTAGCTTATGCCTGCGGCTTCGCCCGCGTTGAGTTCAGGAATTGCCCACGGGATCTTACTTCTAGGATAATAAGTTACCTATGTATGTATGTACATACATAGATTTACATGTACTTGCTTATAACTGACTAACTGAAGTTATGCTGCTGTTGTTTGTTGTGTTGTGTTGTCTGCTCATAAACACCCGCCCGCAATAACTTCAGTTTATCCGTGATCATGGTGCTTGCAACAGCGCCGAAATATCGGGAACTCAACAAAAACAGTAAACATGGTAAATATCCCGTTTCTAGTCTAAATAATAATGTTAGTGACCATGATAGTTTAAAATCTTATATGTACTATACATACATATTATTAATATTATAAGCCTATACTGTCCCACTGCAGGGCAAAGGCCTCCCTTCCCTCCTTCCACCTTTCGCGGTCTAGTGCGATTGTAGGCCAATCCTTTGCGAAAGAGTCCAGCTCATCCCGCCATCTCCTTCTACTTTGTCGTTACCTGCTACACACACATATACACACACACACACACACACACACATACTACACTACCTGCTGATACTATACATAGATTACTTATTATCCTAGAAGTAAGATCCCGTGGGCAATTCCCGAATTTCACGCGGGAGAAGCCGCGGGCATAAGCTAGTTAAATTACATATGTGAAATATTGATACCTTGGTTTGAGATTCGATACCGGTGATAACAATCACTGATTAATTAGGAATCTATTTATAGACATAATACTTTTACATAATATTTAATATCAATGTTGCGTATCACGAGCCAACGCGAAAATCGGTGGAATAAACCATATTTACAGATAAGTTTACTAAGAAAAATCCTACCTACTTACTAATAGGTAAATACACCCGCGCCCCGCACGCCCCGCGCAACACTGCGCGCCTTGCGCTCGTCTACGTGGGCTTCGAAGCCCTATTTGACTCTGTTGGGTGATGATTTTGGAAAAACTGATACACATGAATCATAATTTTAATTGAAGAGTGTGTACACCAATTTTCGAGTCAATCGACCCACAAAATATTAACTTTCACAGAAAATTCAACCCCCATTTCACCCTCTTAAGGGTGGAATTTCGAAAAACCCTTTCTTAATGAATAACTACTATTCACACATAATACACCCTCTAAATTTCATGTCTCTGGGACCAGCGGTTTGGACAGTCAGTCAGTCAAGACTTTGAATTTACTCTTCACATAGAATACAACCTCCAAATTTCATGTCTCTAGGACCAGCGGTTTGGACAGTCAGTCAGTCAAGACTTTGAATTTTATATGTATAGATGTTACGAAAGGTTTCCCTCGTAATATACAAATCGAAATCTACAAGACGTAAAATTTATATGGGTATCGATGAATATAAAGTTTTGATGGTATACGAAATAATTTTCACGACTTTGAAAACAGTTGCGAAATCATGTGTATAAAAAAATGTGGTTGGTTGCCACTGTTCATTTTGCTTGACAGGAAGCATGTTCAGGATATTTTGCTTGGTTATCACCCCACAGGGCAGTTAGGACCCAGTCCTCCGCTATCATCGAGCTTGTGCACGGTCTGCCTTGCCTGACGCCTTTTCCCAACTATGTTGGGGTTGGCTTCCAGTCTAACCGGTTGCAGCTGAGCACCAGTAATTTACATTGAACGACTACCTATCTGATCTTCTCGAACCAGTTACAGAGTAAGGTGTGATTGGATAAAGGTACGAGTCGACGACAAGTCGGTACGTATCGGTCCCGTTCGGTGCGGGTAAAATAGTTCTTTAGTTACTGTATTCACACGCACGTAAAGAGGAGGTGCATAGCTGTATATGATTCTTTAGCTATTTTATCGGCACCGATCGCTATGGATACATACCGACTTGTCCGTATTGGAAACCTGTATCTTTGTGCCAGCACCCTCAACCTGATAAGGGGTATCAGGTAAGACTATGAGCAAAGTCTGCCTATCTTCCCCATACGTATGCACACCCTGCAAGCAAAGCCTCGTGTTCATCAATTATCTTGAAAGTGCATGTACTTGTACATATACACTACAGCCAGTCATTGGGTAAGACGAAATGCCAAGTGAATCTCAAACTTCCGTATTTTAAATTAAGACTAAAAATAAAACTATTAGGTGGCGAGACTATGCTCGGGCTTCATCATAGCCGAAAGCTATTGTTACTAGTAGACCTATCCGCTTTATTTCCAGCAAAAGTATCTTGAACGTGCAAACTTCTGGTGACTGATCGAACGAGTACTGTCAACAAAATTGTAAAAAGCCATACGGATTGGGAAATTAATTGTTTAGCAGACAATACGCTCTATGTCAATTTGGTAACCAAATCATTTCCCTATTTATAGGAACCGCGTTGGGCGCGTTGTTCATATAACTAATATTATGATGCAAATACCAGTAGTGGCCTAGTGGTAGCGGCTCCGACTTTCGAGGTCGTTGATTCGAATCCAAGCAAGCTGCTCTGAAAACGGTGAAAGAAAACTTTGTGAGGATACCGGCATATCCTGGAAACAACAAGCCGAAAGCATTTGACATCTACCAACCCGCACTGGGCATGCATGGTGCATTCAGCCCGTTCCTCGTAGAGAGAAGGTCTGCGGCCCAGCAGTGTGATATTATGCTTTTGCAAGGGAATTAGTTGCAGCACAATGGTACGAGGCACATATACTGCTATCCCAGTGTCCGTTCTCCCAATATGTGTGTATTGGAAGCACGGACACTGGGGTAGCAGAGTATCCAATATTCAATACTTTTAAAGTTATGCTAAAAAATATAAAATTTCCCAAGTGTCTATGCATATTTTATATAATTTAAATTTTTTAAAAAATAATAAATTTAAATAATTTAAATCTTTTTGAAATCAAAAAGATTTAAATTATTTGTTTAAATGATTTGTTCCTAGGACGTTATCCTTTATTAATCATAAAACGAAATAAAAAAAAATTGATGTGATGTAAACTGATTTTAACAAAAAAAAAAACTTGTTTCGTACGTTTTCGAATTAAGACAATACCTCTAAGTTTATCTAATCAAGGAACATCGACATTTAATTAGAATAGAGATGCTGAGAGCAATAGGCATGCCGGAAGCAGGCGTGCACCAGTGCAGTATTGCTGATGCCATTGGCACCAGTCAAAGCATCATATCCAGTTTGTGGTCTCGCTATACTGGTCAGGTGGCCGAGCGGCACACAGGGAACATTCGCGTAGCCTCCGTCATTCAAGACCGAGATTTACAAATTACGGCAAGAATACAACCAAACGCTACGACGTGGCAATTGGTTTTAAAGTTACAGTCAGAACACCTGGTCTTTGTTAGCGACCTAACTGGCAGGAGGAGACCACATGAAGTCACCTTCATGCTCGTACACCAATCCCGCTTCTAGCACTACGAGACCGTCGCGGGCAAAGACGAAAATAGGCAAACGGACCTTTTGTTTGGAATAATCGCCAATGGTCTCTGTTGTTACTCTCAGATGAATCCCGGTTCGGCATCCTTCCAGATACACGAAGAATTCGTGTTTGGCGAGCACTTGGACGTGAGACCCGCTTTCGAAATCCCCAGAAAGGTCATCCATGTCAATCATGGTATGGGCAGGACTACGTCTAGGTGGGAGAACTGACTGCGTTTAGATAAAATGCAATTTAACGGCTGCACAATACCGTGATGAGGTACTGGCACTATTATTCCAACCACACCGGTTGCAAATGTGTCCAGATTTAATGCGTAAGCATGATGAGGCCCGCCCAACAACGACTCGAGTGGTAACTCAGCGGCTACAGCAACATGATGAAGCGGCTGTGGACTGGCCCACGCAGTGCCTTGATTTAAATCCTGTTAAGCACGCCTGTAATATGCTGCAACGAAGGTCTTTACGAATTTCTGATCCCCAAGATACTGACTAACGTCTAGTTTGGGGATCACCGTTCAAATTGCTATGTATAATGTACATGATTATAAATAATCTGAATTTTGAAATTTTCCCGAGAATCTGCTGCCGAAAAGTTCACTTTTCATGCATTTTCTTCGGACCTGGTGGTATATGCGAACTTGACAATCTCATTTTGAGCATGAATAATCTTTGCAAATAAACATCACAGGTGCTCATGCTTACAGTTTGTTATTTTTATTTTATACACAATTTATTGTTTAATTTAATTTTGTTTCCTGCTTTAATCACAATAAACAGTAAATCAAATTTTAGCACAATTATACCCTTTTTATTTAAAAAAAAAAACATTATAAAAATAGTTTTTTATTAAATTTTCTGTAAGAGTATAAACTATAAAATTCTGCGCGCTTTGATATAACTCAGCGCTGCTTTAAGATACTCTTTATAGTTTTGTTTAAAAACGTGAATAACTAAAATATGCCCAGACACTTTTGATGTGTGTATTAACAAGCAACATTTTGGGTTGAGTTTACTAGCACAAGTGATATACTCGTATGATGATATACTCGTATGAAAGCGCAAGTCCACACTTATTTCCATACTGATCAGACCTATTTTTGCCAAGGAAATACCCAACAATGGATACAATACAAATCATTTCCTACCCGAGCCAAAACTTTGGAAGAAAAATCAACTTTAAACTGTAGTTGCTAAGGTTTTAAATGGAAAATAAAGAAGATGTAGATTGTGCGTAATTGAATCTAAGTTGCAAAGGGTTCTCTTTTATAAATTCGTAAACGGTTTTGGGTGTAGCAGCGAGTTGTGAGTATCTGTGCGTTTTATGGGTGTGCGTGAACCCCGGCCATTTTAATAAAGGACTGGGATGAAGCCAAGATGCCTGATCATATTGTTGACGCAGTTTTGGGAGCCGCTTCTGACGTTACAACGTTCCTATAAGAAAATGCCGTGGATAATATGTAAATGGATAGGAACTTGCCATTGGCGAAAGCAGTGATGATGGTAAGCTCTGCTATTTTCATCATGGATTAAGTGATGAAGAAATTGACATTAAATTCAAATGGATACTTTTAAAACTATTTGCGACTCAAACATTATTAGGGAAAGGTAATCAAGTGATGTGTATTGTAGCGAATCTTAATAAACGTATCAAACTACATAAGTGAAATTGTTGGTGACTTTTATAAACCAAGACATGCAATAAAAACATTGTGTTTAATATTTGGACTTTTAAACGTTATTGTGCTTCAAAAAAGCGCTAATCACGGACAAAAGCAAGTGTTTTGGACCTATACAAATGTACTCTCATCAGTAGAACATTTAAAACATAATAAGTGGTGAATTCGTTACTAGTAAATGTATATAAAACGGTTAATTATAATGTTTTGCTTTAAAAAGTGAACTTTGTACCATAAGTGGCGCCCCTAGTAGTGAGTAGCGAAACAAATATTGACATTGACGTATAAAAATTGACATTAACATTAGGGTTGCTACTACAAATAACAAATACTTCATGCCAAACAGCGCCATCTAGTGTCAAGGAGCGGAAATAAAATTGACATACTGGCCAGTGTTGCCATTATAAAAAAATAGAAAAGTGTTGCTACAAAAAATTTGTGATACCAGAATAAGAAAATTAAGTTTTTTGGTAGAAAATAAAAATATTCACTGAATAAAAAATACAAAAACATGGAGCCCGAGAAAAATATTACTTTACGCAAAAGAAAAACTCATCTCACACTCTCCTTAGATGATGTTTCGAACACAGACACAAATCTATTCGATGCTACTATGACAAGTTTACCGAACACGTCATTAAATGATAGCCAAACTATTTATGACCTAAGAGAAAAAATAGACAGCCTAAGTAGAGAATTAGATATTGCTCATAAAGAAATTGAGAATTTAAACTTAGAAAACTATCGCTTAAAATGTGACTTGAACAAAAGCTTGCAAACAACTCAAGCTTATAAAAATCTTGCTCTATCAGATAGTCGCTGCATGACTCCATTATCATCGCGTACTAATAAACGAAAAGGACGCTGCTCTACACCAACTCAATCTCATACACTTTCTAAACTAAACACAAGTAATAATGACCAGGAAATTACCGACGGCGGACCTCCTTCAAAGCAGGGCTCTGAAAATCAAGCATTGGAATCCTGTCATAACTCCACTGAGCAACAAACCCTCGATACCTCCGCTCAACCCTTCGAGACTGACGACGTGAAAGTACCGAGTAAAGATACTTCTGTCAACTATTCAAGTACCACCCAAACTAGTCAACCTAAACTGAAACTAAATAAAAACTTAAACCAAACAAATAACTTGACACCGAAAAAGAAGAACACTACGAGACCAAGAGTTCACGATGATACCAAGCAAAGAAAACTGTGCGTATTGAGTAATAGTACACATAGAGGCATATTACAAGCGATTGAAGAATTTTTTTCTTATGACTTTAAGTATTGTAGCTATTTAATGCCCAACTCAAAAATAAAACATCTGTTAACTAATATTAAAACAAAATTGGAAGAATTCACTATAAATGACTATTGTATAATTTTATTAGGCGATTCAGATATTAAAACTGACAATAACTATATTGACCTCGTGAAAGTAATTAATGAAAGCTTGAGACAAATGACCCACACAAATATCATAATATGCACACCTACGTACGTACGGGGATCCCCTATATATAACTATAAAGTTGATATATTTAATAACCTACTTTACATGGACCTAGAATATCATAAATACGCATACTTTTTTGACTCAAATAATGACCTAGAATTTAAATTTGATATGTTTTCAGATAGATCAGGGAAACTAAATAAATCTGGAATAAATTTCATATTTAAAAATATTATGGAGAGAATCAAAATTGACTTAAGGTTATTTCCTTACGTAGATACTAACGAAAATAAGCAAAACTCACAGTTTTTTCTTCTATAATAATATACACATTTTACACCAGAACATTGCTGGTCTGCTAACCAAAGCAGACATTCTCACAATACATTTAGAAGAATTGGAACTAAAGAATATACCCATCGATGTAATATGTATAACTGAACATTTTATGACACCAGAACAAGAGGCTACAATTAATTTACCCAAATTTCGCTTGGCAGCAAGTTTTTCAAGAGACGTAAATAGGGGAGGTGCCTGTATATTAACTAGATTAGGACACCCATACGCTGTACTTAATAATACATTTTCAAGTAAAGGTATCATAGAATATAGTGCAATAGAACTAACTGAACATAAGTTGATAATAGTTTGTGTGTACAGAGTACCCAACTCTTGTATGTCTACATTTTTTAATAATTTAGAAAAGTTACTGCACCAAATATGTGATAACACTAGTAAGAAAGTTGTTGTATGCGGGGATTTCAATATCAATACATTAAAAAGAAACCGACAAACTTTAGATTTTGAACAAATTCTAGAAAGTCATAACCTAAAACTAGAAATTAAGGATCCCACTAGACTCATCAGTAGCACTTGCATCGACAACTTTGCTCACAACATTCATAAATGCAAAAGCCAAATAATTGAATTAGGATTATCAGATCATACTGCCCAAATATTGCATTTTCCAGTCAAAAAATCCTGTGTATTAAAATCTTGGCGTATTAAAGTACGCGATTATAGTGAGGAAAATTTGACAAAATTTAAAACTTGTATGAATAACTTGACATTCTCTGACATTTACCTGACAAATGATTCAAACGAAGCCTACAATCGTTTCTTGGAGCTTTTCCTGTGTTTCTATAACTTGTGTTTTCCTTACAAATTAATAAAAAAATCGTTAAACAAAAAAACTAAATGGGTTTCAAAAGGTATCAAAATTTGTAGCAAAATGAAAAGAAAATTACTATGGCAATATAGAACACACCGGACGGAAAAAAACAAACATAAATTCAAGCAATACGCTACGAAATTTAAAAAAATTATTTGTCTTACGCAGAAGGCACAAAATAACCATCGCATCAACTCAGCTCAAAATAAATCGAAAGCCACTTGGTCACTAATAAATAACTCTAAATTTAAATTTCCCAGGGAACCAATTAGTGAAATTTTAAAAGATAATGTAAGCATTACAGATCCCACGTCGATTGCGAATAATTTTAATGACTACTTTATTGACCAAGCTGCAAAGTCGATGCATACAAACAATTATAATAATAAAGCACCTTCGAATCAAAACATACACACTAACCTAAACTCAATTTTCCTTACCCCCACAACCCCAATAGAAGTGGACAGAGAAATCAAGCAACTTAAAAATACATCGAGTGAGGGTTACGATGGCGTCGGTACTAAAGTTATAAAACAAGTGTCACAATCAATTGCAGCTCATCTAAGTTATATAATAAATTTATGCATTTCTACTGGAACTTACCCAGAAAAACTTAAAACATCGGTTGTTATTCCACTCCACAAAAAAAATGACAAAAGCAATATGGGAAATTATAGACCTATAGCATTGATACCCATCTTCTCAAAGATATTCGAAAAAACCATACATAGTCGTCTTTACAATTTTTTAGAAAAATATAATATCTTGGCTAGCGAACAAAAAGGATTTCGCAAGGGTAAGTCCATTAACGCTGCAATATATGAACTTACTAACATTGTTTTGACTAATATGGACAAAAGAAATCCAATAAGTGCTATTTTCATGGATATGAGTAAAGCCTTTGACAGTGTTGAATATAACATACTGCTTCAAAAATTAGATTCATATGGCATAAGAGGAAAGGCACTAGACCTCATTCACTCATATCTATGTGATAGAAAGCAGTTAACAGAAATAACTAGAATATGCCTTAAAACGCGTGATGAGAAGACATATAGATCCCAAACTAGAACCATAAAACTAGGAGTTCCACAAGGTAGTGTCTTGGGTCCCCTGCTTTTTCTAATTTACATTAATGATCTCCCTAGACACATAAAGCATCCCATGGTACTTTTTGCAGATGACAGCACTGTAGTAATAAAATGTGACAGTCAAAATGACTATGAAAATGAAATTAATGAAACATTAAGAACTATAATTAAATGGTTAATTGATAACAATCTGAAAATAAATTTAGAAAAAACAAATATAATGCACTTTCACCAAAGAACTCAACCGAAAAGTATTAATGTAAATTATAACGGGCAGACAGTAGAATCTGTAACAAATACAAAATTTCTAGGAATAAATATTGATTATAGACTTTCATGGACAACCCATATAGACAATCTCTGCAAAAAAATCAACAAATCCTCATTCGCTCTTTACAAGCTCTCCAAAATAGTTAACAAAGAAGCGATTTTAACGGCCTATCATGGACTGGTGGCACCATTACTGAGATACGGCATTATATTTTGGGGTAATTCGGTAGACAAGGAATTTATATTTAAAGCTCAAAAGAAGTGCATTAGAGCAATGTGCCAAATAAATAGTACAATTAGCTGTCAACCTTACTTTAAAAATCTAAAAATTCTTACATTTCCTTCCCTATACATTTACGAATCAAACATTTTTGTAAAATCAAATTTAAGCTACTATAACACTGCTGTCAAAAGCTATTATCGAAAATTAAGGGATAAAAAAAGGTTAGAGGTACAAATACCTTATGGCAAAACGGCACTATTAAATAAAAGTTTTTTATGCATGACATCATTAATCTATAATAAATTGCCTGATGACATTAAACAATTACCAATCCTCCAGTTTAAAAAGAAACTACATTCTTTGTTAATAGACAAATGCTATTATGATGTCAAAGATTACTTGTGTGACAAAAATATTGTATTCCAATGACTAGAAAGGAAAAATAAGTATCATTTTCTCCCACATACGTATGATAATATTTACCATTTAAATTGTTTGTGTATTTCCTCGTTTTTGTAATAATGAATTATGACTAATATGACTTAAAATTGAATTTGTATGTATTTATAATTTGGAATATTTTAATAATGTATCGAGATTAATATGACTAATTGTGTTTTAACTTCTGGTTTGTATTTTATTATTGTATGCCTCAACGGCGGGACATAGCTGAATTTATTTTAATTATTTTACACCTGTATTTATGATGTATACCTATAGTCCACAATAAAGATGATTTGATTTGATTTGATTTGACTAATTTAATTTGTATGACATTAATGACTAATTTAATTGTAATGAAACCACTGAATAATTTAATTTGTATGACATCACTGAGTAATTCAATTGTAATGAAATCAATGAAAAATTTAATTTGTATGACATAAATGAGTAATTTAATTTGTATGACATAAATGAGTAATTTAATTTTAATGAAATCAATGTCCCTAAACTGACTTGTGAATGAACAACTTTATTAATGCATGATTAATGATACGAATAATGATTACGATGTTATATAAATATTGAACCAACACTAAATATTGTACACCTTAAAGGTATGTTACAGCGATCCTTTATAATAATCATAAGAACTGATATCTCACCTGTGACAAACAATAAATGAATTTGAATTTGAATTTGAATTTGAATGATAGCTATTATCAAAATTAAATTACCCCATGCTGTGGACCCGTACAATATGCTTGGTTTATTTATTTTAGATGTGCACTATAGAAATCTAATCTACCAACATACATATAATAAAATCGTAGCGAAGTCAAACTAAAAAAAGAAAAAATAAACAATATCTTATTAATTTAAAAAAGGAGCAATTGGTTCGAGTTGTAGGTAGATACGATTCTAACTACGAAAATAGTTATTTTCTCACGATATATTGTCACGATAATCCGTATTATATCTACGTCTGCCGCTGAAGTCGTTTAGTTCCGCCAATCCTTCTATTTCAATATGAGATATTTATTTTGCAATACACTTTCTCCAAAACTTGTTTTTATCGCACTACGATTAGGTTCAACATGCAATGTATTTCACACGCGGGGATTTTTAATATTTTTCTGCCCACGTTCGGAAACGAAAATTTCCACAGATAACTAAACTAATACTAAGTCCAAATGGGTTCAATGACTATAGTCACCGGTGTTTGTTTTTTTTTTTAAGTCTCAGCAAAGGCATATGCGCCTTTACGGCGTAAATATTTCTGAGTAGGTAAATTGTGTTTATAAATAGAATATCATAGATAAACGTGATTATTTAAAACAAATATTTACTTTTATGAACAAATTAAGATTTATTTGTGTTGTAAATTTAATAATATTTGAATTTTCTATTTTTCTTATTAGGCTGTTTATCTGGCGAAAGCAAAGCGCGGAAAAAAATCAAATTAAATCATAGTTTCATAATAATTCCTGACAAAAATACTTTCCGTTCTAATAATATGTTATTACTCCGAAAGTGTATTGAATAATGTCGTTTGATACGCGTGGGGATTTGTTACTGCAGTTCTCGGCTCCATCATCCGTCTCGAATGTAATAACAAAGTTTTCCCACTTATATCAAAATGTACTATTAAGTAAGATGATGTAGACGTCAGAAAGTTATTCCCGATTGCAAGATCCACAGACAAACCTTATCGGCGCAGCTTAATGTGAAAGCGCCAGGATAGCCAGCGAAATTCAAATTTTCTCACTCTTTTTGCAGTTTGCAGGTCTATGTAAGATTTTATAATGTTGATTACAATGTGATTTCGGCCGCAAAACGCATGTTTTTACAGAATTATAATCTTTGAAATCATCTATACAACCCTCTTAGTTCCTTTAATCCCATTGAGAAACTTTTTCATGAAATAGTTAAATGAACCTAAAGGGCCTTTATGTTCATTTCTTTCTATTGATGAAATTATTGATTAAGTATTACTCTGTAAAGCTATGTTTGTGTGCCGCGGATCATATTTTAATCAACATGCAGTACATATTGTCTGAGGGTAATCCGACAATATTAATGTGGTGCATTGGGGGCAAAGCACGAAATAGATAATGTAGTTTAATATTTATAGTTGGTTTCTTTTATTGCTCAGCCTAACTAACCTCTACGAACAAATGGCGGACTGGCTGCGGACACGAGACAGTGTCAGATATGTCAGTAAAATATCTGTGAGTGTCTGGACATGCGTGATGGATTACAGCTCACCTGCTGCCGGCTGGCTTATACCTCACGGAGAGGTAGCCTGTGACCCGACGGTGTGGGCTGATTATTCTATACCATGCTATCTAGCAGCGCTCGGTGTTCATTGCCGTGTTCGCAATTTCTCCAGTTAGTTGTTTATGCGAGTAAGTCCACTGATTTTGAAGGCGTTTTTGGAACAAGTTGTAGTAACAAATCTAGCTTCTAGTGTAATGTGTCTCTGCTATCGAGACCAGGGTAACGTGCGGTTGAAGGTGTAAGCGTGTAAGTATTGGTGTTTGGTGTGCGGGAAATGAGCGGTGCTTACGAAGAGAATTTTGAATCTTAAATATTAGTTAAATTGCGGCCTGGTCGCACGTGCTGGGTTACGGGCCATCTCATAGACAGGAAGCCTGTGACACGCACTTGAAACATTAGATATACAAACCAGCATCAGGCACTAGTTGCGTGGCCTTTTTTTTGTGAACTGCAAAGAGATTTAAAAGCCTTAAAAGCGGACATTTGGAACATTTTCGATTTTGACACACGAATGCTACCTGACAAGCGGGCGTATGACACTAGACAGACCGACTTGTTACAAAGTAATAACATGAACATAACATGTTGGATAGTAATAACATGTTGGATTACGATTTTCTTATTTATTTATTTATCACTTCAAGCACAAAGTACGGAGGCGGACTTAATGCCATAGGCATTTTCTAACAACCTTTGGGTGATGCAGAGACAAACAGTGGTAGGTGTATATATATCTGCAAAATGTTTAATTTATTACTAAGATAAACTACAAGGATATATGAAATACTATCACTATCTGTCTTCTGTCTTGTCCCGTCTATCGCTCGTAAATATTTAAATGTCTTTGGTGTACTGACTTTTTTTGGCGCAGGCGTGAAGCACGCATATCTGGTCCTTTTCTTTCATTTTTCCTTGTAATTATCTCCTGTTCTTTAAGTCTGATAAATGTATTTTCTTTCGTTCTATCGGCTGATTCCGCTAAATAAACTCGGCTCCCCAACAAAATGTACTAGTCTATTTGTCTGCAGCTGCAGTAGATGAGGACATAGGAAGAAGGTACGACTTAGCTAGCCGCTACCAGCTATTATCTTACGTTCCTCCATTCGGTAAGACGTGACCACCTGTTGTGGTGAAATATAGCGTGAAATAGGAGAGGAGGTCGTTTAGCGATCTCACTGTGCTGCCGCATTTCGTTACTATAGCGCAGAGTTGAATAGAATATGGGCAAGATATAGTTAGGTTTAAAATATGTTCGTCACCTTAGGGATTTCGGGCACGTTGCTCGATAGAATTTGCTTAACTAGGGCTGGCATCCCCTAAACTGATGATGCACGACAAATTTTTAAAAACCCCGGACTTGGCCTGTCCGAGGCGCCCAAATTAATAATATAATTTGCCTGGATTTCCCTGACACAAAAGTTGACCGGGTTTTTTAACCGGGGACTTGAAAACCCTGGATGGACTACCCCTGAACCTCCAAACTAGGGTAAATCCCGGGGAAAAACGGACGGATGGCCACCCTGTACTTTACATAGTCGGAATTACAGCTTATGCGATATTTTGTCATATTCCAAGTTCGTGGTTTGTCCAGTTGATCCGTTTGATTCCTCAGAGGTATTGCGATTTTAGAGTTACCTACACTTTGCTTATTATTATTTTGGAGTATTTCGTTTGGCCACTGACACACCACTGACCATTCATGTTTGTAAACCCTGACTACAAGTTAAGTAGAGTAAGCAGTCTTAGTAGCAGTCAGAGAAAAACAGCATCAAGGAAACAGAGAATCTCAAGAAGAAGTGATAACGGTGGAGATGACGACAGCAAAGGTGAAGATGACAACGAAGGTGAAGACGACCAGCGACTGAACTTATCTGCTCCTTAGAACTACCTAGAACTTTATCATCTGCCTAGCCTTTTCCCAACTATGTTTGGGGTCGGCTTCCAGTCTAACCGGATGCAGCTGAATACCAGTATTTTACATGGAGTGACTGCCCATCTGACCACCACAACCCTGTTAGTACTGAATAGATATACTGATAGTACTGAATACTATACCCCTTGGTAAGACTGGTTGTCAGAAACTACCTAGAATTTTATATAATTGATTATATATCATGAGAGCTTCGGGTAACAATGCGGCCTTCGCCTCTTCTCAACCTAGAACATTAGAAAGAACATTATGCAGGATATGCCCCAGTAACTGAAAAAACAGACAAGATTTAAACGAAGACTGTAAATTGTAAGCCAGATAATTTTTGCCTAAACCTGTAATACGATTTTGTTGATTTTTTATTAGTTTCTTAGTATTATGTTTAAACAAGTTTTTAAGTATGTTTGTTTAGGTCAAATCTTGCAACTGAATTTTAAAATAGTTATCCCGGGCCGATTGAGCTCATATTGCATACGAGTTTAGTTTGGATGACAAAGCATGATTAGCTAAAAGTGACGTTATTCTAAATTCAATATGGCGGAGTCCCAAACATGGCGAACTAGTTATTAATATTAATAATATTAGTCAACACTTTCTTATCAAGTACGCACTATAAAGCTTTAATATTATGATTATTATCTTACTTCTATGACACAATCCTTTACACAGAATACACCTCATGGCATGAGAGCAACAACCGACTGTCCGTGTCCCAACAGGACAGTGGCAACAATAGCACTTCAATACACCACTTCGCCCCTGTAGCCTTCCTATGTGCATAGATTTAATTCTGGCACGTAAAATAAATGGGTGGTTACCATGAAATTCAGGATAGGTACACACATACATATACACCCATGTCTACACGTTCTCAAACATCTGAGCACCTTCATCAGAGAGACGATGCCTCCGTAAGCGCGCAAGCCGTAAATGGCAATTAACGCAACGCATGTTAGTGGTTAAAATCAAAGTCCAAATCAAAAGCAACACGTTGTCCAAAGAAGAATGTGGTAGTCCAAGTCAGGGTGCAGTATCGTCAGTTCAAGATGTAAAGGCCAAGTCATCGAGAATCCACAAAATCGCAATGATAAACATAAAATCCCACGCAAAAATATGAACGTATCGAACGATGGAGTAGAAGTGTTTTTCAACCTTTTTCATGACACGGCTCCCATAGTAAGAAAAAATATTTCGCGACCCTCGACCCTTCGCTTTTTTTCGTGTATTTTATTATGGTAACATAATAAATATAATATTCAATCTATACGACATTTTTATGCATTTGTATAATTATTTATACAAATGCGTAAAAATGTCGTAAATTAGGATCGGATGAATACAAACATAGTTAACACATATTTTTACATCAAACACGTCGGCAATTCACAATTTATTCGTGCATACATATAACCAAGGCCGATGCCGTGGCGATAAGCAAAAATCTCACACTTTGATTATGTTTGGCAAACAAGAGGTCGAAAAGCTCAAAAATATACCTATCTCTGACAATACCATTCAACGCAGGATAGGGGATATTTATGTAGAAAAAAATAAAAGAAAGTAACTTTTGTATCCTTGCAATTTGATTAATTTACGAATATTGCGGGTTGTGCGCAGTTTGTAGCTTTTGTGCGTTTTAAATCTAATGAAAAATTAATGGAAGAAATACTCTTTTGTAGAGCACTTCACGCCAATACTACAGGTCAGGTTGAAGCTACGCAAGGTATGAATATCAATTGGGCAAAACATGCATTGCTATTTGTAGTGACAGAGCAAAAGCCATGACTGGTGCGAACAGTGGATTTATTCAAACACTGTTTTAAGCTTTCACGGCTTACAACAAAACTTATACTGTCACTTACGGGATATCTTCCGTGACTGTTCATTGCAACAGCGTCGAAATATCGGGAGCTCAAAATAATGAATAATCACGGAAGATATTCCGTAAATGACAGTATAAGTTTAGTGGATTTATTGCTAGACTGAAAGAGCAGATGATGAAAACGGATCTACGGTGGGAGAAATTGGTTAATGAACAACAAGCGCAACCATCGTATTATGATGGACTAGGACTCATAAGTTTTCATTTTTTTGTTAATTTGTATTATCATACATAATATTTATATCCTAATGTTGTTTAGATTAATCACAACCCACTTTTTGTGGGCTCCTTCTGGATTTTATTATTAATCAATATTCGTCGTTAGTTTAGTTAATTTTTCGCTTACTCAAATTCATACCGCTCAATTTATTAAAACAGTATCTCATCATCAGTCGCTAGGTTTTTTTTATTCGTTCCGTTTCATTATTCCCCATATAATAGTGAGAGAAAAACAAAAAAAGCCCTTTCTAACACAGCTATGAATAGCGCCGAGTATTTAAACTTCTATTCATAGTCATTCAGTCTGAATTCCAAACATTTTCGCAGCATTCAACAGAAGCATGACATAGAAATATTGGCATTTAAGTAAAAGCCAGTCTAACTAAAAGCATTTCCATCAGCTCTATTGACCGGACCCATGGTATTTGCTATCAATCGCCAAGCTCGGTGAAGCACGGTTATAGATTTCTTGCATTCCCGGGCACATTTCCGACACATTTATTTATGTTACGTTACTGATTGTAAAAGCATATTCATGATTGACTCAGATAGGTACGTTTTGGAAAAGTATTTGAAATAAAATTGCTGTTTGGTTTTTTGATCTGAAATATTTACTTACCTAAGTACTTGACTTAAATAGATAGCATCCTCAGTAATTCTCTGAGGATGCTGTCTATCTGAGGAGGTTGTGGCTAAATAATAACAGGCGCTCGGATGGATCTTTAGGTTAAGCCGTGCTTGCCTAGGTTGGTCTGTGGATGGGTGACCACCCACTACATACCGAGTTTCCTCCGTGCCTCGGAAAGCATGTTAAGCCGTTTGTCCCGGGTGTGATTTGTAGATCTTTGACAGTCGTAAGGTAGTCAGAGGCCCAAAAAGACTGACAACCAGTCTTACCAAGGGGTATCGTATTACTTAGTACTAACTGGGTTATGGAAGTCAGATAGGCAGTCGTTTCCATGTGAAATACGGGTATTCAGCTGCATCCGGTTAGACTGGAAGCCGAACCCAACATAGTTGAGAAAAAGGCTAGGCAGATCTTCAGTACTCCTCTGGCGCGAACAATTTGAGTTCCACGCTCATCTCACTTCACCTCATTCAATCTGAAATCAATCCCTTCTAAATTACGATAAAAAAACCGCGTTTCTTCATAGAACTGCAATACTTTCACAGTTAAAATGTATGGAACTGCCTATTTTTTTGACAGATAACCAACGAAAAATTTCGACGCTAGAAGGTCATGAATTATAAACCTACTGAATACTTTGTCATAGTGTGTGATACGATGCCCTCACACCACCGTGTGCCTGCTTAAACTGGGACCACAAACACAATCCTCATTCGAACGACAGCAAGGTGATTTCAATGTCAAATTGCCACCTTAATTGCATTTTGTACAAACAACAGTACGCTCTGTAGACTGTACAAAAAGCTATCTTCTAAACAGGCATATTCTCCTCAATATTTCGACGAGGTAACAAGCGCCAGCGATGTGGAGAATGTTTATGAAAGTCCTTTGAATCTTAACCCATCACATAACACACGGCAACATGGCATCACGTAACACTGCTAAATTGAATAGTCAACAACTCCGCTTACTCACTAATGCATTGTGTCCTCTTTATTTTGTTAGCATAACTAGTTATAACTTACGACTTAACTTAGCAGCGTTTTACATTTCTCTGGCGTTTGGCCAAACTTTTCTTTGATTCCAAAAACTGAAAGCTTGTTTTCACTAGTTTGTTGTTAATCTCAAATAAAGCGGTTAGTTTTGAAACAAAGACAGACGCGAGCGACGAGCGCTCTTACACCACTAATAACTAAATACATTGGTGCTCTAATCATATTTAAAATATCGTTGTCTCTATGATGTTCAAACGATTAACAGAAACAGAATGATGATTCAGTTTCATACTTTTTTTTGTTTATCTCAGCGGGCCTTAATGATTAGGAAAAAATCTTGAAATTGCAAAATCCACAACTTTTTCATGTTGAAACAGACACATTGCAAGCAGTGTAAATAAGAATATTGAGAGGGGTGTGTAAAGTCAATCAAGAAACTAAAAATAACTATTAAGATTAATAATTAAAATAAAGATTCAGTAACTTGATATTAAAAGCCTGTCCTTGGAGTTTCTTCCTCATTCTTCTCCATAGAGATCTGCGCTTTGGAATGAGCAACTACAGTCATTATTAATACAAACTTACTTGTAACTGGTATTTTGTTATTTGAATCGTATAACGTCTTTGTGATGAGGACGGATGAAACCCATGTTGTGACTTAAAGAGTGATGAATATAAATGTTGACGGATGGAGAAGGAGAGGAAGGACAAAGAAGAAGGATGGATTTTGTGAAAAATTATATGTAACATAAAAGAGATAATGATGGCGGGACGGTTGACAAGCGTAAGCGGGCTATAAAAATGTGTTGCACTGCCCAATCAACATGGGTCAAAGGTAGGATCATGATTGGTAGTATCTAAACCGATCTTCGTATCACACATCTCTGAAGGATGTCATCCGGAGCAATTCATGTAAGCGTACCTCCCTGCTTGGCCATTTTAGACACAGACCTTCTTACTTTCTGTTGTGACTGTAGGTTCAAAGTTCCACGATCAGTTAGTGAATAAGAGTTGACTCTTGGTAACCGGCCTCCTTCACTTATATCACTTTCACAATAGAATTCGGTTGACTATGGTTACTTGGAACTTAAAAACTTCCAATGGCCTAGAAAACTTGCAATCGGTTTCAATTTATATGGATGTAAACTGAAATCTGAAATAAAATATTTTTTATTATATTATTTAAAACGTTTTGTATTTCTAGACACAGGTGTACCTAATAGTACACCCACATTTCGCCAGTTATATTGTTACGTTGGTTGCTGTACGAGAACATTCTAGATTACGTGCGAGTCTCGAATGTTCCTGTAAGAGCCAGTCTAGAATGTACCAGTAACTGTCTAGAAGATTCCAGAAAGTTGTGGATCTTACTCGTAGGATCGAGCGTCCTATAAATAGCCGTCGTGTTTGCTACACAACGTAAGTCTAATTTTGGCTACACAACGAAGTGAATCGAAGTGACCTAGAAGTGTGATATCTAAGTGAATACTGATCATTAGTGTAGTTGCGATTAGTTTTAAGTGTTTTGTAATTAATAAAGTTATTTCGTGTGTAATCGGTTGTATTAAATTTATTCCATACCCAGCTGGTAACAATATTTAAGTCACATGTAATAGGGGGCGAACCTATTGCCACCAACCGGGCACAAATACGGACTTCGTGGCTGCTACTGAGAAATTCCTGATGGAAAAACCCAATAACACTTTGCCCGACCTGGGGATCGAACCCAGGACCTCATGCTCAGCAGTCGCGCTGGCGACCACTAGACCAACGAGGCAGTCAAATATGGAATCACATAAATACAATTTTCACTGAACTAAAAACCAACTAAAAATACCAAGCATTTAAAAGACACAGTAATAGTAGGAATTAAACTCTAACAGTCGTGTCCTTTCTACTTTGTCACTTATTGTACCTACTCTTGAAATTCAGCCCTTCACAATACGGTTTTAAGTTAAAAACTTTAGTGAGGGAACGCCGGAGGTCATCGCTTTAGTCCTCTTCGGAGCGAGGAGAGAAGATGAAATATACCCTTGTTAGTTACATTCATTCTTGTTTGGTACTGATGTTAGAATATTTAATATTTCACTGAGTAAGAATAGGGAGGTTATGAATAACGAATGCGAGAGCGAGGAAGTGATTCCATCTCTTTCTTTCATTGATCCATAAAACAGTTCATCAACATTTATCCTGACCACGAGAGCAGTCAAATACTGTTGTTTGAAGACTTCAAACTATTTCAGTCGTCAATTAACTTGCATATTCTAAAAATCTTTGTTACTAATTACAGTAACTTTTTACTAAAATACTTACAATCTAACAAAGAAAAACTAATAAAATATAGATTCAAGTAAATCAGTGGCTACTTAGGTTATAGTTTATCCGTATATAATATTTCTCGAAAATGCCAATAATATCTAATCAGAATTAAGGCACAAGTACCCCACTAACCATTCAATACATATAAAACATCATTCTGTCCCTGTAAATATAATAGGCATCGTTTGTTAGAAACAGCCGTCACTGTCCAGCAATTGTCCCATGTTACTTGGGGTCGACGCAACACGTTTTTATTCTTTCACTCTGCCCTGTCAGCCATCACGCTATCAATCATTACTCTTTGTCCTTTCATATCATTCCTCACACAATCCATCCATATTTTCTTTGGTCTTGATAGAAAAAGTACTGTCTTTAATTAGTTTATCACTAACCATATTATTTAGTGTTTTGTGATGAAAACGGGCCTAAGAAAAGCAATTTACTAGAAATAACAAAATCAAATAAATCTGTCTTAACTCAGTAAGGAAAGATAATATCGCGTTTCCGTCATGTTAAAAGTTCTATTTTCGCCAGAATCCTGAAATAAAGTTGAGACCTCTTATCTGCTTGAAGGAGGGAATTAATCAGAAGAGGGTCTACTTATCTGATCTTACTTTTGACCCTGCGAGAGATATAGGACCTTTGAACCTTACTCTGAAAAGGTGCTTGAAAAGTCAAGTCAGGATTTTCCTAAGAGGACGAATTAAAACGGCCCAGTAATTAAAAAAAAATAAGAGCAAAATTAAATAATTGTAGAGTTGGTTATTGTGTAAACTATACTAGGTATGTAGGCTGAGTCGACACTTGTTCCACTGCGTGCACACGCAATCATACTAAGCTGATTCGACTGATTGATAACAGGATTGCCTGTAATCCGAATTAAAGACGCATTTGATGATATTTTGATAACTCTGCCGAGCCCCAGCTACGCAGCAGTCTGCATGCACAAAATAAAGCATGAATTGTGAGCTATAACGAAGATCATCATCATCTGCCTAGCCTTTTCCCAACTATGTTAGGGTCGGTTTCCAGTCTAACCGGATGCAGCTAAGTATCAGTATTTTACATGAAGCGACTGCCTATCTGACCTCCACAACCCAGTTAATGGGGTAATACGATATCCCTTGGTAAGTCTGGTTGTCAGAGTTATAGTCTTTTTCCATCTTCGTTATAGCTATAAATTGACGCCGGGGCCGGGTCAGGCAGCGGTGTACCATTATAGAACACCCACATTTTGCAAGTTATGTTTAAGTCTCAAGTAATAGGTGCGAGCCTATTGCCATCAACCGGACACAAATTCAGGCTCCGCGGCTTCTCCTGAGAAATTCCAGATGGAATAACCAAATAACACTTTGTTCGACCTGGGTTTCTAACGTAGAAGTGGCGCTTTCGACCAACAGACCCTGTTAAAACTGGTTGCCGAAATACGTAAAATCTTCGTGTAAAATTTATAGACGTCTAGACGGAAATAGTACGAGTACGGAATAGTACCTACCTAAAATCTACGGAGCTGGCTTGAAGACTACATCTGTGCAGATTGCCTGTAGGCAGTGGCTAGCCAACAAATGTGGGCGAGACTAATACAGACGCTATCAGTCAAAAGTCCTTCACAAATACTACTCATTTATATTTTGAGCTCAATACTTTGTTAGAATGTCATGAGGTTATAGCGGGTGTAGTTTTTTTTTTGTAACACTATGGTGCTGCCAGTAATATAAAAAAAAATGTTTGACTTGAGCGCAGCTATTGTGGCTCATTTGCAATACCTCTGCAGTGAACGTAATCATGGCGATGACCAGCACTTTTTGTTGCGCCTTCTCCTTTCCTTGAGAGTTCGGGTAAATCATTGTTGTTTTAAATTTGCTTTTTCATTCTCCGCTACGTAGGGCATGATGGTAAGGAATTGTAAAAAGAATACAGCGGGGTAATTGCGTGATACATTCACAATTCCAATACGAGACATGAATGATGTTGAATTGTGACCAATTCTGCATGTTGAATTGTGAACAGATTATGATAGAATTGTGATGTTTTTTTGTTATGACACGGGTCGTGTGCCGTCGAGGCTCTTTCTAATCTTTTCTAATTCTTCCAATTATGAAATTATTGTTAATGTCCTTTTAACAAACTCCCACTCAAACCTGTGTGGTTCTTTTTTCAAAAGACCATCCCAGGCACTAATCTGCATAGTCCTCATTTGAGTTGACCAAGATTATGTCTGGACCTGTCTGAAGTTTGTTTCGGCTGTTTCTTCTCAGAAAAGTCAGGTACGAAAAACCGGCCCCATAAAGTTTAAAAAAAATGACGTGTAAAAGTGTTTGCAAAAACTTATCTGCTACATAAACATCATTTATCAATATGCCAGTTGATTCCTAAATCACCATAGAGAGGTCACGAGAGTATCTATATCATACTTAAACAAATTGGTGTCTGTTCATTATCTGTTTGTTTAAGTACACTCTCAAATATATTTCCATAATATTATTCTCTTCCTAGTGTGATGTTCTTACAAACTATCTGTAACGAATTTTGTGGCTTTGGACGTCGAATAACTGCAGCATTTAGCGCCTTATCAGAATGGTGGCAAAAAAGTTTTTATATTTGTCGGATATGTCAGGATTTAATCCGTTAGGCTTGTACATCATGTGGGCAGACGATGGGTTTCGTGCTATGACAACATACTGGGTGCGATACACTGTTTCTAGCAAACTAACGAATTCCTTGAGATTACAACTTAACACAATAATACGGGGCACAATGAGTCGGATACAATTCCAAGACGTCTCAACTCCGCCGCGTTTAGACATTGACTGTCCCTTCCTCGAGTTGAACATCAGGGCTCTTTATAAGCACGCTGTGTTGTGGGTAGACTGGTAAGTAGCTCGCGTGATGTCACCACTGCACACAGTCGCGCTTTCCAATTAATTTTATGTCCGTTCTAACTACCGGATCCGACATATGTATATTAGGGCCGATTGTCTGGTTTGTAGGCACAAATTACATAAAATATAATACAAATTCAAAAACTAAAGAAAATACATTAATTTTATTTTCACTAAATCTTTCAACAAACACACAAACAATCTTTCTATCTCTGACAGATTGGTTATAACTAGTAAAACCTCCACCGAGATCGCTCAATTACGCAAGACGCAGCCATAGCTCGTAGGCACCACAACAATCTCCAGTTAACGTCGGCGTGACAGTCCGATTGGCACAAGATTAATTGTCCGTTACGAGGAGGAACTAACTCACTGAGCTCTGACTGTGATTAATTTTACTTATCAGTTAAGGGAATGGTGAAACCGACTTCTGATTACTTTTTTCGCTGATGAAAATTAATAGTTTCTGTACCTATATGATTTCTTTTTATTCTTACATATTATCTTCTGAGTCTGCTGACCACTAGGTCCTGGGTTCGATTCTCAAGTCGGGCAAAGTTTTTGGGTTTTTCCATCAGGAACATCTATAGAGAAAGTTAATGAGTACATTTAAAACTACGATTTATAAATGGTATTATGTATATTTATGTTGATGGATTGTGTGGGCAAAGATTGACAGGCGGGAATGGAAAAATAAAAAGTGTTGCGCCGACCCCAAACAACATGAGACAAGGGCAGGAAGAAAATGATTATGTCTGAAATGATTAATTCCGACTAACTTTTGGAGGGTATCGTATACTTTGTTATTGCTAGCTAACACTCTTAACTTAATTACTACCAAATACATTTATGCCGTCTTTTATTATTTATCTTATTTTCTTGTATGTACTCACAAAATAAACTTAATGTAATAGTTAATAACAAGCTGGGCGCCACCATCTTCACGGGTTAACCCCGAAGTAACGTTTACACCCCGCTCTTGTAGATGGTGTTGTGTTGGTGTCGAATATTGTTGTGTTACCACCGCGACTCTGAATCCGGAATATTCTAGTTGGTCCTCGAAATCGTCGCCAGTTCTGTCATAATTATCGACTGTTAATACATCTAGTTTTTAGTTGTGGAATAGAGGATATAATAAAAAAACAAAATGATTCTTTAACAATATAAAAGGCCTACTAAAACTTTTATAGTTTCATTTATATTAAAAAAAAAACAATACTTTGCAAGTTTCGAACAGCGCCATCTATCCTCGCGCCGCGTATACACTATGTAGGGGTGACTGGCGGCCGAACCTACGGTGTTAAGTACCGACCAGGGTTAGTGCTTTCGTTTATTGCATGCTGGCGTCAGCTTCGATACTTCGTGACGCAGCTGTTGTGTCGTCAAGCTCACTAGGTGGCTACGATTTTCCTACTCGTGGTATGCTCTCCGCCGCTGAATAAATTGGCCGGTTCGCGCTGCAACGGCGCACTTAATGTGCCGATTTGACCGCGAGCGGTTCAAATTGACACTTAAGTGTGCATAAAAACCTATCTATTTTGGTATGCAATCAGGATCATCTTCATCTGCCTAGCCTTTTCCCAACTATGATGGGGTCGACTTCTAGTCTAACCGGTGGCAACCTATCTGACCTCCACAACCCAGTTAGTACCTACTGGGTTATACCATACCCTTATGCACTGAGAATATGTGTGTATAATATGTTATACGTTATAATGCACAATGTTACTAAATAATTAGTAATATAAGGTCTAACTATTCATACACGAAATGTTTTCAGGGAATCATCTAACGGCTATAATGAAGCCATTTCAAGGGATTATTTTTTTTATCTGAGTATATTTTTATAAAAAAAAAATAATTTAAAATTACTCGACCCACAAAATAAATACTAGCTCCTTATTTTTGAACATCCATTACGCTAGTTTACTACGTCGTATTTACCTAGTGTCATTGTTAGAATATGGGAGTAAATATTTTATGCAAAAAGTCTCAAACATTTTTAGGATTATAATAATTTCGTAAAAAAAAAACACTCAGATATTTTTTTTTTTTCATTGCTATGGCGACTTTACGACTTATAGAAGTTACTCTTAAAATATTTCGTGTATGAATAGTTAGACCTTATATATTTCGTTTTGTAACTGATTTATAATGAGAAATGAAATGAAAGATAAAGGGTTTAAAGAGAAGGAAAAAGCTTATGTCAGCAAGAGTGTGTTCCAATTTTCAGATTAATCTACTTCAGGATTTTCAAGAGATTTTTGTTCCACCGATGATTTTAGATTATCTAAGACCATACTGCATAATTAAAATGAAAACCCCAAAGTGCTAATAAAATTAAGACTGTCTGAAATACACTGATCACAGGTACATTGATTATTTAGGTCTTATACTTCACTGGATAGGAATAAATAAGCAGCTAAAAATAATTAATTTCAAAGTGGCATATCGTTGATACAGGAACTCTAGACAGTAGTGCTTAAATCAATACTAGGGGGGTGCGCCGTCAGGTGGGGTCTGCAACGCGTTCTGCGCCGAGTCGCTGCCCTTGCAACGGCTGTCATTGGTCCATTCCGACCTTTGATATATCTGTATCTACTATGCCAATATACGTCTATTATTAAGCTAGCCCCGCTCGATAATATCCGGTGCTGGTTTGTCGTTCATGATGAGCCACAGTAATGTTATTTGAAACTATTTATATAATTTGTTTTTGTGTATGCATCTTACTAATTATAGTAACAGAGTGTATTTTTGAAATAGGATAGTAAGGACATGTAACTTAGCCGTAGTAGCTACTGAAAAACGGTCATAAGAAGTTCTCAACTTTCAGAAATATTGCTAGGTGCATTCACTGATTTAAGATACTATAGTACTAGTAGGTAAAATAACATGAAATTATACTCTGAAGACATTTCTGCCTACCCTCTATTGCTTTTCTTAGACCCACGGTTTTTATTTGTTACACACCAACATTACTAAACAGAATAATTGATTATTCTGTTTAGTAATAGGAACCCGTAACTATAAAATCACTGTAAGCCTTTGAAATCAATACTGCGCTGTTGTGCCGTCAAAAGTGGGGTCTGCAACGTTTACTAAAATCGCTGCCCTTGCAACGGTTACTATGGGTCCAATACGATTTTTGATATGACCTGTATCCGCTATGCTAATATACGAGTATATTCGCAATAACGAAACTCTGTTCGATAATATCCGGTGCTGGTTTATCTGTGATTTGAGCTTCAGCAATGTTGTTTGAAACTTGATGTAGTAGCCACTGATTTTGGAAAAAAAAATTAATGGACCGTGTGAAGAATGATATGGCTAGAAAAAAGGTGACTGCTGATATGACGAGTAATAGAAGTATGGATGAGACATGCTGCACCGACCCCAAATGAATTGGTATAGGGGCAGGAGAACAATTCATGATTCAATGATTTTTGGAAAATTCTACTATGAGTTAAAAAAACATCAAATGTTAGATATACCAAACTACTTTCGAAAATAAACTATAGAGTGCCAGTCATCATCAATTCAATTATCTCTGTCACACAAAATCGTCTGCAGCAAAACACGTCCACTAGTGGACATAGGCGTCCTAAAGAATTGCCACAATGACGTGTGGTCATTATTATTATATTGCGATTTGTGTATCCGCTGGTTTCCACGACCTCTTCGCCATCAACGCCCCTTTGTTTTGTGGGCCCAACGCAACAACGTGGTAGGATGCTAAGTGCAATTGCCATGCTTAGCAAGCGCGTGAGTGATTACATTGGGGCTCTGAAGACATTTCTGCCTATCCTCTAGTGACTTTCATAGACCTCCTGTTTTTATTTGTTACACACCATTTTTGTTTTGTTTGTTGTTGATGGATGGAGAAGGAGAGGAAGGCCAAAGAAAAGATGGAAGGATTGTGTGAGAAATAATATGAAGGAAAAGAGTAAATGATCGCGTGATGATTAACAGGAGAGAATGGAAGAACAAAACGTGTTGCGCCGACCACAAATAACACTGGACAAGGGCAGGAAGATAATGATGATACACCAATACAGGGAATATTCTTTGAACAAAATAATGAAAAAAATGTAAAGAACAGTAACTATTGAAGTTTGATGGCCGCTGAAGCTACAAAAGTTCGTGGCTAGGTCTCAAAAGTCGCGGTATGCAACTTTAAACTTCTGTACCTACAATAGAATGGAGATCGAAAGGGTTGAAACATGACGCCATAAGCATTGTCAAAGTTAATCTACCCGCAATCTCATATCAATACCAAAAAGTTGATAAAAATTATCTCTTATCACGAGAGATCGGAATAGGTACAGTTTATTTGCCTAAATTTCAAGGAAGTAACTAACATGTCCTCCCTATCGTCATCATCATCCATACCCGACTAATAGGCCTCTCTTTGCTTGTACCAAGCTTCACGGCCTTGTGTCAGCCTCATCCAGGATAATTATTCCCGCAATGGCAACAATATTGTCTGCCCATCTTGCCGCCGGACGAGCAACACTATTCTCTTTCTATTCCTTGGAGGCCACTCGGTCACAGTTTTAATCCACCGGCCATCACAAAACCATCAAAAGATTCCAATGACGTTATTGCGACGCACGCTATTTCGAAAAAAATTAAGAGTGGTACGCCAGTTCGAAAACCGTTATATCGAATGACGTTGTCGCGAACTCGCTGACTCGAAAAACTGTTTGAATGGAACACTAGTACGAAAGTCTTGGCATTGAAATCCACTGTTGCGAATAGCATATTCCAATCTGAATTTGTCTGGGGATCGAATTTGCGACAGTGATTACCAAGAACTAACTACGCTATGATGATAAAACTGACACTGATCTAATTGTCTATACTACTAAGTATAATTGATTAATATTAGTACTTACTATGATTAGCTTGGTTCCCGTTTTGAGCTAATAACATTACAAATACTACAGTACCTATTTGTTACAATGCATTCACAACAATTTAAACAAATTAATAAAGGTTGACTTAAATTTATTTTTAATTTCATATACCACAGAATACCTAATAGTACTTTTATACTTTTGTTGAACTATCCCCCAAGTTTATTAGTTTTTTGAATACCTATACATATTTCATTCCGATTGACGTGTCGGTGTGTGATAACATTGGAAATGAGTAATAATCTTTCTTATCGACCATTGAGTTCCCATAAAGAGAAAAGTGTTTTAATTATTGATGGATTTATCATGCAGCAAAACAAAAAAGTGGACAACGTACAATATTGGTCTTGCTTAAACAAAAAAACCTTGCGCTGCAAAAGTACTGCAAGCAGTAATTTAATCGGTGATGAACATTTTGTAATTCGAAAGATGTCCAATCATACTCATGCAACAGAACCGGGTGAGTTTTTTTTAAGTGCTATAACATCATATACGTATTGTATAGTGGTAACTTATTAAAAAAAAAATAAGACTATATTATAAATTTTTAGTATTTTTGTTTAAACTATTCTTTTTTTTAAATACATTTTTACACATTTAGTCCCAAACTAAATAAATCATAAATCATATTTATTTCTGTAAATTGGTTTACAAAACTCTTTTACATGTCACAACATGTTGTTTTTTAAAACTAGATGGGGCCGGTGTTTCGTACCTGACTACTCTGAGTAGAAACATCCGAAACAAACTCAGAGGTCACAGTCTCTTTTAAAGTCCAGACATTGCTCAAGTCATATGAGGACAATGTAGATTAATGTCCGAGATGGTATTTTGAAGAAATAACCACACAGATTTGAGTGGACCTGTCCAGACAGTGCAAGCATTTGTCAGTGATCGTGTAGCTCGACTCGTAATCCAAGGAGCTCAACGACATGACGAACAATACCAAAGAAAGGACATTTGGGTAGGCCGAATAAAGTACTCAAACTGCCAGACAATCGTGAAACTAACTTAACTAAAAAATTAAAATAATAATAATAGTATGACCCACGTAGTCCTCATATTCACAGTAATAAACAAAAAATAATAATAATACGACACTTGAAAAAGTAAAATAAAGTCAAGAAAAAAAAAAATAATAATAATACCACAGGTACTTGAAAAAGTAAATAATGTCAACTAAATCGAACAATAATTAATAAAAAAAAAAAAATTCTGGGCCAATTAAAATCTCGCTTATCAGATGGAAAAATTGTGATATTTCGACTGCAACCCTTGTTTCACCTAGTTTCTGGTTCGCTGAAAGAAATAATAATTTACGTCTTCCGCGAACTCAAAAAAGCGTGGAAGCATGGCACCGGCGATGGTATTGTTTAATGGGTAATCGAAAACTTGGGTTGTACGGCTGTATTCAAAAGCTCATTGACGCACAGAATACAACCACCCATAAAATTGAAAGAATTTTGGCTAATACCCCACAGGCGCCGCCAGCAAAAAAAAATGCAAATTAAAGAAAATGCTATCGTAGCGATTTTACAAAAAAAAACACAATGTGCACTATTGCTTTTATAAGAGCTGTAGCTTTTAATATTAATCTATATTGAGTTGATTGAATCTACCATTTTGTCATCAATATGATAGTGTTGTTACTTTTGGTATTGAGTATACCACCTATAATTTTGATTTGTTGATTACTATACTTACTGGAAATTAAAAAGTTATCTTAAAATAATACTTATCATTGGTCTTGTTTCCCAAACCCAATACAAAGATAAGGCTTTATCGGGGTCGCGAATTCGATCCCCAGACAAATTCACATTGGAATATGTGTATATATATTTTTTTTCGAAATAGTGTGCGTCGCAATAACGTCATTCGAATCTTCATATCACTCCCCGTCCTAATACATAGCATTTATTTGAACTTTTTTACCATTTTTACCATACCCCATACTATTTTCTAGACGCAGACCTTTTCTAGTCCTTGTTTTATTTTTAGTCTCTCTCTAATATTCCCCTCTTTCTTTTACGCCGACAATAAACATTTAAGAAGTGGAAAGGTAAATATTTTCAACAATTTACCAAACGATTCGAATTCACAGTCATGAACGACTGTATGTCATTATGTGCATCATCGTCAGTCTCTGCCCTCCCTCCAATGTAGTTGGGGTCGGCGCTGTTAAGAACATTAAGTAACAACCCAGTAGTGGTAGCCAGTAGGATTGGTCTCCTCAAGGAAGAATGGTGCAATTACTCAATCTAATTAGTCAGTCAAAGTGGATTTACGAGTGTTGTGCATTTATTCTTCATCCCAATTTTTTTTTAACTTTTTTGCTAATCCTCTGTCACTTTTTTATCGATCTTGAGTCTCATTTCGATAAATGAGACTCAAGATCGATAAAAAAGTGGTAATTTTTGGACTATTCCATTTAGAGACTATGTAAGTAAAAAATAATGTATAAAACATGGTAGTCTCGGCTTTAAAAACTATGTGAAACATATTTGCAGCATTTGAAATAAAAATGAGGTGTGAGATATTTTATTCTGGCTTAGTCGAATAATGCCCAATTCTTTCTCATATGAATACAAAATTCTTTTACACGAGAATATTAAAACTAAACAATATTGTTGAGGTTTTACAAAAACTATACATTTGTACAGCAATTATTTTGTGAGACGATAAAAATAATTATAAATCAAACAACTCAATGGTCGCTTGAGAAAATTTTACTTCAAACTTATATGATGCCAAAAATGTAGTAAACATTCTAGCTGCCCATACTATACTTCTAAATTAAATGTCGTAGTATTTAGGAAAATGTTTAAATACGCAAGTTATCCTTCAGACGAACTAGCACGAGCGCGCGGTGTAAATGTTAAGTAAATATGTCGAACGCATGTTAGAATAAATTCTTACAATTGAATCTGGAACGAGTATTTCTAATTTGAATCACTCGTATTCACGATACGCTTACACCGCTTGCACCACTCGTGTGACTTGCCTTAGGTGTCAAATGAAACAGTTATTTTAATTTATTTATTCTTTATTAATAATTCCAAATAATAGAATGCCGAAATAATACAATAATACTAAAAAACGTCATCGAATCATAGCTAAACAAGCATAAAATTCTCAACGCCTACGAAAATTCTAAATATGCAAACACAGTAACTCAAAAAATGCAACAATTCATAAAGAAAACGAATTGTAAATTAGCTCTAAATAAACTGTTGTTTTCAACACAGGTTGAATATTTTTTAGTAATATTATAAAGTACGCTAAGATTACGATTAGATACTTTAAGACTATTTTGATTACACGGAATGTTCTACTATGGCTTATTAAACTAATGTATATCGGGTTACTGAGACATTGAAAACTGTTAAACTATGTCCTATCTAATCTTATATACGGGTATTATATTTACTTAATCATTCCCATATCAGACGGTTTCTTGATTGTCGAGACCCGACCGATTTCAAATTGTCTTCTCTCGTCTGTCTTGGTCTTATAACTTCCAACAACATTCCCAAATATTATAAAAATTACCTTAGATAAAAATGAACTTCGATTTCATTATATTTGATTAATGGGTTATATTTTGCAGAATCGAATTAAAGTACGAGTAACGGAAGTACTCTTGCGGAACTAAATAATTAAGCTTCTAATATGAGAGTGGAGATAACTGAATATGCCTCTCCATGAGAGTATCGTAAGGTGAAAAAGAAAGAAGATTTGCAGTCGAAGCCGCTGGATATCTGAAAAGAGAAAATTTGCAAACATTAGTTCAATTTAGAACTTATTATTTACATTAAAAAATACGTATTTCATTAATGAAAAAAAATAATTGTACCATTTATTAAGATAATGATAATTAACAATGATACCGCGTAATTGGAGTACGAATGACCAACACCGACATGCGATTCTCATTTGCGTCCACCCGGATCTTCTTCTTGTACTCCGTTGCCCACAGACTATCTGCAACAAGATATAGAATGTTATTAATTTTATTGTTGACTTTAAGGAACAGATTATTGACATGGTGTGACGCGATGACAACAGTGATGTAATAGGTCATGAGATGATATTCTTCTTCGGTTCGAGTCGCTGCTCCTCACCACGGTCACCCCAAAGCGTGTAAGAGGCCATGTCAATAGTAGCGATCTCATTCATTGAGTCTTCAAAATGTGAGATGATGATATGAACTACTCGGTGCTTTAGTATGTTTCATTCAGGATAACACTTACCGTCCTCTTTACTATTAAATATAAACATACTACGATCATTATCTTCCACGGGTTGGAAGATCTTTGTTTGTAATGACTAACTAATTGTAAACTTACACTTATTTACTTACTTGCCACTGCTAGGAAAAGACCTTTCCCAATTTCTTTTTTTTCCGGCCATTTCGTTCTTACATAAAGTTAAAATAACAACAAAAAGGAACTTACTGTCACGGGTGGAGGCCTCATAACAGTTGCGCACGTAAGGACGCTGCAAGTACCTGACTACGTGTCTCGCGCACTCAGCCTTCATCTTACGGTGCTTCCCTGAAACAACGTCATCTAATAAATACACAAATCAACATACATCTTGCATGGGAGTAGGCAGAAACCACAGAACGCCATCTGCTACGATCCTTACACACTGCTTTTACCTCGTCCACGTACATACATCTGGCAACACGCACGTCGGTTTCGAGAAATACAAATTGAAATATAAATCTTTATTTCATCCATTCAGCCTAAACTTCACAGAAGAAGAATAAGCTGCATCCAGCAGCACAGCATTTTCAACAATGATTTCTTTTGTTACGCAGGTGAACAATAAGGAGGCTTTGATTGATTCCCGAAAGGAACTAAATAGAGGGTGAAAGCTTTATTAGATCTTCGACATTATTATCGGTGGGAAATACCACCGGGCGCAAGGCTTGTACGCAAACATCACATTCAGCCTAGGAATGAAAGATTGCAAATCGTCAAGATGCGCATATTGAAAGAATTGGCCAGAACAAACTATAATTTTCAAACACAGGGAAATGTCTTTTGTGATTAATTAATATAATAGGGATGACAGCATCAATAAAATGTCGTAGCATGATAGACGAGTAGTACAAAATTGATCTAGATTAATAATTAAGTTTAGACTTAGACAAACTATTTCATCTTAAATGTAAGACCGCATTGATGCAAAAAAGTTTTTTTGGTATGGCACCTAAAGTGTTTAATAAAATTCCTGATGATATAAAAAATATGACATTATATAAGTTTAAAAAAGCTATTATAAAATTATTAATTGACAAATGTTATTATAATGTAGACGAATTTTTTAACGACCATTTTTAGAATAATGCATTTTTATTTTTTTTACCTTTACTATGACTATTTATTAATTTTATTGTATTTGATGTCTTTTTTTTATCCTTTTTTTTCTTTTCATGTATTAATTAATTCAAAATATATATTGTTTTTTAATGACATATTGTAATGACACCTAATGGGTCACTTATAAATTTGTATGTCTTAATTATGACAAAACATAGCGCACCCCTATTTATGTAAACACCTATGTAAACACCTATGTTTCACAAATAAACTGATTGATTGATTGATAAAGACGTTTCGCAAGAAATCGCTGAGCTATCTTGACCGGGCAGAGGGGAGGAGTGGGAGGCGCGGATGTTGACCGCATATCAAAAATCTAGAAATATTTGAGGCTGAGCTTTAAAACAAAGTTTATAAAGCCTAATTTTGCATATCACCTAAAAATTCACCAGCAATAACAATAATTCACATACATTCGTCTTCATCACACACAGCAATACTATCACAAAAAGAGAAATAAGAAATGTTTATTTGCCGCTGAGAAATGATGGTAGTAAACATAACGCTTTCAGAAAATGAGTAATCCTTTAATTCATAGCAAGTTTACTACTAGGTATACGTACTCCTAACGCGTTCTCGCTGAACGATCTTCAGATCCCTGACTCTCCCATCTTTATTTATCTTATGTTTCGTTCCATCTTCGTAAGTTGGTTCACCCGTTTTAGCAGCATCCTTCCTTTCTTCTTCGCAATCCTTATCTATTTCTTCTTTTAACTTTTTAGGACACACAAAAAATTCAATACTTGACGAAGAGTCGTAATCTGTCATGTCGGACGACGACATAATTGTATTTATGCATAAAGTAGATACTTTAATTCGGAATATAACTGATGCAAGGTTACTACCGATCGCGAACTGTCGTTGCATTGAACTGACGCCTGCGCCCCATGGGATCGGCGTACTACCCCGATACGAGTGTTAGACACAGGTACAGACACGCTCAAAATCGCTCCAATCAACAACAAACGTTGTTGTATAAAGGAAATACACGTGCTTGTACTTGTAGCTGCACACTTCACACTACATACTTCCATGTGTATTTGTTAACTTAAGAAGGAGGGAAGGCTTGTTCCTGGCAAGCGCCTTGATTGTATCCCATTTGGTTTGCTGGCATGCAATATGGCGGAGGGGATGCGAAGGGCTTTGAAACCGGCCGTGTGAACGTACGCCACAGCTTACAGGCTTGCCAGTAGCTGAAAAGTTGTCGCCGTTGGTGTCTGCTTTTTCTACTCTATTTTTCTCCCATTAATTTAGACACACATTCTACTGCTAATAGTAATATGACAGTATTTAATTCATTTCTAATGCTTTTCATTGCAAAATCTAGAAAAAGTGTGTGGGACTGGCTCGTACTGTCTCGTGCAATGGATGATGTAAACTTCTTGTGAGAAAGCAAATTACATGCAACTTGCAAATTTATCCACAAAGTAGTCACAGTAATCAGTAGAGCAAGAAGTTTTTCTCTGGGGTAATGTATATGAGCTATTGAATGACTTCAGGCACGTTAAACATAGGCTCCGCATCCGCCCTCCGGATGCGGCAGCCATTGAGGCGGAGCTTTACGAGGGGTACAGAGCGGCGAAGACCGCCCTCCAAGAGGCTGTCCGGTGGGCCAAGAACCTGGCCCGCGAGGAGATGCTGGAGTCTCTGAACGGAGATCCGTGGGGGCGCCCTTACAAGATGGTGCGGGACAAACTCCGCACCCGGGCCCTCCCGCTGACGCAGAGTCTCCAGCCTGAGCTCGTGGAGGACGTAGTGAGCGCTCTGTTCCCTTCGCGACGGAGGCATCCTCCCCCGCCTATGGCTCTGCCGCCGCTTGCGGTGCCGGAAGCGGACCACACCGATGACGACGTTCCGGAGGTAACTGGGGTAGACCTGAGAGTGGCGGTACGCAGGCTGAAGGCCAGAAATACCGCCCCGGGACCCGATGGCTTACCTGGCAAAGCCTGGGTCCTGGCCTCTGAGGCTCTCAGGCCCCGACTGGAAGGGCTCCTAAGCGCATGCTTGGAGAGAGGCCAGTTCCCGCTTCGTTGGAAGACGGGAAAGCTGGTCCTCATCCGTAAGCCAGGGCGCCCTGCGGACTCTCCGTCCGCATACCGGCCCATCGTGTTGCTCGACGAGGTGGGCAAGCTCTTTGAAAGAGTTATTGCTAACCGCCTCGCCGGGCACCTCGCGGGAATGGGGCCGGATCTTGCGGACCACCAGTTTGGTTTCCGCAAGGGGCGCTCGACGGTGGACGCCATCATGCGCGTGAGAGCCCTCACGACGGGGGACGCGGTTTCCCGGGGCGGGGACGTCTTGGCGGTGTCTCTTGACATCGCCAACGCCTTCAACTCCATGCCCTGGAGCTGCATTGGGGAGGCACTCCGGTATCACCGGGTGCCGACCTACCTTCGTCGTGTGGTCGGGGACTATCTGACGGATAGGGCCGTCACGTACCCCGGTCGGAGCGGAGAATGGAAACGGCGAGAGATGTCGTGCGGTGTTCCACAGGGATCGGTTCTGGGGCCGGCCTTGTGGAACATCGGTTACGACTGGGTGCTGCGCGCCGACCTCCCTAGCGGCGTCAGCGTAGTCTGCTACGCTGACGACACGCTGGTACTGGCACAAGGGAGGTCGCATGAGGCGGCGGCCGAAAACATGACACGCGGGGTTGCGATAGTCGTGGAGAGGATCCGGCAATTGGGTTTCGAAGTGGCATTGCACAAGTCCGAGGCCATGTGTTTTCATGGGCCTCGGAATGCGCCACCGTCGGGATCCCTACTGACGGCGGGAGGGGTTTCCATCGGCGTCGGGTCGTCGCTGAAGTACCTGGGACTCGTCCTTGACAGCCGGTGGAACATCGTGGAGCATTTCCGACGTTTGGCCCCCAAACTGGAACGGACCGGGGCTGCCTTCAAGCGGCTCCTGCCCAACCTGGGGGGTCCAAACGCCTCCTGCCGGAGGCTCTACGCGGGGGTCGTGCGGTCCATGGCCCTTTACGGGGCCCCGGTGTGGGCGCGTTCTCTGAGGCGGCAAGCCGCCCGCTACCTGAACGCGCCCCAAAAGGGGATAGCCCTAAGGCTAGTCCGGGGGTACCGCACGATCTCCGGTGAGGCGGCGAGCCTCCTTGTCGGATTGCCGCCATGGGATCTGGAGGCGATAGTCCTCGCGCGCCTTCACGAATGGCGCGCGGAAGCACTACGTCGGGGGGAAACTCCGCTGCCGCGGCAAATCGCCGCTCAGCGGACAGTCCTCCGGCGCATCTCATGGTGACATGGAGAGAGCGACTGTCGCAACCCCGTGCAGGGCACGCCACCATAGTGGCGATAAGTCCCCTCTTTGAGGAGTGGCTAGAGAGGCGCCACGGCGCCCTCACCTTCCGCCTGACGCAGGTCCTCACCGGACACGGTTGTTTCGGGAGGTTCCTGCACCGAATCGGGCGGGAGGAAACGCCCGGGTGTTTCCATTGTGAGGATCGTCCGGAGGACACGGTGCAGCACACTGTGGAGGCCTGCCCCGCTTGGGCGGAGCAGCGCCGTGTCCTCGTAGAGGCGATTGGCGGCGGCGACCTCTCGCGCCCGGCCCTGGTTCAAGCCATGGTCCGGAGCGAGAGGGAATGGGAAGCCGTCACCTCCTTCTGCGAAGCAGTCATGCTAGTAAAGGAGGTGGCGGAACGTGAGAGGGAAAGAGCCTCACGTCCCAGCCGCCGCGGGAGACGCCCTAGGCGTCGGGGGTCACGTGGTGGCCCCCAGCCACCGTAGGCGCGGGCCTGTGGACGGCGAGTTAAGGGCTAGCTCGCCGTCCGGCCATCGATGACAGGCCGTGTCGACGGCGCGTTCGTGTTCCACGCGCGCCTCAAAGAGATGTCAGCAACCACGTAGGGGTCCGCACGGGCCGATGCCTGCCAGGGCTGCGGGACTATTCGAAAGAGATACCGCAGCCCTGGAACACAAAGGGCAAAGAAGGAGCATGGATGGGTTTTAGTCAGTACAAGTCTGACACTCCCTTCCGCTCCGCCCAGAGAGGGGGGGGTCATTTGATGATTTCCCATCCAAAAAAAAAAAAAAAAAAGGCACGTTAAACATTAAAAAGTATATTGTAAATGTTAAAAAGATAGTGTGTGGGCACAAACAGTGTAAACTGCGAGGGTGGCGTTCGCAGTCACGATCTCGAGTTCGAGTCCGCTGGAAGTGTGCGCGGGGGCACGGGCGTGAGTGTCTGTCTCCCGCTACCGCGCTAAAGGGTACGTTCGAACACGACTCGTTAAGGTGGTGTTTCAGTAGTAAATATCACTTTTAAGACAAATAAAAATACTTATTTTAAACAATTTTCAGCCTGACTGTCCATTCCGTCGATCGATAACGGCTCGGGGCGATAGACAGGGACAGCGCTATAGAGTAGAGCTTTATAAAAGTTACCGAGACCATATGAGAACCCCTGGTAACGCAAACTTGAAGTTCCTCAAAATGGTCACCGGAATAAGTGGGGGAGCCACCGCAGCCTTGGTGATGCAGCTGTTTTCTAATGAATAATTTCTAATATTTGATATCTAATATTATAAAATAATATGAAAAATCAATATTGGCCTGTGTGTCACAAATACTAAAATATATACGTTCGAATGATTTTCAAATGGATATGTTTTGCAGATTTCTGGAAGCTTAGAAATACCCTGCTTAGAAGCCGGACAGTTTCAACAGGTGGCAGTTAGTCAATGAGGCGTTGATGGTTTGTTTTGACGCCGAGAAAACGATGTCTTGTTACAACTTGGCTACGTTTTGTTTGTTTACGTAGCCCTGAATGTTTGAGTGAACGTTTTTGGTTTATCGCGTCTAATCTATGATGTGGTTCTTGAGCAGTTTTTTTTAATCCTTTTTTCTTTCTCCTTATCTTTGTTTGCCCTTATCCTATAGGTTTCCTATAGGTGTCCTATAGGTTAAAATTATTTATATACATTCATACATAAATTCAGGCTTTTTTTCTGATGAGTAGGCAGAAACTACTATTAACAATAAATAAAATCTCTTCTCTTCAAATCATTTCAATACCAATTGTATTACTAACTTTGACAGCGGTTTATTGCCTGCTTTGTGAATTGTTTCAACGTAAACGTAGCAACAACACACAACACTCGAAATTACACAATTTTCGTTTCAATATTTTTGATAATGTAGTATCAAGTTCAATCATCACAGATTCTAGTCTAGAACTCCGTAAAGAAGGCGAATGGGTATTCGCTTTCTTTAACTCGTGATCCCGTTCTATGTTATATTTATTAAATAACAGTGGGTTTTAACTGCACCACACAGCATGAGACTTAGAGAAGAAACAAGGAGTAAACGGACTCTTCACGAAGCCATCAAACAAGCATTCTGTACGTCAAACTAAGTCACTCTACGTAAAAAATATTGCTGGGAAACTACTTTTTTTTTTTTGGTGTTAAATCCTCTGCTACGATCCTTACATACTCCTTTTGCCTCGTCCACGTTCATACATTGGTCATACACGCACGCCGGTTGCGAGTACTACGCAGCTGTCCTTTCTGGATACCCTCACCAATAAGGAGGAAATTAATCGCGAACAGTAGGTTGATATTTAAATAAATAATGAACAACAAAAATAATAATTAATATTGAGCAAACGTTCCATTCCAACAGATGTCAAATGGCGTCTCAATTATTTCTATAGTTCGAATACGCATGCTACCCCGTTGTTAAGTGACGTATGTCCACCTACACAACAGCCACAGGAAATGAATACAATGCAACCCGGCTAATTTACAGTTACCAGCTGCCATTTTAATAGTGCCATTATTTGCTAAAAGAGAGGGAGTTTGACATTTAAATTAGGGATCTAACCGCAAATTGTACAGTACTTGTCATGAGTTACTATTTTACTGCACATTGTGGACTTTGAACTTCCGTACACTAATCGTTCTATCAAAGCCGGCGGATGGCTTGTGGTCGCGGCGCCAGATATTTAAATCGGACTTTATGAAAAATCTTGTACCTGTCAGTGTCCGATGTCCACGGCCAGTCCGCAATTAGTCCATACCAAAAATTAATTATAGTCCTCCCCGTTACCCGTTACAATTTTTCACCATCCAAATCTAATAAGAATGGAAATCAAATACCTACTCTACGTAACATCGGTTTCCAAAAAGTATTTCAGCGTAAAATGCAATATTTCCGTAAGCGAATTATTTTGAAATTCTAGTTCGATCACCTAGAAATCATTCTAGAGATATTATTTTTAAATGAAATCTGAATGAATTAGAATGAAAAATTGTTTGCAGAATGTAATAACAACGTTCGTTTGAATCGATAACGGACTCTACAATACGGTTCAAAACGGGGAGCCTCCCTATTCAGACTGGATGGGGTGAGCACAGGATTAAAAATAATAGTAAAGCAAAATATTCGCAATATCGGATGAAAAGAAGACCAGTGTTTTATTTAGACCAGGTTCCGCATTGTACATTCTTGTTTGACCACGCAGCTGCACGTACAGTGAATGATTTCCACTTTAAATGGACCGTTTAGGGTTACTGACAATACAGTATAATGTAGTGGCTGTTATTGTCCAGTATTGTAATTGGAATCCTTTCCGTTACACATGAGATAATAACATGAAAAGGGTTAATGTATCGTTTTAACTTATTTGCATAAATGTAGGATCAATGTGAGAAGTGCGTCTTATAAGAATTCTCAAGTATTCTCAGGGCTGTTAAGCTTTCGTTCCGTTTTTTACTTAGCGTCTCTTATTGTATGGGTAACAAGTTGAAATATTAATAAGATGACTTAATAGGAGCGGAGAGGGGGGCTGTAGCTTAGCAACAGTCATACACACGTGTTGGTTCTCAAGGTGGTCGGTACACAGATGAATGAGTTCGGTTATTTTAGACTTTTCAAAGAAACTCTAAAATGATTAGTCGAACTTGAAGTCTTTGTATACCCCTTTTTGCTTTGAATAGAACGTTAAAAGGGCACACTAAACCGTTATTTCCGGCTACTGAAAAGATCTTCGACAGTCGTCATGGTCAGTCTGACAACCAGTTTTCCCAATGGATGTCTTGTTACCCAGTAAATGGGTTGAGGAGATCGTAAAGGCCGCAGTCGCTCCCTTTAAAATAGTGGTATTCAGTAGTATCCGTTATTACGTTAATCTCTTCCCCAAACATTATTCAGATAATACTAGGCAGTTGATAATGCCACGAATTACTTACTACAAATAATATATAATAATAATCTCCTTGTATCGCATCCTCTTACAGAACATAGTCAAAATTAAAATTGAAAATTTCACAAAGGGCCGCCTCTAGTTGCTCACAGCAACCATACGTCACGAAATTGATACTAATTGGAAGCACAACAACCACCATCCAATATTCGCGAAGGGCTAATTGGACGGGATTCTGTCTGTCCCCCTCTCATCCCCTCACAAGTATGTTTTAATCCGAATCATTCATTACTCTGTCGGAACAAAACGCATTTTCCATACAGAACGCAAAACTCCCCCTTGTTACTTCGAAATCAAGACATTGATGAAAATTGAATGCACAATAGAAACTTTTGTCTGTATCCATACTAATATTATATATACGAAAGTGCCTTCGTCCGTCTGTCTGTTATCCGCTTGACCATTCCCCGGTCACAGCTAATTATAACCTACCTACGGTAAGAATGGTCTTAGAAAAAAAAAAACTTCTTTGTCGAAGATAGACATTTTCCCGGGTGAAAGTTGCTGTACAATAATGTGCAAAACACTACGTGGGCGAAGCTAGGAGCAAAAGCTAGTACATAATAAACTACTTTAAAAGGGTGCGGATGATTTGGTCAGGCGTTAGGTATTTTTTAATTCAATGCATTGTGTATTTCGGATGAAATTTAGAATACAGATAGTTTATGACGTGGATAACACTTGGGACACTTATTATCTCGGTAGTACGACCCTGTGGGATATGACGTGGATGAAGCAAAAGGAATTAGTAAGAACTGGGGCCCTACCACGACGTCTTAAAGCAGTCCTATTTTAACTTTACTTTGCGTTTTCGTACCATCACGTCCTTAAAACAAGCTTA